>QEPC01001746.1:193498-224694 GCA_003113815.1 Sphenodon punctatus
TAATAATAATAATAATAATAATAATAAAGGTCATCTAGTCCAGCCTCCTGCTGCCAAGCAGGATCCACTGTCCCTACCCCATCCCGGAGAGATGTCTGTCTGATCTAACAGCAATGGGGCCTGCACAACTTCCCTTGGCAAATGATTCCACTGCCAAATTGTCCTGGAAGTTAGATAATTCCACTGCTGAAATGTCCTAGGAGTTAGACTCTCGGACTTCACCACCATCATTCATGCCTTTGTAACTTCGAGGCTAGACTACTGCAATGCGCTCTACATGGGGCTGCCCTGGATGACTCTTCGGAAGCTGCAGTTGGTGCAGAACGCAGTGGCTTGTCGTCTGTCGGGGGAAGGGTCACCGGGAGCACATCACACCAGTGACCCAGAGTCTCCACTGGCTGCCAATAACTTTCCAGGCACAATTCAAGGTGCTGGTTTTGAACTATAAATTCCCGGCCTCAGGTATCTGAAAGATCGCCTCTTCCCTTCTATACCATCGCGGCCTCTGAGGTCAGCTGAGGGTACCCTCTGTACCAACCACCTATGAGGTTTGTACCGCACGGGCCAGCAGAGAGGCATTTGCGGTGGCTGCTCCACAACCGTGGAACTCCCTCCCCTTGGAGATCCGCCTAAGCCCGAACCTGCTCACCTTTTGGAAGAGATGCAAGACCTTTTTGTTTGGCTAGACGTTTGGTGGGCTGGGATAGGGTTGGGTGGAGGGGTTAGGGAGAGGCTTGGTGGGTGGGGTGGTTTTTTTAATTGCTCATATGCGTTTCTATGTTTTATGCTTATAGTTTTTTATATATATATTTTGTATGACTTATTTGTATTTTGTTGTTTTGTCATTTTGTATATTCTTTTATGCTATGGCCCATGGCTATGCTTAAATAAACTATTTATTATTATTAATTATTATTATTATTATTAGTCAACCACCCTGAGCCTTTGAGGGAAGGGGTGGGGTAAAAATTGGATAAATAAAAAATTCTTCCTAATGCTTAGCCTAAATCTTTTCTTCTTTAATGCAAGCCCATTCCTTCTCATGGTCTCCTCAGTGGCCAGAGAGCACAAGTTGGTGACGTTTTGTTTACAGCAACCTATTCATGATTATTATTAGTGTTACATTTATTAAGCACCAAAGGAGCTTTTACATCGTTTAAGTGTTTTTAACGTTGTAAGCCACCCACGAGGCTTAGACAAAGGGCAGGGGAGAATTTTAAATAAAATAAATAAATAAAGAGACAAAAAACTGGGGGACGTCCCTCCCCATTGTGCTTTCAATCCAATAGGGCAAAGCCACAAGCTAAACAGAGAGGGGAGAGGGGAAATGGCATTCATCACATTTTCCCAACTGTCGCAGTGAACACGAGCTCCTGCAAATAAAGAACTCTTAACCACCAACGACTGACATCACAAACCAGCACCAGTCATTTAAAATCTAACCTACCATTGGCTAGGAAAAGCCTCATCAAGGATAGGTTGATGGAACTGGGCATGTTTAGCCCAACAAAGAGAAGACTAAAGGGAGACTCAATAGCAGTCTTTCAATATTTTGAGGGCTGCCCCCCCCCCAAGGAAATGACCAGGAACTGTTCTGCATAGCTGCAGAGGGCAGGACTTGGAAAAACGGGCCCAAGTTACGGGAAGGGAGATTTCCGTTGGATACGTCGAACAGCCATGGGGCCTGCACAGTAAACGCTGTGCAGCAATGGAGTGTTGCAACATCATGATGGTCACATGAGAAAGGTGCAGGGGCCTCCTTCGCCTCATCACTATCCAACAGGATGATCAGAATGGAACAGGGTCAGGTCAAAATATTGCTGTGAGCTGCCCCAAGGTGCCTGAGGCAGGAGGGGATGGCATACCATTTTTAATATAAATAAAATAAATAAATGTCAGACAAAGAGGGCAGCTTCGGGCTTCTCCTCCCTCTGACACACACAATTCTGCCAGTGTAAGGACCCATTGTCCAGGGTACGGTTGCTGCCACCTATGCAAATTTTTAAGGAACGCTTATGAAAAATGCATGTTGCAGGGCCTGCATTGGCACCTTGCCCATTTTTCATAAGTGTTGCTTAAATATTTGCATAGGTGGCCGCCCTAGTCCAGGGCGTGGACAGACTAGGGAACAGCTCTGGAGAGGGGAGGCAGAGCTGGGGCACAAACCTAAGGGCAGAGGGCAGGTCGAATGGGGCGCCGTTCCAAGCAGGCCTGCTTTATATAGGACAGGCAGCCAATCAGGAAGCTGGGAGGCACAGCAGGGGCTGGGACAGTCAGGAAAGGAAGGAGCAGTGTGATTCTACAGACCCAGCCATTACGCTAGGAACCGGGGGGGGGGCGGGAGAAGGTTCTGATAGTCAGTGCCCTTGGCTGGGATTGGACACCCCCCTCCCTCACCCCAAGAATGTTCCAGCCCACAGACTTTTTTGACGGGGGGGGGGGAGAATTGGATCTGATCCAGAGAGGGGAGAATATTTCCCCAACCCTGGGCTATTTGTTATCTGTGAAGAGAACGGGCAGCTCCAGCCTCAACAGGCTTGGTGCTTGCTTCCCTTTCAAAGCCGCTGATCAGACAGTCCAGATGATGCAGCTCAATGTCCAGGAGCAGCCATTTTAAAAAGGGAGCTCTTGTCTTCCCCTTTGAGCTGGGTAACTGGGATGGCCCTGAACCAAGGCATTTCTGCAGCGAAGACACCAAGTCATGATCGTGACAGGGCGGTGCCTTCAACCAGGGGTAAGTGGAACTCCTTGGGTGCAATTTGGGACTTGCATTCAAAGCTAAGACACATACACCAGTGCAGAGTCTATATTCATGACTGGACTATATTCTGCTAATAACTAGATGTTGTTCTTATGTCCGCAGCATGCTGGGTCAATAATACAAGCGTGCGATTTCCCTGGTAATGAGAACCAAGCGTCCATATAACTTCAACCCCCCAGCTTCAAGAAAACATGCAGGCCTTCTGACCAGCCAGTATTTCTCTCTGGATGCACAGACACTCCCTCGTCTCCTGTAGGAGAAGTCCTGCCGGAGCGCAGAAGAACAAAACAGGATACCAATCCTAATTTCTCTCCTTTCTTTTTTCCAATTACCGCCAATTAGAACCTGTAGTACAAGGCGATTTGATCAACAATTCCAAATTGCCCATTTTTGCATGAACTGACTTGAATGAAGTTGTTCAGGGCCTAGCGGCGAGAGCAAGAGAGGCAGCCACCGGCTGCTTTGCTTCACAGCAGCGCCTCTCCTTTCTCTGCCTCAAGTCTTGCTTTAGATCGGCCTGTCGCCCTCACTGGTGCCCTTAATGGCAGATTCTTGCCATTTGCAACAGTCTTCAAGGAAGCCCCAGAACTTTCCCAAAGTGTTACTCGCTGGGCATGTGCAACTCCTGTCCAACTGCGCCCCCCCCTTCCCTGGGATTATTATTATTATTATTATTAACAAACATTTATATAGCACCAGCAGTGTACCTGGCACTTTACAAAGTAATAAAATAGACACGGTCCCTGCCCCTAGGGCTTACAATCTGAGAGACAGGAGCTGGGGGAGAGACTTAGGAAGGGGAACAGAGGGAGAGACAAGGGGTCTAACATTCATGAAGATGCGAGGTCTCAAGTGCACGTACTTGGCTTGGTTACGATGAGAATGACAGCAGGCAGGTCCATGTTGCAAGGATAAGGGTAAACAGACCGTAGGTATAGGAATAGTGGCTCAGCAGGATAAAGAGTCAGACAGAGCAGAGCGAAAGAGGTGAGTTTTAAGGAGAGATTTGAAGGTATGAAGGGAGGGGGCAAGGCGGATGTGGACAGGGAGGGAGTTCCAGGCATGGGGGGCAGCAAGTGAGAAGGGACGAAGGCGCTTAGGGGAGCAGGGAAGGCGTGGAAGGGTGAGAGAAGGGACAGAGGAGGAGCGAAGTGCACGGGCTGGAGTATGGAGGGCGATAAGTGCAGAGAGGTAGGGGGGAGCTAGGTTGTGAAGAGCTTTATAGGTGAAGACTAGGAGCTTGTGCAGGATTCGTTCAGGAAGGGGAAGCCAGTGAAGCTAAGAGAGGAGGGGCTGCACATGGAGGGATTAGCCCATCCTCTTCGAGGGACACGCTCCCAAACGCCGGTGGGTTACATAAGTGTGGTCAGGATCAGAACCCAAGTCTACAGTTATTATTAGAAGCTTTTCTATAGCGCCAGCGATGTACCTGGCGCTTTACAGAGAATAAGGCTCTTGAGCCAGGTAGTCAGCCAAGCACAGACCTCTGCAAACCCATCTGGCTTCTCCTCCCGACAAGCCTGCCTCAAACCCAGCAACAGCAGCCCCCTCTAGGTTTAGTCGAGAGGCAGAGCTCCTGTCGCTTCCACACTCAGTGCTGCCTCCTGAGCTCTCTCTGGCTCAGCTTTCTCCTCCAAGGCTGCCTCTGCCACGCCCCGTACACCGCTGTAGCCAGTTAGTTGCTGTCCTACGGCTACTGATGCGCCTACAGCTCTGTTTGCCCAGTTCTTCTGCTGCCGCTAACTGTTCTCCCTTAAAGGGCTCATCACCTTGGGTTCTGCTGTGCCACAAGGATCTTTTGGGCAGTGTTGGTGAGCAGGACCTAGTCAGGTTCCTTTTAGATGAGGGAGCACACGCCCAGTCACAGAAGACTGGAGCAGAATAGGATAGAAGAAAACATATTTGCAAAGGTGATTTGCCTATTTGAATCAATCTTCATCAGTGATGAGGGGTTTACATATTGGTTATTTTGGTTTGGTTTTTTGCTTTTGATACTCGGTTCATTTCATGTAACTAAGCACCTGTGATGGCTCAAGGTCTCCCTGCGTTCCCCTCCCGTGTCCATCCTAGGTTGTAAACCCCTCCTGTCTCTAATCACGACTGTTCAACACCAGGCACATTGCTGGTGCTATATAAATCATTACTACTATTATTAAGCATTTGTATAGCACCAACCATTGAACAATCCTTACACTGGAGACAGGTCCCCACCTCAAAGGGACTTACAATCTAGGAAAGACAAGGGCAAAGGGAGACATTCAGAAAGCTGAGAAGTCACAGGTGCACATGCTTAGCTTAGTTATAGGGGAGAAGGGAACCCTGAATTTTATTTAGATTTTTTTTATCCCACCCTATCCCTTAGGCCCAGGGTGGCTTACAAGTCTTTAACTCATTAAGTGTAATATTAACAACTCACTAACTCACTAACTCACTCACTCAACTCTTAAGCCTCACAACAACCCTGTGAGGTAAGTTAGACTGAGAGATCTGTGACTGGCCCTAGGTTACCCAGGGAGTTAATGGCTGAACCGGGGGCTTCCCCCTGGTCCCAGCACTGCACTCTTAACGACTACCCCACACCGGCTCTCAGGATCAGGATGATGGCTCTCAGGATGTCAGAATGACAGGGCATATCATAGAGCTGGCCCTACTACGCGGGATGTCTACAGCTATAACACCCCTGACAGACAGCTGATCGGTGAGCAGGCTTTGGGCATGAGAAGCAAGGGAAAGAAGTACGGAAGGGGTATGTTTTCAGGACAGATTTAAGGATGGGAGGGAGCAGAATGAATGTGTTGAAGGAGGGAGTTCCAGGCATGGGGGGCAGCAAGGGAGAAGGGGAGAAGATGGGTCAGAATTGGAAGCAGGTGAGGGTGGGGGCAGAGGAGGCACTAAGCTCCCAGGTGGGAATGTTGCAGAAAACAAGTGCAGAGAACTAGGGGGAAGCGTGGCCGTGAACTGTCCGGCCAATGAGGTGGCCTTCTAGGAGGAGTGACAGCCAAGCTCCACCCTCCCCACGTGATTGGGTGGTGCAGAAGCCAGGCCTCATCAGCTGCCTCTGCTGTGTGACCAATGTACTTCTTGATTGCTTTTTTAAAAGGGGAAAAGGTCCCCTCTCCCCCAGCCTAGCCTCAAAGACCAGCTATTTTTAAATGTGCACAATTGATATACATTATGTTAATGTGTCCATATTTATGCAAATCAGGGTCATAGGAGGCAGGTCGTGGGCATCCCACTTTGTGTTGTTCAAAATCTGGTCCTTTTACATCAGACACCCATAGCAGAACCCTGGTCACTTGACTCTCCTCGCCTGCCTAGGCAGGAATGGTGCTCTTTGAGTAGCCCAGCTGCAGTACGGTCTCAAAGGCAGTAGAGTCGAAACCGGTACCCATTGAATTTCCAGAAAATCATCTCCAAAATATTGGGTCCTCACCAGTGCTTGATTGCAAACCGATTGTGGTATCTGATGTCCTGGAATGGCCCAGAATATTGACTTCCGGTACCGATTATTTCGGTTTTCCCTCATAATGTTTCAGTTTTCCATCCTGATTTACCAATCAGTAACCAGAAAATTGAAAAAAATGGCACCAGAACGTACCAATTTTTCAGGTTTCCTGGTACCTGAAAAGTGATCGGGTAGCCCGTCGAATAGCTGGTAAGATACTAAAAAAATGCAGGTATAACCCATGGGTATGGAATGAGATATCTGGTTTAGCTCTCCAAGGCAGATGGGGAAGGTCTCTTATTACCTTTTGCCGAGCTTATGAGACTAGACAGGATCAGGAGAGACGGCAGGGGGCACAGGGGGCAGCTCTGGAAATCCCACGGCTTTCTGGAGAGAGTCGACTTTCTCTACGCTGCGTAGGAAAAAAACAGATTGAACTGGGGCATGGCGTCAGCTCTCTGCTCATTCATGAATCTCTCAGCAGGGAGGATTTCATGAGCATCCCGGGGAAAATAGACAGCCTTTGTGCAACTGTGGAAACATAGAAATAGATCCAGTGGAAATCATCCAGGGTCAAGGGAAAAGGTAGCCCTGGCAAATTGCTTCCGGGATGTTGCTTGGAGAAGGGCCACAAGTAACCTGATAACAGAGCTCGGCTCTGATGCGATGCAATGGCTGTAGTAGGTCCAAAATGGCGGGTTGCAGTGTCGATTATTGGAAGTAATGGCCTCCCATTCCAGGGCCTTGGAATGCTCAGTGGTAGAATTCGCCCTTGATGGGCCAGCTGCAGATTCCTCCCATGAGAAAATCTCTCAGCGGGTGTAACGAACACAATCGCTTCCGCCATTAGCTGCCCGTAACGTAGAGGGTTAGGAAGGGGAAGGGCAGAATG
Organism: Sphenodon punctatus; assembly: GCA_003113815.1. Taxonomy (NCBI): domain Eukaryota; kingdom Metazoa; phylum Chordata; class Lepidosauria; order Sphenodontia; family Sphenodontidae; genus Sphenodon; species Sphenodon punctatus. Next base: position 200,597 of record QEPC01001746.1, read on the forward strand.
TTTCCGGGCTGTGCCAGTTGAGTTCCTAACTAGTCCCTGGTGCCATGGAGACGGCAATCACTTTGGCATAATTTGGAACAACACCCGTCTATGTCAAGTGGTTTGGAGCCAATGGATGGGCACCGTGAGAACCACAGAACTGGAGACTTGGAAGGGACACTCAAGAGTCAACTAGTCCAACCCCCTGCCCTGAGGCTGGATATCTTATACCTAAAGCCTATAGCTGGCTTCCTGTGTCTTTCCAGGCAGAGTTCAAGGTGCTGATTCTGACCTTTAAAGCCCAGAACGGCCTGGGCCCCATATATCTGAGAGATTGTCTTTCCTACCATGCTCCACTTGCGGCCAGCCAGGAACGCCCTCACGTGGGGACCACCTGCCAGTCTTGTTCGTATGACAAGGGTCCGCAAGGAGGCGTTCTCAGAAAATTCCCCAGTATCGTGGCACTCTCTTCCCCCGGACGTCCGTCAGAGCCCGGGCGTGAACATATTCCAAAGCAAGTGTAAAACCTTTCTTTTCGGCAAAGCAGGCGGCAGGCAGGGATAGGGGTTGCGGTGTTTTGTCGTGGGCCTTTTTAAAGGGATTTTAATTTGTATTTTTAATATTGTAAACTGCCCTGAGTCTTAGGGGAAGGAGGGGCTAAAATGTAAACAAACAAACAAACAAATAAAAACCCACATATCTCCGACAGAGGCCTGTTCAGTCTTTTGTTGAAAACCTACAGGGAACGAGATTTCACAACCTCCTTAATCAACTTGTTCCACTGATGAACTATTCACAATTAGGAAATTGTTCCTAATAGTTAACCTCAGCCTACCCTCCTGTATTGCAAACCCATTGCTTCCTGCTGGAAATGGAAAACAGATGTTGTCCGTAATTTTTATGTCATCTTTTTAGATATTTTAAGATTGTCAACATGTCTTCCTTTTAGCTTCTTTTCCCTAGGCTAAACAGGGCCAGTATCATCAGCCTTCCCTCAAAGAACTTGTATTCTAGACCTTCGATCATCTCCTCTCAATGTTTTCCAGGTCATCAACCTCCTTCTTGAAAGGCAGAGCCCAAACTGACCATGGTTCTCCAAGAGAGATCTAACCAGTGTCAAGCACAGGGGTACTATAACTTCCTGAGTCTTGGACCCAATGTTTTTGTTAATACAGTCCAAAAAAGGCATTGGCCTTTCCTGTATCCTGGCTCAGAAGAGAATCTGGTCTCATGTTGACAATTTGGAGAAGGTTCAGAGGAGGGCAACAAGGTCTGAGGAAAGGTTGAAGGAACTGGGTGTGTTTAGCTTTGCAAAGAGAAGAGTAAAGGGAGACACGATAGCAGTCCTCAAATCTCTAAAGTGTTTGCCACCGAGAAAAGGGCACAGCAAGGAACAATGGGCTCAAGTTACAGGGAGGGGGATTTTGATTCGACAGGAGAAACTTCCTAACAGAAGGAGCAGTGCGGGACTGGAACACGTTACCTAGCGAGAGCATAGGCTCTCTGTAAGGGCTGGGGTCTGGGACATGGATTCAGGGCAGGGCAGACTCAGGATTCAGGACAGGAAAAGGGGGAGCTAGAATGGGGGCCCAGGTTCAAGGCAGGTCAAGGCACACGGAAACAAGGCACGGCAACAGAGCAGACTGAAGCTGAATCCCGACAAGACGGAGGTGGTGTTGGTGGGTCGGGCGGCGGAGGTGATGGCCCGCCTCGTGGAGGGGGTTCTCCCCACGCTGGCCCCGCGGGTGCGGAGTTTGGGAGTCCTGTTGGACCCTGGTCTCCGCTTGGATCATCAGGTGGAGGCAGTGACAAACAGAGCCTTTCACCAATTACATCTTGTGCGGAGGCTCCGGCCATACGTCTCACGCTCCGACCTGGCCACCCTCATCCATGCATTCATCACCTCAAGGCTAGATGACTGCAATGCGCTCTACGTGGAGCTGCCCTTGGTGACGGTTCAGAGGCTGCAGCTGGTGCAGAATGCGGTGGCCCACCGCCTAACGGGGGCGGGCCGCAGGGAGCACATGACACCAGCGCTCCGGGCTCTGCACTGGCTGCCTATAACGTTCCGGGCCCCATTCACGATGCTGGTTTTGACCTTTAAAGCCCGACACGGCCTGGGCCCCTCCTATCTGAGAGACCGCCTCACACCTCAGGCCGTGGAGCGACCTCTGCAGTCTACCAGGGGCGCCTTCTTGGAGGTCCCCCGAGTGAACTGGGGGGCCACGATGGAGAGGGCGTTCTCGGTGGCCGCACCACGGCCGTGGAACTCCCTCCCAGAGGAAGGTCGCCTGGCTCCCAGCTTTTCGCCGGGCCTGTAAGAACTGGCTTTTTGTCCAGGCCTTTGGGGGAGGGGGGGGATTGAGGGTGGGTTTTCACCAGTGGGTCTACGCCATTATTGTTTTAATGATGAATTGATAGTTTTAGTAACCCTTTTTGTATTGTTTTTAATGTATGATTTTAAGATGTTGTGAGCCGCCCCAAGCTGCCTTAGAGCTGGAGGGAGCGGGGTATAAGTATTAAAATTAATTAATTAATTAATTAATTAATTAAATAAAACAAGAAGAGAAGGCAACAAGGCACTCGGGGAACCCAGACAGTCAAAAGGGAGATGGGGAATAAATCAGAGAATCTACCCAACTTCCTCCAACTGTAGACCTGCTTTATATGTGACAGCCGGTCAACCAGGAAGCCTGGCGGTGTGCTGGAGGCAGGGGTGGCAGGAGGGGTGTGGCATGGGCAAGGAGGCCTCTTGAGGGGAGTGGCTGGTCTTGCAGCAAGATGAAGCAGTGGCACTCGGGACCCCTGGGGATGATGGATTAAGCCCTAGGTCCTCCTGATGCTCTCTGTCACTGGAGGGTTTCAAAAAGAAGCCAGAGAGCCATCTGCTGCTGGGGATATTGTAGCCATAGTCATTTTGCATCCAGGCAGGTGGTTGGACTGGATGTCTCTGACAACTGGACCAGACACCAGTTATGGCTCAGCGGGGGTAATGATATGCAATTCCACAACTGGGTATTCCAATCACCAAAGCAACTGCTACTGACCCTCAGACATCTCTCTGCTGACTGCATGGCGCTGGAGCTCTGAGTAATGTGTCCCCATGCAGTCTGCATGGGGACACATTACTTAAATGCAGTTGCATTTTTGTTCCGATTTTGAGGGGGGCCACGTGAGATTTGAAATGCTTTCAGAGCCAGAGGCTAGGGTTCGAGACCTCACGGCTAGCGTACACCAAACGAAATGCTATCAGCAGAGACAACGACATAACAGGGGAATAAATCACAGTCTTATTGGCAAGGCAACTTTGTTGGATGGCGGAGCAGCAAAGAGGAGGAGAGGAAACAGTGGACGGGAGGAGAGCACTCTTTATGGAACCCATGTCATCCAGAGGCCCCAAGACGATACTTAAGTTAGAAGTTGCACAAAATCCACCTGCAAAAATGGCATGCCCAAATCAGGTCATTTGAAAGGGGAGGAAGTTTGGAATGTACCCAGCTGCCTGGAGCTGACAACGGTTGCTTCTGGTGCCCATAAAAGGATGCGCTTGTTCTGTAGCCACTAAGGAAGCTCATTGAAGGGGAGACAGGAAAGTCTCTTATTTTTAAATGGCCCAAGTGTCTTTCCTGATTTGTGCAGAGGATGATGCTTGCTGGCGTGGCAACGGTGGGTTTGTCTCTTCCCTGCCACCAAATGAGCCAGCCAATCCTGCAGTCTATCTAAATGCACGGGCAGGCTGGGGAGGCTCATGAGACTTGTCCGCTTCCAGGTGGTTTTTGTCTTCGGAAATGATAAGGTAAGTGACCCCCAAGCTTTTGGAGTGTGATGTCTCTAGATGAGGGAAGCCTTGGGACAGAAAGGTCCGGATCCGGCAAGGTCAACTCAAGCGGTGTTGATCAACGAGCATTGTGGAGTTTGCTCAACACAGTCTTTCTGGTAAGGTCTTAAAACTAGTGGCAGGTGGAAGAGCTAGGGTGGCCTTTGGTCTTGTTTTATACAGGACAGTCCTGGTTTTGCGAAGGTTTGTCCATTGTCCAGGTTTTACGAGGGTTTGTCCATTGTCCATTGTCCAGGTTTTGCGAGGGTTTGTCCATTGTCTGTTATTTATGTGCTTTTGTCCTGTATTTTCCGCACGCTGCTGGCTGTTCCACTTTCAAACACACCCCTGGAATTCATGATCTCATGATTCTGGGCGGGAATGGCAGCATCAGCAGCACGTGGAGGCAGAGGTGAGCCGGCGGACCCAGCACTGGGGGGAGGGGGAAGTGCTAGGGTGACCGTAGCATCCGGATTTTCCAGGGCATGACAACTTTTTTGATCTTCCCAACCCCACCTGGGTGGCTTTTTTATATATGCACCCATGGCTGGGATTTGGCCAGTACAGTTTCATCCCCTTCTCCACCCCCCACTCAGCACTAGTTGCTCAGCCCCTGGCTGGGGGAAGGAGCCCTGAGCCAGCTGCACTCTTTCTCCCCCCATTTTATTGATGTATTTTATATTTATATTTTAAATTGATCTTAATTGTTTTTATGACTGCTGTTAGCCGCCCCGAGCTGCGTTGCAGGAGGGGGCGGGATACAAATCTATAAAATAAATTTTTTAAAAAATAAAATGTCGTGGATTTCCTGGCTAGTTACCGGCCTGTCTCTAACCTTCCTGGTACTGAACGGGTAGTGACTTGTCAGCTCCAGACACATTTGAATGGCATCGGTTTTCTTGATCCCATGCGGTCTGCCTTTCGCTCGGGTTACAACATGGAGACCGCATTTGTGGCTTTGGTCAACGACCTCCTCGTAGAATTGGACAAGTGTCGTATGATCCTGTTGGTCCTACTAGATCTAACAGTGGCTTTTGATACCATTAACCATAGGTTGCTGGTGACGTGCCTGCGGGCCCTGGCAGGGGTGGACAGGACTGTTTTGCAATGGTTCCATTCCTACCTCGCAGGTAGATCCCAGCGGGTGGTGCTAGGGGACTGCACTTCGTCCCCTGGTGGCCTCCCATTTGGGCTCCCACAGGGTTCCATTCTCCCTTCTCTTGTTTAATGCGTATATGAAGCTGCTCGGGAGGTCGTGTGCAGCTGGGGCGTTCGCTCTCATCAGTACGCTGACGAATCCCAGCTGTAGTCATCATTTTCATCCGACCCAGGTCCTGCTGTCTCATTGCTGTCCCGGGGCGGCTTGGCCACTGTGGGGGATCGGATGAGGTCGATCTGATTGAAGCTCAATCCTGATAAGACAGAGGTGATGGTAGTAGGCGGGAATGGTGATCTGGGTGAGGAGTTTTCCCATTATCGGGAGCATCCGTCCTCCTTTGGTTCCATCTGTGCAGAGCCTGGGGCCGGTGCTCCTGGATTCCCAGCTACGCCTGGATTCCCAGGTGTGGGCTGTGGCCAGGGACGGCTTTCTCCAATACATCTGGGGAAGAGGCTCTGCCCATATGTCTTGGACTCTGATTTTGCCACTATCATCCATGCGTTCATCACCTCAAGGCTGGACTACCGCAATGCGCTCTACATGAGGTGACCCTTGGCGACAGTTCGGAAGCTGCAGCTAATGCAAACTGTGGTGGCCCGCCTGCTTCCTGGGACATAACACCGGTGCTCCGAGCGCTGCACTGGCTGCCGATTGTCTTACAGGCCCAATTCAAGGGGCTGGTATTGACCTTTAAAGCCTTCATGGCCTGGGCCCTATTAATCTGAGTGATTGCCTTGCTCCCTGGGCCCCTGGTCGGCCCCTGCGGTCATCTGAGGGAGCCCTCTTGGAAGTCCCACATTATTGGCGAGTTCGGACTGACAGGAAGGCGTTCCTTATGTCCAAGCTCTATCCCAGCAGTTCTCTTAACTGCTTGGCCTCCACCTCCACTCCTGCCCAGGCCCAGTGAGGTTTACAGCATACACAGCCCCCCTCCTCCAATAAAGCACACTCCTTCCTCCTCCACTCCAGCCATTTCTCCTCCTGTGCGGATTCTCTCTGACAGATGAGCTTACCAGAGAAGCTGGTGTGAAATGCTGTTTGTTGTTTTAAAAGGGAAACTTCATTAAAGAAATCACGTCATTGACCGCTGACACGGTCCAGGTCTGAAGCCTTGACCTGCTGATTTTTGTTTTTCCAAGATAAACGTTTGTTTGTTTGTTTGTTTGTTTGTTTATAAAGCAATTTATATACCGCCCCCTCCTGCCCAACGGCAGCCCAGAACAGTGAACAACATCATAAAAGTACAAAAATAGAAAATGCCATACACAATAAAATAGCAATTAAAAATAATAACCCATCAGAAGCCTGAGATAGAAATACCCTTGACCCTAAAAGAACCCCGTCCCCCACTACCCATCCCCCTCACCGAACACCTGGCAAAACAGCCAGGTTTTGCATTGTCTGCAGAAGGAGGGGTGATCCGGAGAGGCGAATCTCTAGGGAGTTCAACAGCCGCAGCACAGCCACCAAGATCGCCCTCTCGAATGCCACCACCCGGGGAAATCCAGGGGACCTCTAAGAAAGTGCCCCCGGTCGACCACAGGTGCCAATCCAGGACACGGGGAGTGAGGCGGTCCTGCAGGTAAGTGGGGCCCAGGTCGTGTAGGGCTTTAAAGGGAATAACCAATGCCTTGAATTGAGCCCGGAAGACTATGGGCGGCCAGTGCAGAGAACGGAGGACCGGTGTTATGTGCTCCCGACCGCTTGGCCCCACAAATGATAGCTTCATACTAACGCTCGGTGTGGTTTTGGGGGGCACTTTCAGAATCCAACTTATTGTCCCCATTGATGGCTTGCAAATTGTTCTCCCGCACCTCTCCCTTTCTAATGTGGGACAGAGCACAAAAGAGGTGTGAAATCAAGGACGTCCTGGGAAATCCAGGACACTTAAGAGGCATGACTCACACCCTCCCCCCGCTTTGCGCATGTTCACAATTGATGGGAGCGCATGCTGGGAAATGAATTTGCAATCGACATCTGCAGGATTTGGTTAACTTGCATGTTCTGCTTGTAGAACTGGACTTTTCTGCTCGCAGAATTTGGGGAGGGAGCGGGCAGGAATTTCAGAATACTCAGGTCCCTGTTATGGTTTTAGCGATACGGTGAGATAGTTGTCTGCCTTCTGTCCCCATTTACCTGCTGCTCGGCGCCTGATGAGTTGTTGACAGGATTTTCCCTTTTAAAAAAAATTAAAAATTAGAAGTCTTGTTATTGTTGGTGGGTTTTTCGACCGTGCAAAGTGCCTCTTGAGTTGACGAGGCGCAAGTCAACCTGCCAACTGTTAAGTAGCAACAGCACGGCACTTTACAAGGCCGGCTGCAAGTCCGTGATTCATGTGGGCTGACCTCCGCTACCATGTCGGAGCGGCGGGAACGGCAGCCAAGGAGAAAGTGTTTTACTGTCCAATATAAAATTTACAGGGTGCCTTTTATGACAGCATCCCAAGGTACGGCTGCAGGGAACGGATAAATCAAATGCATCACAGGGGCTGATGGAAAGGCAGCAGCAATCTGGCAGAATAGGATCAACAGCAGGAATGCTCCAGGCACTGAGAAGAAGGCCCTGCAGTCTCGGGGGAGTTGGCCAGAAATCGCTTGAGGGAAGCCGTGAGATAAGAAAACTCTATGGCAACAGCAATGTCCATTGATCCATTCCATATTATTTTTAATTTAGCCTCTTCAGTGTTCTGAGTGCTTTACAATCCTTAGCTAGTTCCTTCCTCGCAACAACCCTGTGCGGTGGGTCATTATTTATTCCCATTTTACAGATAGGGGAACTGAGGCTGAGAGAGACTGGCTTGCCCAAGGCCACCCAGTGAGCTTATGACTGGGAGGGACAGGATTTGAACCCTGGTCTCCCAGATTCAAATACAACACTTTGTTCGTTCCAGGGTGGGAAGCCTCTTCCTTCCCAAGGGCCACGTTGAAAATTAAAACAAGCTTCAAGGGCTGCTTAGAAGTTGGGGTGTGGGTGCTTCAGGGGTATGTTCAGAAAGAAAAGGGTCCAGATTGTGGATCTGTCTCCTCTCCTTGCGTGCAGGCCCCCCTCTCTGCTCCCTTCCCTTGAGCTCAGTCATTCAGTGCTTGTGGGAAGGAACTGGATCCAGGAACTAGATCCAGATACTGGAAAGGGGCCAAATCAAAACTAGCCACAGGCTGCATTTGGCCCCTGAGCCATCCTGTCTCCCGTGAGCCACTCAGCCCCCACTCATGATAGTTACAGAGCACTGCCCAAAAATCCAGAGTGTGCTGTGCGAGGCAAGCCGAAACGATTCACGGTGATGGGTGTAGCCCTAAGGGCTTCCATTTCTCTATCTTGGGCCCGGCCACAGCACAGAACCAAACCAGGATCCATCCTGGATTAGCTAGAGAGCAATAGTATTAGTCGGATTCGCTCCCTTCCTGCCAGGGCCCAGCTGGGAATCAAAACTTAAGATAATCCTTAAGAAATACTAAACGCTGTGAAACAGCAAGTGGCCCTGTGAGAAGGCCCCGGACAGAGCTCGTTGGTTTGGCTGATTGGGTACGGTGATAAAAACAAACTGCCTTGAAAAAGGAGGCATTTTATTCGTCCGTATAAATGATGTCACCGTTTCTTTCTGACCAATCATCTGTGATCTTTATGGTTCTTTGTCTTAAATTCTATATAAAGGGGTCACCAGCCTGAGCCCCTCTGGCCTCTTCCCTGTCTGTAACCTGCCTGGGTCCCATGGGCCTCCATCATTTCGCGAGTGGCTGATCGCCCAACAGAATAAAGTGATTCTGCTTTACCGCCACTCCCTGGGTTTGGAAAGTCGCATCTTTCCCCCCGGGGACAAGGCTACTGGCTTTGGCCCTTGGGATCCAACAACGGGCACCCACACCTCCCTGAGGCGGGCACCCACGCCAGCAGACAGGTCCCCACTCATAGGCGCTGTGAGCAGGGGACACGGCCTTTGCAAGTCACAGGAACTTACCCGCCGCAATCACCGGGGGAGCCCGGTTCTGCAGCACTCACGGCCGGGACATGTCACTTTCAAAGGCCAGCCCCACGCGATTCCCCCTCCCCCATGATCCGTGGCAGGGGGGCATGCAAGATGGCTGCCGCGGTAGCCGCACTGGGAGCCGCCCATTAGAATCCCTCCCCACGCACGCCGCCTGAGTGGCTGATCCGCAGCTGGGCCAATCAGCAGCCACGGACAACCTCCCCCCGCAGCCTCGCTCATTTAAAAACACCCTAAGTCTCCGCTAAGCTTTGTTAGCAACAGAGACTCCCATCAGTGCTAAGGCCTAAGGAATTCACCACCATATTCATCCCTTGGGGGGGCGATCGTGAGAGGGTTCGGGGTGCGCTGCCACCAATACGCTGATGACACCCAGCTTTACCTCGCTTTTTCAACCGACCCAGGTCCTGCCGTCTCGGTGCTGTCCCAGTGGTTGGAGGCCGTGGCGGATTGGTTATGGCAGAGCAGACTGAAGCTCAGTCCTGATAAGACGGAGGTGATGGCGGAGAGTAGGGCGAGGGAGGTGTTGGCTCCCCTCGTAGAGGGGGTCCGCCCTCAAGTAGCCCAGCAGGTTCGGAGTCTGGGGGTGTTGTTGGACCCAGATCTCCGCCTAGATCGGCAGGTGGAGGCGGTGGCCAAGGCTGCCTTCCGCCAACTGTATCAGGTACGGAGGCTGCGTCCATATATTTCCAGATCCAACCTGGCCAACCTCATCCACGCCTTCATCATCTCGAGGCTAGACTACTGCAACGCGCTCTACGTGGGGCTTCCCTTGATGCTGGTTCGGAGGCTGCAGCTGGTGCAGAACGTGGCGGCTCGTCTCCTGATGGGGACGGGCCGATGGGAACACATCACTCCCATGCTCCATGCGCTGCACTGGCTGCCGATAGCGAACCGAGCCAGATTCAAGGTGTTGGTTTTGGCCTATAAAACCCTACACGGTCTTGGCCCTTCATACCTCAGGGACCTCCTCACCCTCCGCGTCCCAGAGCAACCCCTTTGGTCCGTCAGAGGCGCCTTCCTGGAGGTCCCCCGTGTAAAGCGCGGGGCCACAATGGAGAGGACGTTCTTGGTGGCCGGGCCGCGATTATGAAATTCCCTCCCGGAGGAAGCCTGTCTGGCCCCGAGTCTGTTGGCCTTCCGCCGGCCTTGTAAAACCTGGATGTTGTCCCAGGCCTTCGGAGGAGGGGGGCGGGGGAATGGGATAAAAGGTTTGGGGGGTGGTTGTTTTTAGATGGATTTTTACATGTTTTAAATTGTGTGTTTTATTGTTATTTTTTCATTGTTATTGTATGTGTTGTAAGCCACCTCGAGATGCCCTGGGCATGAGGGGGCGGCTAAAAAATGCAAATAAATAAATAAAATAAATAAATAAACAACATCCCACTCACTTTATAAAGTTATCTTATTGTTGACAGTAGAATAGATCCTTCTGGTCTGCATGACTTTTACTTCCCCGCTGCTTGGGAAGAGGAGTTTGGGGAGGTGACATACCGCATGCCCAGAACAGAAAAGTATTGACAGCACTAACTAGGTGAACAAAGCTGGACCTCCCCTGTCTGAGCACCTCTCCTAGGCTGTCTTTAAATGGGCCTGTGCACTAGGGGGTGGGTCTGTGTGCACTTGGTGGAGCACACACAGACATCTGGTGGGGGGGGGTCAGACGGGCCGGGGCAGCGTGCCACTGGGGGTGCGCTCCTACCCACACATTGCCCGCATCCCGAGTTTTCCCTGATGCTCCGTGCGTGCGCACGAGTGGGCACTTGCGTGGGTCATGGGAGCAAGCACCCACCCACGCTGTCTCTAGATGGGCGCATGGGGGGTGGGTGGGGTTGGCTGGGCACATCCTGTTTAAAAACAGCCATTGTCAGACAAACAGCTTGTCTCCCAAAGGGGCCCGAGAGGGGAGGTTGTGCAGAGCCGATGGTGCGGTGGGTAAGGTTCCACTTGGAGACCAGGTTCAAAGCCCACCTCAGTCATGAGCTTGGGGCGGGGCTTGGGCAAGTCACCATCTCTCAGGCCCGGTTCCAGATCTGTAGTGACCGACCTCCAGGTGGGAGCAGGAGGAGGCTTGCAGAGCCCTGTGAACGCTGAAAGTGCTAGAGAAATGATGGGCGATTTAACTGTATTTTTAAAAAATCTTGCAACAAGCCCGTGGCTTTCTGAAACGTTCCATTTGTTGCCAGGCTTGTGCACAGACCGCCAAGAGCGTCTCTTTTTTATTGTTGCATTTTGCAGATTTTTTATTGATTGTGAGCTGCCGTGAGCCTTATGGGAAGGGGGGTGTATAAATTCAATAAATAAATAAATAAATACCCCCCCAATACTGGGTATGGCTACTACTGAGTTACCGATTTACCATTTTACTGATTGGTGCTGATCAGTCAATGGTAAATCAGCACAGGAATTTGGAAGGAAAGTCAAAGAACTTGGGATGGAAAGTGGAAAAGTTCAAGGTACCGGAAGTCAGAAAATCAGTACGCAAAGTCGGAAAATGGGTATGAAAGCAGGTAGCCCATCAGGCACTAATCAGATACTGGGGTACTCATAACTAGGGATGGAACTATCGGTATCGGATTAATCCGATAATGCCAATAATTGGCGATATCGGATTAATCCGATAATACCGATAATATCAGTATCGGTATATCGGTTTTTTAACATTGCCGATTTTTTGGATCTTTAACATTGTGGCCATTTTAACAATGGCCGCAATGTTAAAAATCCAAAAAAATCGGCAATGTTAAAAAACCGATATACCGATATCGATAAATCCGATATCGGATTAATCCGATATTGATAAAACTGGTAACTGATAATTTGCCGATAGTCCCATCCCTACTCATAATCCAAATACACAGCCCTAGTATTTGTGTTTCAACTACCAAAGACTGGCGGGGCTTTGTGTTTATTTGTGTTTTACCGCAACCCGAATGCACCGCCCTGGTTTTAATCCTTTCTTGGTGTGAACACCCTGCCTCTCAGCCTTAGTTCTCCATCTGTAAAATGGGGATAAGAATGACCTTCCTCACAGGGTTGTTGTGAAGGTGAATTAGGTAAGGATGGTAAAGCGCTTTGAATTCTCGGAGCACTCTGAAAATGAATAATAATTTGGTAAACTGGAAGTTCATTTTGAATATTCTGTGACGGTCCAATAAAAACACCGGCCACGATGCAAGAAAAGGCGCCAGAGGCAGAAACGTGACTTCAGAAAACTCTTTAATCAGCCTCTACCAGAGAGATATGGCTCTCCGAATAAATAGATTTATCAAAACAAAAACAAACAAACCAGGGATAAATACATATACCAGACAATCTGCAAATTCCCCAAAGCTAGTTCCAGTCAATGTAAATGCTAGTGCGATCGCACACCCTCCACTTGTGAACTTGGACAAAATGGTTCTGGTTTTTCCCTTTGGGAGACGCTCCTTCCTGTGACTCGAGTACAGTGGATAGTATGTAAGTTATGTATATATGCCATAATAACGTGCTAAATAGCAAGCTTTGTGCGCGGGTTCAAATCTCAGGCCCGGACAGCGGATTAGGCCAGAGGTGATACCTTGGCAAGCGATGTTAGCAAAGAAATGTTCTGTCTCAAACAGAGGTTGTTGGCTTGAAGATGAAATCTAGGGTTGGGGGGATTTTGTGGGGCAAAAAGGCTCCAAGGGGCTGATACATCTACCACCGAAACCAGCGGGAGCTTTGCCACTGATTTCCATTGGGTCAGGATTTGCCCTGTAATGCACATATAAATTAACATCCTCGAGAAGAAATTCTCACCACCACAGTATCCGCCGGCATCATCCTGGATTAAGGGACGGAAATGGCTTGTCTGATGTCAACACGAACGCAGCTGCAGCCGGACAGTGTCGCCCTCTCCCTGCCGGTGCATGGAGGGAGAGGCTGGGGGACACCATGGATGGGGTTCACTACTCTGCACATGCTCAGGGTACTCTCGGTAAAAGATATTGGCCTACTCCCTGTGCCACAGTGCTCAAAGTTTCCTGAAAATTCCTAAACAATAATAAAGTGGAGCACGGACTTCTGGCCTGTTCAGTTTTGAATGGAGGAAGAGGAGAGGTGTCTCATATTAAATTTACACTCAAACCCCAGCTGCCTAGTTGCATCCTACTCTGCACATAAACCAGGGAATTTAGAGCTGAAAGAGGTACTTGAAGGAAATGGGTAAACCCAAATGGCAGTTCGGATAATAATTGATACCCATTCACATTCCTTTGGGTACCTGTTTCAGTTATTCTGTTTTGGGTTTCCATTTTTTTGTTTGTTTAGTTTTTTCACTTTGGGGTTGTTTTGGTACTGCAGCAATTTGGTCAATAATGGCACAGTTGCACGATTGCTGGAAATGATGCCAATGGAATATAGAAATGGCTGAGAAAACCAAAATAACAGAACTGGAAAAAAAAAATCGAAAGAACGATAACCCACCCACCCCCAAATGGAATACCAGAAAAATTTGATATACAGGTAGAATCCTAGAGTTGGAAGGGACATCTAGTCCAACCCCCTGCTAGGATGGAGGATGACCACAGCTACAACATCCCCAACAGATGGATATCTAGATTCTTGTGTCCAGTGCACATTTTCAGTCACAGATATATACCCATAAATACTAAATCCATGAACCATTTCAGCTCTCCTGGGGATTGAACTGGCAACATCTGGATTCAGAATTGCAGGCTGCTCCTATCTCAGCTGAAAGAGACTGTTCTGGATTTTACACCAGGACTAATGATATGAGGATTTGGCTCACATGGGCAAGGAGGACCCAAGCTAACAGGTCAACTCCCATTCACCTGTGTGTGTTAGACTCCCAGCTGACAGAGCCAAGACGCTACAGACAGCACCCACGGTTCTGCTCCGCGACCCGTCCATGAAAAGGCAGACCACCAGATGTGCTGGCGGAGCAGAAGCAGGCAGCGCCAGCCGCAGTAGCGGTATCCGGAACAGGTCAGCAGAGCGTGCCACCCGAACTTGGAGGCCACTCCCGGAGCAGGTCCGTCAGTCTAAAGACACCCACCGTTTCTGGCTTCCACAACCTCACAAGGCCATTGGCAAGACTCCAGCCACTGAGAAGAGGGAAGCTGCCTTTACTCTTCGCAATAAGCGGCCATTTTGATCCGCTGCAGTCTCCAGGGGTCACATTCTCCTCACACTGAGGTAAATCTGAATTGGCCTCATTGGCTTCACCTAGATTTACATGAGAGCTGAAATGGGACAGTAGATTCATTATTCACATTTTCAGGTAGCTCTTTGCGTACCCAAATAATATTCACGGTCAAAACGAGTTCTCGCAAATCCGTTTCCCTCCTAGGTATTCCATTTTGACATGGATGGGGGGAGGGGGGGCGTGATTAAGTTATTTTGATTGTTTGGTCATTTTGTATTTCTGTGACCTCATTTTCAGTCATTGCACAATAGTTCTAATATTGCCAAAATGACAGCCGAAATAAAGAAATGACCAAACCACCCAAATCCAAACAGAAAAAGCCCAAAATAGATCCCCCAACAAGAGTATAAACAGATTTCGGCAACTACCTGAGTCACAAGTTTGAGTTCAGATAGGGTACAGCTGACACATTTGCCTGGCTTTTGGGGTACTCATTTCAACTTTAATTTGCCTGGGTGCAAGGGTGGGATTTGGTTCCGTTGGTTTAGATTATCAATGTGTTCTGAGGCGAAGTCAGCCAAGAGAAATACCTAATGGGACCAAGGAGGACTAAACAGAGACAGTGATGACTGATTGCTAGGCCTGGCAAAAGTCCACTGGTGCGGAGGTCATTCTTGTAGATTATCAAAGAGACCCCCATCCTCATGGGCCCACCCTTGAGGTCCCTTCCAGCTCTTCAATTCTATGACAAACAGGAGACCTGGGAATTTTCCATGCCTCCTTAAAGAACAGTGCCATGTCAACCTGCAATTATCAACTGGCGGTGCGGGGGGCGTGGTGAAAAAATGGGCAGGCTTTGGAAATGTACAGCTTGCTCCAAATTCAACCCTCTTGCAGCCTCGTGAAGCGGATAGAGTCTCAGTGTGCACGAGAGTAACTTTGTACTAAAATGTGCAGGGATGCTCACCCACATAAGCTCTGCCCCCATATTGGCAGAACTGTAAGGGGCCGGGGGGAGGAAATTTTCAGGGGAAGTCCTCCCTGCACCCGCCACTATAATTATTCCCATGCTCAGTAGAAATGAATTAGTCCCTTCCATGCCATCCAGTCTTCTCAGCTCTGTATGGCTTCACCCTTCCTGCGATCGATGCCCTTTGCCCTACAGACCTGATGGCTATAACGAAGGTGGCAGCTCCCTCCCTGGCATTTTGATTGCCCCTTTTGCTTCCTTATAATGAGCAAAAGGCTTCGATTCCGAGAGGCCAGCTAGAGGGAGGATGTCCCGCAGAGGGAGGGGAACCTTTTCTCTCCTGCAGATCACTTTGTCCAAGCATCGCTGACCAGATTGGAGTGGGGGTCCAAGGTGCTTAAGGGGTGTTGCTCACGCTAGGGGAAGGAAAGGGAAAGGTTCCGATCATGGATCGATGTCATGGATCCATCTCCTGTTGAGTGCATGCCTTTGTTTCCATCCGCTCCCCCTTCCCCGACCTCTCGTTTCTAGTGCTTGAGGGTGGGGACTGGATCCAGGGGCCAGATCCAGGAATCGGAAAGGGGCTAAATTAAAAACAGCCAGGGGCTGGATTTGTGGCCCCTGGGCTGGAGAGGGTCCCCCCACTCCTGTTGTAAATGACTTCTCATTTCCAGAGTGTGACGCTGTGGGCTGATATGTATCCTGGCAAGGGACACTTAAAAGTAACTGGCAAAGCGGGATATTGGTTCTTAGGCCCTGGAAATGGCCCTGAGCTTTGCTTTTCAATTTGATTTCTTTCTGCTTTTCCACCTTAGAAAAATACAGACGAGCCCTGCAATTCCAGATGGCTCAGGGGATGCATCAAATGTCCAGAATGGTGGGTGGGTGGGTGCCTCTCTCTGGCTGGAGCTGGCACTATTAGGGGGAGGATATCTCCCTTCATCCCAGGCCAGAAAGTCAATAATCTGTTAGCACTAAACAGCCAGTTGGCGATAACCAGTCGTCAGCTGTGTAGCGCTACACTGCCAATTGCTGGCAGCCAGGGGTCAGCTGTGTAGCACTAAACAGCTGATTGGTGGCAGCCAGGGGTCAGCTGTGTAGCACTAAACAGCTGATTGGTGGCAGCCAGGGGTCAGCTGTGTAGCACTAAACGGCTGATTGGTGGCAGCCAGGGGTCAGCTGCGTAGCACTAAACGGCTGACTGGCGGCAGCCAGGGGTCAGCTGCGTAGCACTAAACGGCTGATTGATGGCAGCAGCCAGGGGTCAGCAGTGTAGCGCTAAACAGCAGATTGGTGGCAGTCAGGGGTCAGCAGTGTAGCGCTAAACAGCTGATTGGTGGCAGTCAGGGGTCAGCAGTGTAGCATTAAACGGCTGATTGGTGGCAGCAACCAGGGGTCAGCTGCGTAGCACTAAACAGAAATCCCGGGGCCGAACATCTGGAGAAAGTGGGTTCTACAACAAGTTTGGACATTTCAGCATGGGCGCGGAGGAATAAAGGGGAGGCACTTGTCCCGACACTGCCTGCTCCCACCGCTTCAGAGTGACAGCAGGACACTCCATAAGGGACGGGGCAAAGGGAATTTCCCACTGCCCTTTTGGAGTCCTGTGATGTCACCATCGTTTCAGAGTCTTTCCCCGCTAACAGCGGGGCCTGGTGGAGATCCAGAATTCTGAAAGGTCTCCCCTTGGGTTTCCTGTTGAGCGGGATTACTCTTTGGAGGGTTACAGGCCCGGAGGGGCAGGGAGTCGGATTCCTTTCACAAGGAAGGTTTTTCTCCTTACTGTGTGGCGGCTGTTTGAGTTAACCAGCTACATCCAGAAACAAAACACAAAGCCCGTTAACGGTTGGACGTACACTCCCTCCCCCTGCTCTGTGTTGTGGATAATTCAGGACACGATGCAAGTGGGTCCCACCAGAGACAATGGAGCTGCTCTCACTCTTCACACACGCTTAAATATTTGGATGACTGGCGTTTTCTGCAGAGCTGTAACAATTTCGATGCTTCTCCAGCACCCCGTTCCCCACCCCCTCAAAGCCTGAAACACTGAGACCTGCGATTTCTAACATCATATTGCTTGGGCTTAATATTAAATGCAACAAATTCTTTCAGGCTAAAATGCCAAGGGAACAAAGATCTCTCTTCCTTGGGCTAATTCATTTAGAAGCATGAGGGCCGAGAAGCCCGGACGGAGTCGTTATCCCGTGACACTCTCCAGAGAGGGTAACTGCTGAAAACCACAGTCCCTGTCCAGCACGCGCAGCCAAAAGCATCTCTCTCGTCTTCTCCTCTTGGACAAGCAGCAGATGAAGGGTTAACCTCCGCTTCCTTGGCGCGTTCTGAAGGGTGGCGTTTCCATGGTAGACAAGAGCCGTATTTCTGGGTCCCGCATTCATTGCCACTTCATTGCTTGAGTTTTTAAGAGCTTACTCCGGTCTCTCTCTCCGTTTATTGCCATGCCAGTTTATTTTAATAATGCAACTTTTTTCATATTATAGATAGATAGATAGATTTATATTAATTAGATTTTCTTTTACAAGTTCTTTGTTTCTTTCTCTAGACTCTCTGTCAGTCTGAGGTCTGCGCCTTGGGCTCTGAAGATGCTCCAGTGACCTGCAGGAAGACAGATGGATCATTGTCATCGTCACCATTAAGTATTTATATAGCACCAGCAATGTGCCTGGCACTGAACAGCATACTGAACAACAGTCCAGCGGTTGGGGTTGCTAGCTGGAGAACTGGGTGCATTTCCCTGCTCTGACAAGCGTGAGCTGGGAGGCCTGGCTTCTGGGGCAGGGGGCGTGGCTTCTGGGGCAGGGGGTGTGGCTTCTGGGGAAGTGGGCGTGGCTTCTGGGGCAGGGGTGTGGCTTCTGGGGAAGTGGGCGTGGCTTCTGGGGAAGTGGGCGTGGCTTCTGGGGAAGTGGTGCTCATCTCGAGCACACGCCCTCATCTCTGCTCCCTTCCCCATAGCTCACTCTTTCAGTGCTTGAGAGTACGGACTAAATCCAGGGGCCAGATCCAGGCATTTGAAAGGGGCCAGATACAAAAGCGCCCTTGGACCGGATTTGGCCCCTGGGCAAGAGGTTCCCTGCGGTCTATGAAAGGAGAGGTTTGAGCCATTGCTGCTAGAGCGCTGAGTGGAGGAGACAGGCGCCGCCCTGTAGGAGGGGGTGGGACTGCATGGTCATTCTTTGCACGGTCCAGACTACCACCTTCAAGAAGCAGATTCTCCCATCCTGCATGCAATGTATTTGTAAGCCTATCACCAAACAAAGTTCACCGGCCTTTTCTTCTGGACTGCCTCCTGGGTTCCCAGCCTCTGGCTTCCTGAGCCCAGCAGGGCCCAGCTGGTCCTATCAGGCCTGGGTCAGATACTCTGCCTGCCTTCTTGGGCTCAGGCTAGGCCCCACATCACCCTCCACGGAGCCCCGTGACATCACAGCACACCATAGGGAGCAGGGTAACGCCTTAACTCTGCCCCCCTTTTGTGAAATAGCCCCGCCCCTTACGGCGCTCCGGGACATGCCAGAATTCCATAGGGGGCGTGGCCACCCAGACACATCAAGCCTGGACGCAGGAGAGGAGAGATGCCTCGGGATCAGGTCAGGCTCAGTGTAGAGACAGCCTCTGGCCTACATTCCTGGCCGCAGCAGGAATTCACCAGCGGGGGGCTTTGCCATGGTCTACTTGGCATGTGGACTTCCTGTCCGGTCCTCTCACCCCCTGCCCCTCCTTAGTGGTCTCATGATCTGAGCTCCTTAGAAAGACTCTGTTCAGCAAGGTCCGGTTAAGCCCACGGCCAAATGATGCCAGGATACTGAGCTACTAAGGGCCTGCTGCGATTGCATGGATTTATGACAGCACCCTCCATGATTCAGGGTGAGGATCAGGGCCAGAGTAAGGGAACACTGGGGACATGGGGTCACACTGGGAAAGACCAGGCTGGGAGTAAGGGCAGAGCCAGAGACAAAAGCTAAGGCAGGACTGGGAGGAAGAGGATGGACAGGAAACAAGGAGCGAGTGGCCTTATAAACAGACAAGGACCAATCAGGGACAGGTGGGGGCGTGGCTCCTGTTGGCAGCAAGAGGCATGGACGGCGAAAGCAAGGGCCCCTAGTGATGCAGGACTAGCTGGTGGTCTTGCGTCATTAAGGTTCACAGTTCAAGTCTGGGCCTTTCCAGGAAGGTCCAAGTCCGTTCTGTCAGGCTATAGTGCCTGGAACCCCAGGCAGGGGTGTCTGTAGCAGGGGAATCACGCCACGGGTGTAGCAGAGCAGGAAGGCTGGGAGCAGAAGTTGGGTCCCAGAGAGCAAGCCAGTGTAGGAGCAGAGGGCAGGAGCATGCAGGGAAGTCCTCAAACAGGGCAAGGCCGGTCAAAACGAGGTAGCTGGCTCCTGCCACATCCAGCCAACGGGAGGTAGGAACGCGTCACCGGAGCATTGAGGATCAGGTCTCAGATTGCTGCAGCAGCTGTGGTTGAGGTGTCTGCTGTGAGTGCTCCGGGGCTTGGGTCAAGTCCAGGACGGGGTTTCACAATTCGAGTGTGTCACACTCTAGGTTTATTGTGCTGTGCAATATCATAACACTCATTTTTTAGTAACTGTAAAAGATGCCGGGCAGTTTGCGAGAGAGAGAGAGAGAATGCGGTTGCCATGTTTATGTCTCGTTGCCAGACTCCAATCTCGTGTTCCTTATCCTTCCCGGGAGTCAATCTCCCCTATTACTATCCTTCCAGGCAGAGCTAATGCCATCTGCTCTGGTAGGAATGTTTCCCAAGCCTCCTGTCACTGAGCAGTCAACAGCCAGCATTTCCCTAGAAATCTGGGTAGCCGTAAGTGATTATTTCACAGCTTGAAAATGTTGCCCATTGCGGTCCCTTTCGAAAGGACGGGCTTGTGAATTCTCAACGGGCAGGGAAGGGTTAGGCCATTGGAAGTTTGGCCGGGAAAAACAGGCCCACGATGACACACTGCTCATCTGAGCATGTAAAAGGAAAGGATTTAAAGCTGTTATTTTCAGTAGCGCTGCCTTTGACATTTACAGCCCTGTTTATTTTTGTGCCTTGATTAAATCTCCACTATGCATGGTTTTGGGTTTTTTTTAAAATGTGACTGCTCACGAAAGAGGCCAAATCAACTGCCATGGAGACAGGAGTCCACTATACACCCACCAAATGGGGCCCTTCCTGTGAGCCTCTGTGCTCTACACCGAGCCAGACCTAGAGGAGAATGCCTGACCAACTGACTGGGATTTCAACGGATTCATTTCAGATTCAGTCTGCAACGAGGTAGCAGGGGTACTCAAGAGGACACGATGCTTGTCACTGTTCAAGCCACCTTAACAGGGGCAAATGTTACATTTTTTAAAGCTACACACACACACACACACACACACACACACACACACACACACACACACAGAACATCTGTTCACTGCCACCTCAAAGGGGCTGGTCAATTTCACCAGCAGCTTGGAGCTTTGCCAGTCAGCAGGGACAGTTTGCCTTGTCAATTTCAGCCGCAGGCAGCTTTCCCTTGTCAATTTCACCAGAAGCTCAGAACTTTGCCAAACAGTTTCACCAGCTTTGAGCTTTGCCATGTCAATTTCAGGAGCAGGGAGCTTTGCCTTGCAGCAAGCTTTGCCTTGTCAATTTCTCCAGCAGGGAGCTTGCCTTTCAGCATGGAGCTTCTCCATGTCAGTTTCTCCAGCAGGGAGCTTTGCCATGCAGCAGAAGACTTGGTCGTCTCAATTTCACCAACAGGGAGCTTTGCCATGAATTGGGGAGTTTTGTTTTGTCAATTTCACAACCAGGGAGCTTTGCCACATCACTTTCATCCATGAAAGCTTTGCCTTGCAGAGGGGATCTTTGCTTTGTCAGTTTCACAAGCGGGAGAGATCTGCGTTGTCAATTTCACCACCAGGGCTTTCAGGACTCACTGATTTTATGCTGCCACCTGATGGGCTCCCCCTGTTGGTCAAAGTCCATAGGGTGGCAGCATAGACACAGAACAGCATTCATGTTTGTTTGCGCTGCTCCACTACAGAATTGATGACATTGTAGTAGCACCATGAGGTTGATTTCCCCCACAGTTAATGTAATGCACAGAGTCACCCAATGAGAACACTGAAATGCTGTGCAGTCAATCTTCATAATAAAAAAATAAGAAGTGCTACACTCGGTCAGATCAATGGTCCATCTAGCCTAGCATCCTGTCTCCGACAATGGACAGTGGTCACTGATAGGACTTTAAGAACAGTCCAATCTCTCATTCTGTCATTAAGCACAATCCATGACCCATGTTGTTGAGTCCAACTGGAAGAAGGCTGGCCTGCCCTTATTTCTACATCTGCTAACGACCTGTCACCCCTTGGCTTGACCATCTTCACAAATACAGGTAGTCTTATCCAGAGCTTGCTAATTCCAATAGGAGCTTCTCCAATGACTTTGATGGGCTTTGGGGCATCAACACCTCAGTGGAAAGACCTTCTTAAGATCCTGTCTGAGGGACTTGCCAAAAAGAACTAATTGGAGAGGCAGCTTTTGTGAGGAGAACACTTGAGTCATGAGTGAAGACTGATCAGCTGGCTGCTTCTGGCAGGGGCTAGATCTTAGAACAAGCACCTATGAACAAATGACTATGCCCATGATCCTCAAACCACTTACTTCAAAGTAGTCTCACTGAGGTTAGTAAGACTACTCTGGTGTAAATGGTTTTAGGATTGCGGTTTGGGGAGAGATCCTCCAAGTGGATACGCAGGTGGTAGCACATAGCACCAGAACTGTCTTCAAAGAGGATCACGCCGCCCATGAGTTAAGTCCTTCACAATCCCCCTCTGATGGACTCAGCCCTGGAATCCCAAGGTTTTAACACATTATAGATGTCAGCTTCCTGCTGTAGCCATGGATTTCCTGCATCAAAGGAGGTTGGACTAGATGACCTTTGATGTCGCTTCCAATTCTCCAATTTACACTCTTCCAGGAACATTGCCGATTCTGAAATATATATGTTTATTTGGGGATTTTACTGTTTCAAGTCCATTGCATCATCCTTTTTCCCCTCACGCCAGATGGATTAGATATAAAACATCAAAGAGCATGGGATAAGACGTAACGGTGGGATTTCAGCTATCCTCTAAAAGGAAAACCCAACTCCTGATCGATCTTTCAGATACCAGGATGCAGAACGCACGTGGGCTGGAAGGCAAATGGCCAGGATCCTGGTTAAATACAGTTCACCGGTAAGTCCATCCATCCTCTTTGAGCCACGTTGGTCTCTCTGCAACACGGTTTAGAGCATTTTTACTGAGCAACCAGGGAGCCAGACCCTCCAATATTTGACTGAGAAAAATAGGCACATCCCATGCCATCCCTAGATTCTCAGATGTCTGCACTGACTTGGACTCTAGTTTTAAAAACACTTGGAGGATCCCAGGTGGAAGCAGTGACCATCTCTTTCAGCAGCTAAAGAATCATCTCTCACAAACACACTCGCACCCCTCCGACCTTTTCTCAGTTTTCACCTTGATCCCAGGCACCCAGCTCCCTCCTGCCTGGATGTGATTTTATTTTTTTGTTCTTTGATAACAGTGCTTATCCTTAGTTAAGCTCATTCAATTATGGAACTCCCTCCTCTTGCAGGTTCGTCTCAACCTGAGACTGCTCATCTTCTGGAGGCAACGCAAGACCTTTTTGTTTGGTCAGGCATCTGGCAGGCCAGGATATGGTTCGGGTGTTGTGGGTTAGGGGGTTTTAATCTGTTTTTATTTGGTTTTATTAGGATATTTTAATATTTGGGAGTATTTTGTGTTTTTTTCTATTTGTTTATCTTTTATAATCCTCTGAGCCTCAATGAAATTGGTGGGGGGAAATGTAAATAATTAAATTAAATTAATTAATCAAATAAATAAATAACAAGAAAAGGTACTCTACCCTCCAGCAGTGAATAACTGTAACAGCAACCAGGGCTGTTAACTTAGGCAAGGGAGAGGCAGCTTTTTTCTCCTTCTGTATGAATGAGGTGTTAATGATGCCCCTTTGCCCGTTAAACCCAGTACAAACCTTACATTGCTGGGAGCCAAGTGCAAATTAACAAAACCTGTTGCTGTACCGGTCCCACAGGGTACAGTTGGAGGGTATGAGAAGCTATGATAACTTCTGAGCCCATCCACAGAGTCCAGGGCCTTGACCACAAACCTCTTACTTCAGAGTAGCCGGCTTTCACTGGACTGTTCCAGAGTAAGTGCAGCCCAGGGGGAGAACGCCAGGGGGCACTAGGGACGGCTCTACGGTCTGGCAGGATGCACACCAGCAGTTGTTCCTTTATTTATTTTGTTGCCTGTGTGTGATTCTCATTTTGAGATTCAGATACAATCCTGCAACCCCAGGCAGCATGACATGCAAAGTCTAGCAAATGCCAGCCCGGATCCTGGCCCCATCCCCAGATGGTCACACCCTACGGCTTGGGAACCTCTGGCGTATTGCTGTGACAGGAGACATATTTATACATGTAGATTTAGTTAAAGTTATGTTAATAGAGTAATTACTTAAGCTGTTGGAGAAAGCAGGAGTGATGTGGGAGGATCTGGGGGGAGGGGTATAATCTGCCAGTCAGGTGAGACGGGGGAATTGGAACTCAGGGGAGGGTGTCGGGAGAAAGCTCGCTCTGAGATGTGTGCTGTACACATCTTGGCTCACTGGGGAGCTGTACCACCCAACTTGTGGGACGTTGTTCTGAGTGGAGGACAGAGGGGACAGGGAGAAAAATCTCAGAAGGTTGGAAGGGTCTCAGGGAGAGGAGATGAGTTAGAGTCTGCAGAGTTATAAGGCAAACAAACTGAGGAACCAACCGGTAAAATTGTAACCACCTAGAAGAGACTTTGGGTGATTTCAGACGTTACGTGAACACGGTGAACCACGGTGAATACCCACCTGTGGTCACCGTGTCTCGAACGTCTGTTTGCAGGGCGCCAGATGTTGGCCACGGTCAATCCCCACATGGGGTCCGTTTGAACCACGCTTCCTGAGCTAGCCGGGGGAAGGTCCCGGGAAGCGTGGTCAAACGG
>QEPC01001746.1:237098-253956 GCA_003113815.1 Sphenodon punctatus
ACACACACACACACCAGGATGAACACACATACATGCCAGGATGAACACACATGCCCCTCTCTCTTGCACACACACATACACATATGCCAGGATGAACACACATGTCCAAGAGCAAGACAGAGAGACAGCTACACCAGGGTGAACACCCCCTTTCTTTTACACACACACACACACACACACACACACACACACACACACACACACACAGAGCACTATGCCTGCATGAACACCCCTTCTCTCACTTTTACACACGCACACACACACACACAGCACTATGCCTCGATGAACACCCCTTCTCTCACTTTTACACACACACACACACACACACACACACAGAGCTATCTCTTGGGCTCACTGTTGGGGAGGGCGGTGGCTCATTCTCCCCTCCTCCCTCCCATCCACAGCAAGCGAAAAATAGGGAAAAAAAACCTTTTCTAAAGGCGTTTTCAGACAGACAAACTAATCCTTGATTTAATCCAAGTTTCTTATCTAGTCTTTACAAACTCCTGTCTGTTCAGACAGACATTTTAATGCTAGATCATTTTAATCCTTGATAGTCCATCTGAACAGATCCTTGCCATTAATCAGGCATGACAGTCTCCTGCATGATTTTCAATCCCGTGGTGCTTTGCTGCCATGCTCAGCGCACTGATTTCTGGGATTGAAGAAAATCTGATTTTCTTCCTCTCCCACTGTTGGGAGTTTTTGTATTTTAAATTTTCAGCTATGGCATGAACTGATGCCATGAATAAATAATTTTATTTTATTTTCTTCATTTTTCTGATTTCTGAGTTGAAGAAAATGGAAACTCGTCCCTTTGTTCTTCGGGTATTTAAACTGGGCACTCCGCAATGCACTGCAGAACAATGACGGAGGTGATACAATTGCCCCACAGACATGTGCCCCTAGATACTATAGAGACAATCCTGCACTCACTGGCCCAGCAGACTGCAAGCAGGGGAAGCCTCTACAGACCCAGAAAGTCTACCGCCTTCCCTGTGAGGCTGCAAACAGCTGTGGAGGAGGAGTTGACACTGGGGAAAGGTGGTGAGCAGAGAGCGGCAACTGCAGAGCTGAATTTTCCCGGTGACAAGCAGAGGGGCGGAGCCAGTGTTGCGGGGGCCGAGCGGGACCTTGAAAAGCCTGCAGCCGCCAGAGGCAGCCGCCGGAGGCGTACGCCAGGGGCAGTGCACCTAAGGGCTGTGCGCGCAGCCTTAGGCGCAGGCCGGGCTCCGGGTGTGTTCCCCGCGGCAAGGTGCATACTTGCATGTTCCGACTCTGCACGTGTACTTTGGGTTAGCCAGTTGGTCAAGGAGGGCCCAAATGGATAAGAAGCGGGGTAGGGTGTCTAACTTCCCCGCGGGAGCCCCGGAACGACCTCGCCTCGAGCAAATGAAGATTTTTGACTTCACCCAACGCCCTGCCACCATTCCCCTCTCCAATAGATTTGAATGTCTGACAGCTGAGGATACGGGGGGGGGGGGGGGGGGGGGGGGGGAGGGCGTTTCCAGGAGGTGACCCTCTAGTTAGGAACCTCTGTGTGGAGCCCCACCAGTCAGCTAAGACCCCAGTGCTGCCCTGCAGGACAGGGGCAGCTGTCAAGGATTTGGAGGGGTGTTTGGGGGACTCCGCTCTAAAATGTTATTGTTCTCAACTGCTGAGGATACTCTCCCAGTGGCAAGCAAATGTTAATCAATGGGGTGTTGTACTAGATGATGCTCGACAACAGCTTCAGGGCATCATCGTTAACTTAAATACTGTCTCTTCTGAGGACCGGGAAATGATGCATTATAGGGCCTCACCAGGGGGAAGGGGTGTGATCAATATAAATGGCAAAAATAGGCTCAAGACTGTGGACGGGGAGCAGAACCTTGTAGCCCGTTCAAATGTAAGGAGTGAGGGGAGGGTCTCCCATTTTAGGAACAAGTTATTGATGCGGGGGCAGGTCTGCTACGCCCAGACAAATGACAGTAGAGGAACCTGTCATCCAGCTGGTTGTGAGACCCTTGTGGAATGGGGCCATCCCCAGCCGGTCTTCTAAATCAATGATTGCTCGGAATTTTACTTTTTTGTTAGGTGTTAATATAGATCTTAATGATATCGACAAGTTTATTTTTATTAGGGACTCTTATGATTTGAAGAATTTTTCTTCAATGACCCAGGGTGGGTCATCAGACTCTTCCGAGCTAGACGTTCTTTAAAGCAGTGGGGGGATATCAAATTAATGGGTTTTTACTTATTCTGTCCCCCAGACTTGCAACTCTCATCCCAGAGGAGCTTGGTGATGTTACAGGGGGAGCAATGGAGTTAGAGAGTCCTTGTAATGTGGATCTTCTTGAGTACAATCCTGAGACAGCGGTGGTAACTGCCCCGACTAGAGCTGCCAGCAGGACCGCTCCGACCAAGGCTGGGACTGGACCTAGGAGACCCACAGAGTATGGGGGTAAGGAGGACAGTAATCCTTTTACTAGATCAGATATAGAACCGTATCCCTCTAGGGCTGTTGCTTCCCAAAAATTATCGGAAACTTGTTGGGGGGGTGTTTCGCAGCAGTCCGATGTCTCCCAAATTGAGATTTCATTTGACAAAATGAAGCCAGCAGATCAGGATGGGTTCCTAGAAAAATTATTCGCTCTGCAGGACAAGCTTCTGGATAGGGATATTAACTCCAGGGATGATAGGATTTACCCACATGACTCAGACCCAGGGGACATCTTTCCCTACAACTGGGGCCATAGACCCCTGTGAGCAGGAGGCTCGGGAAATATTAGGCTCAGGGGGAGGGTGGAATATAGCGAGTTCGGCTGCTAACCAGCCGCTTAGTGGGGTGGGCATTGACCGAGGGAGCCCAGCCTCGGCGGATGAAGTTGGAAAGGGATTGGCCTTTTTGGCCGCAGCCCCAAGGGGAATGCTCAGGAGCCTGGATAGGAGGGCCCAGAGGATACTCAACGGCAGTTAATACTGCTATAGGACTTCCAATGATGGAAGATCCTATACCTCATGTCCCCCCACTGGTTAATTCCCTGCAGGATTCTCTGCGGCCCCATGAGTGTGGCTCGCAGGGGCAAGACTGACTATGGATTCCCCAGGGAAGCAATCCAGTGGGACGTAAATTCAGGATGTTGTCGTGGAATATTGCCGGCTGGTTCTGGCTATTAAACCATGATGTACAGACCATGTTACGACCTTATGATATCATTTGTATTCAGGAATCCTGGCTGGTGGATACTTCTTTGTTGACTTTGTCAGACTATCAGACCTGGCACTGTCCAGCTAAGAGAGAAGCAAGGTTTGGTCGTGCCTCTGGGGGACTGCTCACCCTTCTTAGGCTACCGGCTCCAGTGCAAGGCACTCTACTGCCTTGGGCTCCTAATAATGTGCTAGCCACAATTTTGTCTTTTGGCCTGGATAATAAGCTCCTGCTTTTGAATATATACGCAGCCCCAAGTAGACGGCAGGACGGGGGTTTCTGGTCTCAGTTGGAAGACTTTATTGGTTTATTGGAGAACAACTACCCTGGGCAGCCAATAATTTTGGCCAGTGACTTCAACTCACGAATTGGGACTAGCTTGGCTAGGCAAGCAGAACTGCTAGGTACTGAGGATTCGTCTGATTTTTTTCTACCCCACTGGAATTCTAGGGATAGTGAGATGAACCAGAATGGAGCATATTTTCTTAAATTTCTTTTTGCTGGAGGTTGGAAATTTTTAAATGGGAGAGCTGCCTCAGACCCCCCCCCCAGGGCCGGTTCACTTTTATCTCCTCTTCTGGTAAAAGTATCATAGATTCTTTTTGTATTTAGGATACATTTATGGATTCTTGCTCGGACTTTCGGGTATTGATTGATGGTCTCAGTGATCATTTACCTATCACAATGACGTACGTTCTTCCTTTGCCATTAGTTCCCAGGAGAGTTTCTATCGCTCACTCCTTGGAGGAGAATTCGCAGTTGGTTCCGCGTAGGATTAGATGGTCGGCTACAGTGGATTTGAGGTGTTCGGGGCTTTTCCATCAGACTAGCTTTCTTGAGGCAAAGCAGGTTTTTCTTGCTTCCTATACGATGGACCCAGAAGCAACTTATGAGTTATTTTCTCTGCTCCTAGAACGGTTTGGGGAAGCGCTAGTAGGGAGTAAAATAGCGAACCGTGTATCTCATCGGGCGATTTATTATTATTAATTATTATTATTATAAACATTTATATAGCGCCAGCCATGCACCTGGCGTTGTACAGAACAAATGGTTTGATGGGGATTGTATTAGACAAAGGGCCGACCTTAGGAGAAGTACTAGAGTATTTCAGCGTGATGGCGGAGTAAACGCTGCCGCTCGCTATAATAACGATAAGCGCCCCTATAAGAGTATAATTAAATCTAAAAAGAAGTCTTTCCAACTTAATGCCTGGAAGTCTTTAGATCAGGCAGTCAGGAGAGGGGACTCTGTTCACTTCTGGGCCATGGTAAGGAGGGGATTTCGACCACCTCTGGGGCAGGTGCTACCTGATTTGGGGATACGGCAATCCTATTTTTCAGGCATTTTTAACAAAATGCCAGACATTTCCATATTGAACCACGAACTTCCCGCGAATAGCCCATGTTGGCCCCCGGTGACACGCGAGGCAGTTAGGTCCCTGCTTGTCAAATATAAGGCTAGGAAAGCCCCTGGTTTGGATGGAATCCCGGTGGAGCTGTATAAACATAACATGGACCGGTGGTTTCCAATTCTGGCTAAACGTTTTAGTACTATTAATAGCTGTGGTATGATTCCAGCAGGATGGAAGGTGAGCCTAGTTGTGCCCCTACATAAAAAAGGGGATAGGAATCTACCCCAGAACTATCGTCCCATTAGTCTTTTATGTGTGGTGGCAAAAGTCTATGCCAGATATCTACTAGCCAGGCTGGAGGACTGGGCCTCTGTGGCCAATTTTTTCCCTGATGAGCAGGCCGGCTTTAGAGCATTCAACGGTCGATCACTGTTATACCTTACGCCACCTCCTAGCTAAGTATGTTATGCTTAGGAAGGGTAGGCTTGTTTTGACTTTTTCGGACCTACAATCGGCATTCGATCTAGTCAATAGGAATAACTTGTGGGACCGTTTACATCAAACTAACGTGGACCAGAGACTGTTGTTCCTGGTCCAGGCGTTGAATAGCCAAACTGGGCTTAGAGTTAGAGCAGAGTGCAATGGACAAATTTCAAATGCAGTCCCAGTTTCCAATGGGGTCAAACAGGGTTGTATCCGTCCCCCTTTCTTATTCAACTTTTTTTATCAACGGGATCGTGGCTGCCCTGGGAGCGGCGGGGGGGATGATTTTCCCCCTCCCTGCTAAGGTTGGGTCTAGATCAATATCAATTCTTCTGTTTGCAGACCACATGGTGCTTATCTCACCTTCTCTTTTGGGGATGCATCGGTTGCTCTTGACCGTTGAGCAATTTTGCAAGCAGTCACGGCTTTCATTTAACTACGATAAATCAAAAGTTGTGATTGCGGGCCGTCGTTGTAGCAATCAGACATGGCTGTTGGATGGGATCAAATTGGAGCAAGTACCCTCGTACCGGTATTTGGGTGCGCTTTTTAACTCCTCTGCTTCCTGGAAGTTGCATATTGATGCAAAATGAAACAAGCTACCTTGGCCCTCCTAAAATTTTGGAAACTACATGGGGGCCGTTTGATTATGCCGGCCCTGAAACTTTGGGATCTGAAGGCTAGGCCCTCTGCTTTCTTTGGGGCAGAGTTATAGGGGCATTTTGCCCCTGAATCCTTTGAGGTTCTGCAAAATGTGTTTTTGAGAGCACTTTTGGGGGTTCCTGGGGGTACCTCAGCTTGTCTTTTGTGACTTGAAACAGGGATTAAACCTTTAAGAGTGAAACTAGTTATGAATCCTCTGGCCTATTGGTTAAGGGTGGGCGACATGATGGAAGACAGACTCCCGCACATCTGCCTGGAGGAAGCTAGCTCCTGGCATACTCCAAGCCCATGAGTAAATAGAATTATGTGCCATTTGCGGGACCTGGGCCTAACATCAGACATGCTCAAGGTTCTCCCTCTTAAGCAAAGAAAGCTGGTTATCGCAAGACAGCTTGCTGATCAAGCGATACAGCGGGACCTTGGGGCAATCCAGACCCTGAGGTGCGCCCCTTTTTATAAGTTATTTAAATGTTCCTCAGTGTGTGAACCCTATTTGAAGTTGATCGATGATCCCACACTCTGCAGAGCCCTAACACTGCTAAGATTTGATCTTCTCCCTTCAAGGGTCCTGCAGGGGAGACGGGATGGTACGTCCTATGGTGATAGGACTCGTTTATGTAACTCTGGCCCAAGTGGAGGACTTCCTTCATCTTTTATTTTTGTGCCCACTTACTTCCCTCCAGTGTGAAGTATATTTGACTTCCTAGATTTCGGGGCGACTCTATTCCTCACCGGAACAGCTGTTACAACACTGTTTGACGAGCAATTCCAATAGCGTGGCGAAGATGGCATTTCAACTTAGTAAGCGTTGAGTCCAACCGCCTAAGGGGCATTGTCCGGCTGGTCCATGGGGCCACCAATTGCTGTTAATAATCAGGCATCAGTTTAAATCCAAGGGGTTAGGAGTAATGGGGCTCTTCCCTGTCACTGGAGCAGATTTTTGCAGTCTTTCGGATTACATCTTGTGGGGAGAAACTGGTAACGGACATCTGTCCCCAGAGGTTCTGTCAAGACGTGTATATATGTAGTTCATTGTTGTACTGTGCTTCATTTTTAAAAATCTATTCGCTATTGTTTTTATCGTGTGTTGTGCAATGACCTATGGTCTCGCACTAATAATAAAACTAACTAACTATAGTGACGGAAATGCCTAGAGAGGATGTCAGGTCTTCGCGTAGGACTCTGTGGCGCTAATCTAGGATTAGTTGACTAATCCTAGATAGTCGTTCAGATGGACATTATCTAGGATTAATTTAACGTCTGCGTATCATAAACCCTAGCAAGCTAGGCTTTTTCCTAACCCTTTTCAGATGTTTTTCTAACCCTAGATAATAATCTCTGATTTGCAGTATTCAGACGGACATCGCACATAGGAATTAACGCCTTCATTCCTAATTAAGTGTCCATCCGAAAATGCCCTAAGGCCCTTTGCTGCTGCCACTGTGGCTGAGCTCAGGAGACAGGAAAGGAAGAGACAGCACAGGATTTACCCCACTGACCAATCAGAGGTGAGTTTAGTCCCATGATCCAGCCTGGAAGGAAGAGGGAGCAGGAATGGGCGTGGCTAAATTTAAATTTCAGCTTCAGCAGCTTGAGCTGAGCTGGCTGCGTGCATCAGGGAGTTGGGGTCCACAGGCCAGATTTGTTCCACAGGCTGCTATCGTTCCGACTGGTGAGTCAAATATCAAGGGATCCAGATCTAGGCTGCTAATGTATCCACTGGTGGTGGTGGTTGTTTTTTTTTTAAAAGATTTTTGCCTAAGTCCCCATGGAGAGGAGGAAGGACTAGCCCCTAACTGAGAATATGGATTTCCATACGTTCACATAAACCTTTTGCCTTCCATCACGGCCTGGGAGGTGTGAAGATGCTACTAAACCAAGAAGGCAAACTACCACTGGTTCGTGTACCTTTCGGAAGAAGAGTTTAAAACAGCCCTTCTGTTCATTGCCCGTTGGCCTCCCCCCCCCCCCGGTCGCCTCTCTGGTGACAGCTCATTTCTCCCAGCAGCGTCTCCTGGCTCTGGCCTCGCTTGCTTGGGCGGGTAGCTACGGCCAAGTTACCACCATGAAAGTGAGGCGAGGGTACATGGCTCGGTCAGGATCGGTTCCCCGCCGACTCGCTCATGCCCGCGGCCCGGCCAAGGTGTCACTTACACTCCCTCGCCCGTCACCGCCAGCAGCGAGAGGGAACTGGGCTGCTTTTCAACACCTTGCGGAGAGCGCGCGGCGCTAATGCTTCGCTTGGTTTATGGAGTAATTAAGAATTAGCCGTTGGCTCTTGGACGCGGGTTTATTGCCTTTGATCCTGATTTCTGGAACCTGGCGGCCTCCCCTCCCTTGTCTCGTTCCCCGAGTCGCTTTGACTGCTTGGTTTTTCATGCTGCTGGAGTTGGAGTGCAGTTATAAATAAACGGAGGTTATTTCAGGAAGGAGAGCATTGGGCGTTATACGTGTTTCACATACACGGTCAGCAGAATTGCTCCTCATGTAGGAGTAATTCAAAGTAATCAACGGTGGCAGCTGTTTGTGGGTTTCTTTGAGGGTGGGGGGGTCTAGCATTTTGTTTGTTATTTTGATTGTTTAAAGGTTGTTTTAAATTGTTTTTAGCTTGACTGGGAAGGGTGGGGGGTATGGGCAGGGTTGGGAGGGGAAAGGGTTTTGTGCAGCCCCTCCTCTCTTCGCTTCACTGGCTTCCCCTTCCTGAACGAATCCTGCACAAGCTCCTAGTCTTCACCTATAAAGCTCTTCACAACCTTGCTCCCCCCTACCTCTCTGCACTTATCGCCCTCCATACTCCAGCCCGTGCACTTCGCTCCTCCTCTGTCCCTTCTCTCACCCTTCCACGCCTTCCCTGCTCCCCTAAGCGCCTTCGTCCCTTCTCACTTGCTGCCCCCCATGCCTGGAACTCCCTCCCTGTCCACATCCGCCTTGCCCCCTCCCTTCATACCTTCAAATCTCTCCTTAAAACTCACCTCTTTCGCTCTGCTCTGTCTGACTCTTTATCCTGCTGAGCCACTATTCCTATACCTACGATCGGTTTACCCTTATCCTTGCAACATGGACCTGCCTGCTGTCATTCTCATCGTAACCAAGCCAAGTACGTGCACTTGAGACCTCGCATCTTCATGAATGTTAGACCCCTTGTCTCTCCCTCTGTTCCCCTTCCTAAGTCTCTCCCCCAGCTCCTGTCTCTCAGATTGTAAGCCCTAGGGGCAGGGACCGTGTCTATTTTATTACTTTGTAAAGTGCCAGGTACACTGCTGGTGCTATATAAATGTTTGTTAATAAATAATAATAATAATAATGACACACACACCCCCGTAAGGGGGCATGGGGAAAGAGGGGGGAGGGAGTGGGAGCGAGTGCCCTGGCCCCCTGGTGAGAGGGGGGTACGGGCATGGGGCAAGGGGGTGGAGGGAGTGCCCTCCCCCCTCCATGAAAAGGGGTATAGGAGCATGGGGTCATTTTTGTGGGTTGAGATGACTGTAATTTTAAATTGGGTGGATTTATATCCCGCTCTTCTCCTAAGGAACTCAGAGCGACTACAAAACAGGAAAATACAAAAACCACTTTATTATTATTATTATTAATTATTAATTATCATTATTAGTATTATCATCAAACGTGTTTGTTTGTTTATTTATTTACACCAAGGTGAGAGAGATCAGAACCACGGCCACAGGTGTCAGCCAGATGTTTGGATTTCGGCCTCGGCAGAAAGAGCGCTGCAAGCTGTCCCCACCGTTCCTTCAACGGGCTCTCTGTTACCATGGCCGGCCTTAGGATTGGTGGGGTCCAGGGTAAAGCTCAAATGCAGCACCCTTAATGGCCCCGCCCCTTGGGGGACACCCTCCATGGGGCCCTAGGAGCGGTTGTGTTTGTGTGAGAGAATCGAGAACCCTCAGCAAGATCCTGGGACGATCCCACTAAAGGGGCGAAAAACATTTCAAGAATCAAGCTTTAAAAGAAAAAAAACGGAGCATGTGGAAAATGGCCACCGGGTCGTTCTGCGCAGCCATCTTGCACACCTGCCGTTGTTTTTCTTGTTTCTTCCCCTGGCGTGGAGTTGGTGGCTGCGGGAAAAGAAGGGAGAGATGACAGACAGACGCGGGACGTGAGACACGACGCGGCGTACCTGTGGCTCCGGTAAGTCAATCAAGACCAAAAAAAAATCTCAATTGAGAAACGGGGCTCTTCTCGATTCTCGTGGGAACGGAGTCGAGAAGTTTGATTCCCAACAAGAATCGAGAAAAAAAACGAGATCGAGTTTCAGCCCTAATACTAGATGCTCGAGACGCACCAAATAGACGCTAGGTGATCTACTTCAGGAATGAGGAGTCTCTCGGTCTGGCCCATGAATCCAGCCCCTCGCCCACCTCATGTCGTGAAAGAATGAGCTCTGGGCGAGGGAGGAGAGAGGGATGGATCCATGCACAGCTCTATGATCTGGCGGCTCCTTTTCCTTCTCTCATTCTGAGCACCTTTCTTAAGCACCCCCGACCTCAACTCCCTTTCAAACTCGACGGGCTCCTGAGGGTCATCCAGCCCAGCCCCCTGCGCCGACACAGGATTCAACATTTCCAAACTATCGGCACAGAAAAAATGGTTCCAAGAAGAAACAAGAATGTATATATATATAAAAAAAATCTGCCACAAGTAGGGACCAGGACCAACCAGAGCACAGCGATGCCTGAAATTAGGGTGACCGTACCTCCCCTTTGAAAGAGGACACTTCTGCAAATACATGTTGCAGGGCTCTCCTGGAACCAATACAACCCTGCTCCTGTTTTAAAGGAGAAGTACGGTAACCCTACCTGAAATAGCAGGGAACCATTTTATAAAAAGAAAATTCCAGGTATGTCACAGCGGCCCGTGGAAGAGAAAAGGTTCCCTGCTTCAATCTACCTCATGAAGGTGTCGTAACCGGAAGAGACCGGCTCAAACTCACAAGCAGGTGATCTGAGCCTTTCCCTTTCATTATTTCCGTGCCATTGCAGAGGCCCCTTGGGCCTGCCTGCTTTCTGTATATAGCGTGCTGGGGGGCTTTTTCATCTCAGGTCTAAATTAGGGGTGATGTTTGCCTGCGAGTGGGTGGGGAGATATTCGGTGACCTGTCATGTGCAGTGGGTCATATATAGTGGTCTGGAGGTCCCTTCTGACCTTGCTCTCCACAGCCCTTTGCTCTGCACAGCATTAACTCTCGGGGCTGCGACTATCGCATACAGTCTGGGCTCTATTAGCTTGAGGTAAGTTTACAAGGTCATTTTTGTTCTTATGAAATGATCGGATCATCTTAGGGGACAAGTCACTCAATGGCGATCAGTCAAGCTGATCAGGGGATGAGACGTCTGTTGGGAGCGAACAGCAGGAAAAAACAGATCCTTCCCATGATGACCTGGTGTGTAAAGCTGCCATTGCTGGAGACAGGATACTGGGCTAGATGGACCATGGGTCTGACCACTCAGATGCTCTCACCCTGGTGGGATTGTGACTTGAGAGAGAGAAGGTAGCCATGGGGGAACGGGGGGAGGGGGGGCATACGCGGCCCGTGGGGAGGGGGGGACACTACCTGGACATATTTTGCAGCATTTTCCTTCCACTTTCTCAGGATATTCACAGGGATACTCCTTGGGACATGTGATCCTCTGGCAGTCCTGATTCCCTTCTTTGCAGCTGCACAGGATACATGGCAGGGGTCCGAAGTACCGGAAGGCAGGGTGCCACACTTCTCCATGGGAATAAGTCTTCCCATTGTAAACACAAGCTGGAGAGAGAGAGAGGGAAGCTCCCGGTAATAAAGATCAGATCGTACATGTATCAGCAGGGCTATTTCATCTGCAGCCACTTACTCTCCAACCCTGCCCCAAAGGATGCCAGCCCATATGGAAGGTCTGGTGGAGACAACAGGTGGGTTGCCGGAGGTGTGCACCTGCAATGGGAGGCTGAGCTGGCTTGGGCCTGGATTGCCAAAGACCAAGGTAATAGGTAGCCTGGTTGGGGGACCCCAAATATTATTATTATTTACTTATAGAAAGCCAGCATCACATCTGGTGCTGAACAATTCTACATTTGTGACATCTGCAAACTTGATCAGTATGCCCTCCAATCCTTCATCCAAGTCATTAATTAAAATATTGATCCTTGTGCTACATCCTTGTTGGGGTTCCCTGTGACTTGATCCCCTCCTGACCCTGCTATGGTCCCAATCCTGCCAAGACTGCCCATGGCCTGGGTTTGGTGGAGAGATGATGTGCATCCCTGGCTCCCCCTAAAACAGCCTGCTTTCCCCCCCTCCCCCCTAAGGATCCAAGGCCCAATAAACAGCCAGATGTGCCTCTTTTGGAAATAAGACTCTGGGTGGTAAAGTCCAGCCTTAAATGCTAACTTGTTCGGTCCTTGGCGGCCCGGTGAGACATGATGGGGCCAACTCCCTTTAGGAGTTTTTCATCTGATAGGAATACTTTTTGATCTACTTTCATGAGTAGTTGGGGTGGTGAATTATCCCGCCGAACTTAGTTTCTGTGGAGCGAGATCAAACTGAAGTGTGATCAGGGGAAGCTAAACGAGGGACTGTGAATGTTAAAACATGAACATCTATCTAGATGTTAAAACATCTATCATGACCATCTATCATTTGAGTGAAAAGACATAGCTCTGCTAACTCAGAAAAGTTGTAAATTCATAAACCTCTATTAGAGTCACCTACTAAATGGGACTGAACTGCTAAACCAGGATTTGCATGGCCTAGTGCCACCACTAGAGGGGGACAGAGCGCCACAGCCTCTGCATGGCCCAACACCTCCACTAGAGGGGGACAGAGCACCACAGCCTCTGCGTAGCCCAGCACCACCACTAGAGGGGGACAGAGCGCCACCGCCTCTGCGTGGCCCAGCGCCACCACTAGAGGGGGACAGAGCGCCACCGCCTCTGCGTGGCCCAGCGCCACCATTAGAGGGGGACAGAGCGCCACCGCCTCTGCGTGGCCCAGAGCCACCACTAGAGAGGGACAGAGCACCACAGCCTCTGTGTGGCCCAGCACCTCCACTAGAGGGGGACAGAGCGCCACAGTCTCTGCGTGGCCCAGCGCCACCACTAGAGGGGAACAGAGCGCCACAGCCTCTGCGTGGCCCAGCACCACCACTAGAGGGGAACAGAGCGCCACAGCCTCTGCGTGGCCCAGCACCTCCACTAGAGGGGGACAGAGCGCCACCGCCTCTGCATGGCCCAGCGCCACCACTAGAGGGGGACAGAGCGCCACAGCCTATGCGTGGCCCAGCACCTCCACTAGAGTGGGACAGAGCGCCACAGCCTCTGTGTAGGTCAGGTTCTTCTGGCATTTGTAGATCCCCCAATTCCATGGAATTTTCTGCAGTCACCACCCAGCCAGCCTTGGAGCCTCTTTTCCAAGGAACACTGTAGCAGGGGGTCTTCCCTGGGCCAAACCTTCCCAAGCACAAGGCTCCTTCCGGGGCACAGCCTCTCCCAGTACCTGGTTTCTCTGGTTCTCCAGCTTCAGCACCCTGGAGAGCATAGACTGGCTAGGCTTTATCAGGTAGATGTGGCCCCTTCAGCTCCCAAGCAGAGACTGCCTTTTCTCCCAGTCTTGCCTCTCCTTATATCCCCAGAGTGGGCGTGGCCAGCTCTCTAACTTGGCTACCTTTAAAGGGAAAGTGTCCTGCCCACTCTGTCGCAGGGTTTCCCAGCCTGTTCCCTTCACAGGCTGGTTTCAAGCTACGGGGCTGGCTCTGTCTGTCTGGCCCACGCAGCCCCCTTCTTAAAGGGACAGCAGGCTTGCAGGACTGCTCCCTGCTACAAACACACCATAGCTTTCCCCCCAAAGAATCTTACCTTTTTTGTGCTTCTCCTTCAGGATGATTTTGACGGTGGTGCCACCTCCCCCCTTCTGCTTGAAGCCCCGGGGGAGGAACTCCAGCGAGGAACCGATGGCCGTTGACGCAGTGCCTCCAAGCAGTCTCTTGCTCATTGCCTCCCCTGAGCAATGCTCTTGTGAGTGCCTCTGGAGATGCCAGAAACAAGCCAAGGAGAGATCTAGTCAGTTGGGCTGCTCTCTCTGCTTGCTGCTGCTACATCAAAGCCACCCATTCTGAGGGGGAAACCGTGTTGAGGAAAGGGAGCACAATGGCTAATGGGGAGAGCGCTGTCCAGAGACCAGGAGTCCTGAGTTCTAGTCTCTGTTCTGACACTGACTCACTGTCAGTCTCTTTCCCTGTCTTCTCATTTAACCACATCCTGGGTCGGCGAGGTTAAGGCCAAGAGTTTGGTCAGACTCAGTGGGAGACAGGGTATCTCTACGGATGATCGGAATCACCAGTGCTGCAGCTGTTTATGAGGACGGGATCTAAAACCTTCTGCTTCAGAGATAAGGCCATGATCTGATTCCAGCTATAAGGAACTAGGCGTGTGCTGGTGCACTGCAGACTTGGCCTGATGCAGTCACCCAGTGCCAGTGAGCATAGCCCTCGCTCCTCACTCCAAGGTCCAGATCGCAGGGCTCTACTCAGGAGCTGGGGTTTTCAGAGACACTCCGATACTCTGGGTGCGTAAAGGTCCTTGCACAAAGGGACCCTTCCTTGCAGGGTCGGCCTTAGGATTTATGGGCCCAGGACAGAAATAAAATGGGGCCGCCCCATGGCCCTACATGACCCTTTAATGACTGGCAATCTGGTGCACCCCCACCCTAGCAGGTCAGGCAAGGGGAGAGGGACAGGACCCCACAGAAAGCAGCCATCACCGGCAGCTGAGAGCAGCCAAGAGTTGCAGGCAGGGAGAGGACCCCACCGCACAGAATCAGCCTGTCCCAGGGCCTCAGGAACGCTGGGCTACCAGGACTAGCCTCCCTGCAGGGCCCCCTTGGAACGTGGGGCTTGGGTCATGTCCCCTACTGGCCCTGCCTGACTGCAGAGTATGGAGGGGGGAGGGCTCTAGGTGCTGTGATAATAACAAGAGGGGCTTGGAAGGTGCTAGGCCAGGGGTTCCCAAGCTTTTTGCCTGGCTGGCCACCATTTTGAGATTAAACCTCTATCACCGCAGACAGCAAAAAAACACCAATTGCTGTTGCAAGCCCATTTGCCAATGGCACGAACCCTCTTGGGGTCACACGGCCATCTTGAATGGAACCTTATGCTTTCCTGAAACCCCACTACCAACTCCCATGGGCGGGTGCCAGTCAAATGCCACCAGCAAAAGGACCGTGCTGATCTGTCGTGATCCTCCTGATCTGACAACTCCGACACTAAAAGGGCCGGGCCGTGTTGTTCGAGGAGGGTTGTCACCGCTTCCCTGGACAGGGGTGGGACTTGGGAGGAAATACCGGTTACCGAATTTACCGGATACCGGATCTCACTTTGACCTAGAAAGGGGCAAAATGACTCTCTCCTGCTCCTTTGCAATGTGCCCACCCCCCTGCGATGCACCATGACATCACAATTCTCCAAAAGGGGGTGTGGCCACCTCAGAAAGTAGGTGGGGCAAAAGGACTCTCTGGTCTCTTCCAGATATGAGCGTGGCCCTTCAGAATGCTGTGATGTCACAATACTCTAAAGAGGGTGGAGCTATGTTGGAAAAGAGGTGGGAGAGACTCTTTGTTCCCCACCGCATTTCTGATGTGATCTCATCTTCTCCTCCTCCTGCAAAAAATGGGACTAGCAGCCCAGATATCCTGAGGAAATAGGGGGCTCCATTTAGAACCTGGAGACAACCCCTATTCCTGATTTACAGCTGGGATACCCCACTGTGGTCAATGACACCGAGTAGGGGTGTGCAGGCGGTACACACACCATTGTCGGTTTTCGTTTTTTCATTTTACAAAAACGATTTGTTTTCAGGGGTTTTCATAGAAAACGTGTTGGTTTTTTGCAGGGGGGTTCAGTTTTTTAATTATTAAAAAATATATNGGGGTTCAGTTTTTTAATTATTAAAAAATATATTTTTTTAAAAAAAATCAAAACGATGACTGCACATCGCACACGGGGCCCACCGGAGCTTTCTGTGGACGTGCACCCTTTCCCGAAATCACACTGGCGTCGCCATTTGGGAAAAGGGGCAGCCGGTCTGTGCATTTGCAAAACAGCCACTGCGCAGATGCAGAAGGGTTGTCCTTTTCCAAGATGGCAGCAACACTGCCAGTGCCATTTTGGGAAAGGGTAAACGCACGCGAAGACCGGACCGCTGGTCCTTTTTGCGCGTACGCAGGGATTAAAAAAAATAAAATCAAATTGCCAGGAATCAACTTAAAGAAGCCAGGAGCGCCTCGCTGGGCTAGCAGGCAGAAAGGCCGGCCAAGGATACGGTGGGGGAAAGGCTGCCAAAACGTTGCCCCTGCCGTGGGTGGCGAACCTCTGATCCATGGGTCCGATTTGGCTGGTTTTCAGTTTGCCTGCTTTCCCCTCTCAATCTCTGGCCCTTGAAGCCGGCACCTCCCCTCAAGCGCTGAATGACTGAGCTCATGAGAAAGAAGTGGAGATGGGAGCCTGTATTTAAGGATCCATGAACCGGATCCCACCCTTCTCCACCGATCCTGAGCGCACCCCTTACGCCTCCCCCTTCCCCAATTCCTATCCAACCTGCAGAGCTTCCGAAGTGGCCCAAGGGGAGGAAAGCCTGTCCCCAGTTTAATCCTTTTATAAATGCAGCTACGGGACAGATCACATGAGATCCATGCGAACTCTCATCCCCGTCCCCAAGGGAAGATTGTGCCTGTGCTG
This sequence comes from Sphenodon punctatus, assembly GCA_003113815.1. Classification (NCBI taxonomy): domain Eukaryota; kingdom Metazoa; phylum Chordata; class Lepidosauria; order Sphenodontia; family Sphenodontidae; genus Sphenodon; species Sphenodon punctatus. The sequence goes on from QEPC01001746.1 coordinate 253,510, forward strand.
TGGTGTTTGGGGGAAGACTGGGACGGTCGTGTTATAAACCCATGTTAAAGTCAGGCCGAAGGAGGGGCAGAGTGGCACCCATGGGAGTAGCTTTAGGGGTGATAACGGCATAAGCAGAGCTTAATTTGTAACAAAAACATTTATTTGCCAGAGCCCAAACCTGCCCAGAAGCCACGTGCCTCCCACCCCAGAGCTTGTCAGAGCAGGAAATGAACCTGCTCTCCAGCGAGCAACCCAGCCACTGCACTAAGCTGCCTCTCTACGGCTGAATATAAAACAGGAATTCTTGTGACCGAGGCAGAATCCTCGAGCACCAGTGCAGGGAGGCGGGGGCAGGAAAGCCATGTTTCACAAAAGCCAAATAAAACACCCAGGTATTTTCTGGCTTTTATTTGCATCCCCCAAATGGCCTATATTGGGCCTTTTCACATGTTGGGGGGGGGGGGG
>QEPC01001746.1:280626-297855 GCA_003113815.1 Sphenodon punctatus
TTCCTATACCTACGATCGGTTTACCCTTATCCTTGCAACATGGACCTGCCTGCTGTCATTCTCATCGTAACCAAGCCAAGTACATGCACTTGAGACCTCGCATCTTCATGAATGTTAGACCCCTTGTCTCTCCCTCTGTTCCCCTTCCTATGTCTCTCCCCCAGCTCCTGTCTCTCAGATTGTAAGCCCTAGGGGCAGAGACCGTGTCTATTTTATTACTTTGTAAAGTGCCCGGTACACTGCTGGCGCTATATAAATGTTTGTTAATAATAATAATAATAACCAAACGCCCTTCCTCTAATGCAAATTTGCATGCTTGAATGGTATTGGTTGGAACTGATCAGTAAAGAGAAGATGGGTGTACCCACGTCAAGAATTCTCATTGGTGAATTATTTGTGCCCATATAGTCATTCACATCCTGAGTAACCTCATGGGATCACAATGGGGCTTTTCACACCAACATTTGCTCTGGGTCTTGCAAGTGGTACCTAATAAATGACTTATTCAGACTAGGATTTTCAAAGGCATCAAAGGCCACCATCCTGAAACAGCTTACTCCATGAATGGGATGATGACTATGGAGTAAGTGACTTCCAGACTGAAGTTTTAGGGAGCTAGACACCCAGCTCCCGTGTCTATGGGCTCTAAGAAACGGAGGCGGCTTTCAGCCACTACAAGGGAGGGGTGGGAGCTTTCGCAGTGGCGGTGGCAGCTCTCGAATTGCGAGGATTAGCGCCCGCCAGAATGCAATAATCCCCTTTTCATGTGCAAGGACACCCGTGCATGACAGGGTCCCTTAATGCAGCCCTGACAAGGGTGGGTGTTCTCGTGCACTATTAGGGGATTCGTGCATTCAGACAGGCACTAATCTGCGCAATTTGAGCCGCTGCAGCGATGGCAAAAGCTCCCTCCCCTCCCCTGTAGCCTCTGAAAGCAGCCTTAGCTGCCTAGAACCAATAGACATGGGAGCTGGGTGCCTCACTCCCTAAAACTGCAGCATCTGAGAGCAGCCTGAGACTCTTGAAAGTGCTTTGCCTCTCCTGCAAGTACATTATAGCCCTTTCAGATTTATTCCCAGCTTGAACTTATTTCTATAGCTCTTACAATGTTTAAAGTACTTGACAATCTTTTTCCTAGGGGCGGGAAAACCGGTAAATCCGGTAGCCGGTAATGGGCCCAGGGTCCCACCTCTACTTTTTCCAGTTCACCCTCATGACATTACTGTGAGGTAGATCATTGTTATTCCCACTCTACAGATGGGGGACTGAGGCTGTGTCAGGCCCTGGACTCAACCCCCAACCCAGGGGTGGCTGGCCAGCCCGACAGTGCTACCTCCTCAGTCTGCCTCTGCTCCACCCCCCCAAGAGGTCTCCCTGCCTCACTTTAACCACACCCCTCCTGTCTGTCTGTCTGTCTGTCCCAGCCCTTGCCCCACCTCCCAGCTTCCAGCCAGCATATAAGGAAGCTAGTCGCACACCGCACACCTTTCTGGTCTTGTTCCTGTCTGCTGTGCTCCCTTGTTTCCTTTCCGACCTGGATCCCTATACTCTGTGCCTCAGCCCTGATGCCGACGCTGTGTTCCAGGCCGGACCCTGATTCCAAGTCCCAGTCCTTGCTCTTGTTCCTAACTCTGCCACAGTCTTTTAGCAGACAGCAGTGTACGTTACTGGGCAAGTAACAGCCGCCCCGAGCTGTTTTCAGGAGGGGCGGGATATAAATCAATGAAATAAAGAAAGAAAGTCACTAACATTTTAGCCTCCCTTCACCTGGTGGCGTTGGATACTCTCCTTTCAGCCCCACCTCCATCCCCAATGTAAAAAGCACGTCTATGTCAACATGTAACATCTGGCCTCAAGAGATGGGATGTCTAAGAAAGTAAGCAGTACCAGACTGGGTCAGACCAATGGTCCATTGAGCTCAGCACCCGTCTCTGACAGTGGCCAATCTCAGGTGCTTGAAGACGTCCCCAAGAGGTCACTCCGGAGCAATCCATTCCCTACCGTTCACTCCCAGCTCCCGACAGCAAGAGGTTACATTCCCTAAACCTACCTGGCTAATAGCTGCTAATGGACCGATCCTCCAGAAACTTGTCCAATCTTTTCTTAAACCCAGTTATACGACTGGCCTTGACCACGTCTTCTGGCAACAAATTCCACAACTTAATTGTGCGTTGAATGAAAAAATACTTTCTTTTATTTGTTTTACATCTGCTGCCAGTTATTATTATTATTATGATTAACAAGTATTTATATAGTGCCAGCAATGTACCTGGCGCTTTACAAAGTAATTGAATAGACACAATCCCTGCCCAATCTGATCCATCTCTTTGTTTCAGCTCTCCAAGAACGACAAGGTGACCACAACTACACGATGGGCCATGCCACAACCTTCTCCATGGAGAAAATCTATCAGTACTGCAGAGACCAGCTAACCCAGCAGATGACCCCAAACCAAAGCTTGACTGCCATCAAATCCACAATGCCAAAAGGGCTCTTTGAGGGCAGGAAATGAAAGATCTGCCACAAGGCCTTGCCCTCTGCTCCTCAGAGCCACAGAGCAAAAAGCTGGAGAAAGACACATGGTGTAAATGAGACACTTCCTCCTCTCCCATGTGGTAGGGAGCAGATTGAGAGAACAGAGTACTGAGAGAGCCACAAAGAGAGAAGATGTGGTGGGAGCCATGGATTCCTACTCATGAGTTTTTTATTTATTTTAAAAAACATTTATACCCCGCCCCTCCTGCCACAGGCAGCCTGGGGCGGCTTACAAGATAGTTCATAAAAACAGAATAAAATATATAAAGAAATATCACATTGGTGTGCTCTTGGTGATCGTAGGCGCTCCCTGCAAGTCTGGGAGGTTGCTGGGAATTCCCTTGAGGGATTGTCTAACAGATTCATAGGGAAATTATGTCAGGGGGTTCGAGCAATCTAATTTTATGTTTATATATTTTATGGTCAAAAGACTGTCGAATTTTATTGCTATGTTGTGTTCTTGCGGGATGAATATATTTTGTCATGACTTGTCGAAGCAAATAAACTTATTATTATTATTAAAAATAACACAATAAAATTACAATAAAAATGAGAAGAAAACCTCAACCCCACACCCACTACCTCATCCACCCTCACCCTTCTCCCTCGGCAAATGCGTGACGGAACAGCCAGGTCCTACAATTCCTACGAAAAACTGGGAGGTCTGGGGCCAGACGAGTCCCCACTGGGAGGGAGTTCCAAGGGCGCCGTGTGGCCACCAGAATGCCCTGTTCTGCGTGGCCCCCTGGGAAATCCGAGGAACCTCCAACAGGACGCCCCCAGATGACTGCAGGGGCCTGTCCAGAACCCAAGGAGTGAGGTGGTCTCGCCAATAAGCAGGGCCCAGGCCGTGTAAGGCTTTATAGGTTAAAACCAACACTTTGAATCAGGTCTGGAAGACTATTGGCAGCCAATACAGAGATCGGAGCACTGGTGTAATGTGCTTTCTGCGGCCCACCAGGAGCCAGGCCGCCGCATTCTGCACCAGCTGCAGCTTCCGAGCTGTCGCCAGAGATAGTCCCACATAGAGTGCATTACAGTTTGGTTGTAATCGTTTTAACTTCACAAGCAATATAGAAGATGCTGCCCATATCTTTGCATAGGGGCTTCCAAAGTGGAGAGAGATCTCCAGCGATGGGAGAAAACCATCAAGTGATAACAGGCGTAGAGAAAAATTCCAGCTTATTAACAGTGTTGAATCACTGACATCTTGGACCAGAAAGACCTAATTATTTTCTTTACTAATGACTTGGAGAAAGGTACCTGAGGGGAGATGGTAAAAACGTTTGCTGAAGAGAAGAAATTGGACTGGTTAACTAAAGCACACGAGGGGGAGAAACTCGAGAGCGTTTCTGGAACATCAGGCACCATAAAAGCAAATTAAAGAGACACTTAGGTAGCCGTAAGACAAAGCTGATGGGAAAAGTAGCCAAAGGATTATTACTGTTTTTTAACTCCAGTGCAGTGCTCGGTACAAGAAAGTGAAGAGACCAGTTAGTTTCATGGAGAGTCCTCTAGTCCTATTTGAGAGGGTAAATAACCCTCTCAAAATGTCTACTCTACACATTATACTGTTAGTCGACCAGCCAAACGACAAACACAATGGTTCCATGTGGGAATGCCCATTGATGGATGATCTTCGGCAGGTAAGTTGTCCTCATTGGCCACAATCCCATGCCCTGTGGGTCACGTGTGCCCGCACGCATGTGGTTTCCGTAGGGTACAATGTGCCCATAATGCGGATCTGCGCAGTTTGCGTGCAGCTGCACACAGCATTGTATGATTCCCCCTGCAACTCCAATTCATCATGGGAATTTTTTAGGGCTTTGTGTTTTAAATTGCAGCCCTCTATTATGCAAGGCCTGTGACTCGTTCGGTGTCCAGGTGAATGAATGGGTAAAAACAGCTGTGCAGGTGGCACGGCGCCCTGGTTGGGAAGAGGCACCGAACAAACATGCCCACGGCCAGAAAGCCATCCTGAAGCATGCACGCTCCAGGTAGGATGGGGAGCTAAAGAAATGTGCAGGCGGGCAGCCCCACCCACAGCCTACTCCCAGTGCCCTGCCCTCCATTATGATGGACAGCCATGGTGACCAGCCATGCCAGCCCCTGCCCCCAGGGCAGGGATGGCGGGGCCGAACAGATGTGCTAATCCACATTGGTCCACATGGGCGGCCCTCAGCCCGTTCTGTGACCTTGAAGATTTTTCAGAGGACACAGCCTGGGCTAGCCGCCTACCTCCTGCGTGGCAGTCCCAGGCCAACCATCTGGCAGCATGTAAACAAATGTGCCGGTTGGCCCCGGGCCCAAGCAGGCCACCGTCACATCTGAGAGCTTCTCCACGATAAAGCCCACCTCTGCATTGTGATCCTCTTCCCTTAGTCCTTTGCGCGAATGGATGAAAAGCAGGTGTTACGTTCGGTGGTTGATAAGATACAATGGCAGCCCAAATCTCCATGACAAACAACAGGAGGCAGTTACCTGCAGTGCATTTAGGTGGGAGGCACCGGCACGACAGAGGTCTCTGTTCTCTCCAGAATTGTGGTTGCTCAAGCCGCACACATCACACATGCCAAAGGGACACGATTCCAGCAAAATCAACAGACTCATCTTTGCCAACCAGTGGTTATGAATGACACCACCTTGGGATGGAGGACCAGTGTCGCAAGGGCTGTGTTGATTGATTCATGGTTGGAAACTGCACAGGAGCTTGTAATAACCCCCCTCCCTCCCCAACCCTTCAAATGAATAATGACTCTTTCTTCCTGGCTTGCCAGCATATTAATGAATGATGCTGAAGATGAAGGAACATGTGTCCTCATCACCTACCGTAGCTTTGCTAAGCCAGACTCCCAATGCCAACTGGTGTGCTGGTTCCAAAATTTAATAACTATTCCTGGTCGGGATCCAGCCCTAGAAAGCACAACTGATTAATGTCTGAGAAGGTTGCACAGTTAAAATTTAACGAGGGCTGGTGTAAGGGGACTAGAAGACACTTGTCCACACCTCAGTAGCTATAGGGCACATATTAATTTGGCACCAAGTGCCTGGAGGCTCGGTTACCGGCACTCCGAGAGGACTGAAGGAGTTTGAGACGGCAGATCATTTTTTCCCATGCCGGTATAATAATTTCATTTTCCTAGGTCCAACATTGGCCTCCTTCCCGATTCCACCTCCCTCGCCCCCGAGGTGAAAAGCCATTTGTGGCTGCGAATTGCCCTTTGCATTGCCGCCTCATTTATTGCCGTCATCGGCATCCTGCTTACCAAAGTCATGTTGCTTTAGAAAAGGCTTCACGCGCAGGTATTGAACTTTTAAAGACGTGGCTTTATTTACTGCTTGGATGTCACTGGTTTTCCTTATAGTGGAACAAAGGCTCCCCCACCCCGAAACACAGGGAGGGGATAACAGAGCAGCCTTCACCCCACACTCTCCAAATGGGTATGGAGGCACCATCAGAGCCGCGTCGGGTGTAACCCAGAAACCCTCAAGTTATGGGAGGCATTTCAGGGTCTCGACATGAGTGGCAGTGGATGGACAAGGCAACTTTCCTTTCAACCCAGAGGGTGCAGTCACATAAGACAGGCTGGGGAGACTACCACTCTTTGGGTACCCTTACCCCTCCCTGGGCCCACGTCGAGCCATGCAATGCAGTGGCTCATGTGCCCAGGGCCCACCCGATGTTTGCCGCACTGCAGGGCAGGCAGGCAGCCAGCTGCTCTGTGATGCACCCTCAGGAAAGATCCCAAGGACACGTCGCAGAGCAGCTTTACCCCCACATGGCAGCCCATGTGGCCAGGCTCGCTTGCCCTGCTACACTCGAAGCAAGACTGCAGGGCCGTGAGTCATGGGCTCCAAGACGGGCCGAGCCGCCCGGCTCCCCTGCCCTCGTGTGCCGATCTCTCTATGCTGCGGGGCCGACTGCCTGCCGTGGGGCCATGCAGGGATCGGGACCGTGCAGCTCATCCGGCTGCACTCTAAGATGCTTCTCAATAGACTCCTGTTCGGGCGAAAGATTTGGGCCTGGTCCCGACCGCATCAGGTCTGACTCTGACCCAAACCTACCTCTTCGGTCAGGGTTTCGCTAGCTCCTCATCCCCACCGAGTGCTGCTGGCTGACGACTCCTCTACTGTCCTTTCATTCGGGGTCCCCTTCTCTTCCGTAACTAAGGACCTTTTCACATGAGACACACACTGCCCCCCCCCCCCCAAATCTCCACGCAGTTTCGCCGTGTGGAAATGGGTGGAGGCGTCCGTGTGAATGCCGCGGGGGATGGGTGGGGTGATGTGCGCGCTCCCGTGCTGCCCCCACCTCCACCCACCGTGGCTGCACACCCATCCCCCCACCCACCGCTGCGGTGCATTTAAAAACAGCCAATGCTAGACACAGGTACTTGCAATTCTCAACTTTGTGAATGCGTCCCTATATCCCCCTCTCCCTTGTCTCTTCTAGATGCTTTGTAAAGGGGCAGGACTATGTCAGAAAAGGGGCGGGGCTATGTCCCTCTGCTGCCCCTTCCCAATGTGGCTCCGCCCCCCTATGGCGCACCATGATGTCACAGTGCATTGTAGGGGGCCGGGGCCTCCTACCGATAGTGAGCCTAGCCCAGCCTGATCCAACCCTAAGCAGCTTGAGCCTTAAGCTGGGAGGACAGTTAAAATGTAAGAGAAAAAACTAAAAGCTTCACTCAAAACCAATCGCGTCGTCAGCCGCTTCCTTAGCCTGATCAGGTGTTTTCTTGAGAATGTGATGTACTGTTCCTTTAAAAAGTTTGGTAGCTGAGCACTCATCCCGGGCAGAATTCTATTTCCTGTTCCTGTTGTTTGCAGAACATTAAAGTGCCACTCATCCCGGGCAGAATTCTATTTCCTGTTCCTGTTGTGTGCAGAACATTAAAGTGCCCCCCCCCCCCCATAAGATAGCTGTGTTATAACCAGCTCCTCTGTCTCTCAGCCTTCTTCTCTCCATAAGAGCCCCCAAAACGTAGCATGCTCCCTCTTGGTCTCGTCGAAAGCGATGGGAGTTCTATGCTGACTTCAGCTAGGGAAGGCTACGGCAGTTCTCCCGACGAATATGACTGTGTTTTTTCCCCACAGATTTCATGGTTTCTGTGACATTTCCCAAATTGTGGAATTTGTTGCCAGAGGAGATTGACAAGGGCCAGTAGTATGTTTTAAAAAGGACTAGATAAGTTCTTGAAGAATGGGTCCATTAATGGGCTATTAGCCAAGTAGATTACAAGATGGGAACTTCTTACGGCTGGAAGCAGGGAGTGATCAGCGGGGAATGGATTGCCCATTGTGACTGCTGATCCTTCTCCCATGCGGTCGAGACTGGCCGCTGTCGGAGACAGGATGCTGGGCTTGATGGACCATTGGTCTGACTCAGTCTGGCACTTCTTATGTTCTCATGCCATCAGGTATCTGGTAATTAACCTGTGAAAATCCCAGTTTCCGAAGAAAACAAACGTGTCAAACAGAAGTGGGGACCCTTTTCCCTCCCGGGGCCACTCAGAGCATGAATGCAAGCTCCAGAGGCCACATACACATTAGGGGTGGGTGGGGAGTGGAGGCAGGATTTGGGAAGGTCGGGTGGGGGTACAGTTGCCAGATACGCACTTATGGAAAATACATGCACCAACACAGGGCCTGAAACAGTCGTTTTTCATACAAATAAGCATCTCTGGCAACCCTAGGCGGGGGGTCAGATCACGGTTCTACGCCACAAATACATCCTCTCGCCTTGTGTGCACGCCTTCATCTCTGTCACTTTCCCCTGGGCTCGCGCTTTCAGCGCTCGAGGGGGAAGGGACTGGATCCAGGGGCCAGAGCCAGGAGTTGGAAAAGAGCCAAATAAAACTGGCCACGGGCCGCATTTATTTATTTATTTATTATTAAAATTTCTATCCTGCCCAGCCCTTCCGTAAAAAAAGGCTCAGTGTGGCTCAAAACATAGATAAAACATTTTTTTAAAACAGTAAAATACAATTAAAAAACCCAACCCTCCCCCCAAAAAACCCACCCGATACCACCTCCCTATTTCCCACACCCAATCCCCCCTCAACCGTACCCCAAGCCCCCATCCTCTATCCCTGCCTGCCAAATGCCTTTATTATTATTATTATTATTAACAAACATTTATATAGCGCCAGCAGTGTACCTGGCACTTTACAAAGTAATAAAATAGACACGGTCCCTGCCCCTAGGGCTTACAATCTGAGAGACAGGAGCTGGGGGAGAGACTTAGGAAGGGGAACAGAGGGAGAGACAAGGGGTCTAACATTCATGAAGATGCGAGGTCTCAAGTGCACGTACTTGGCTTGGTTACGATGAGAATGACAGCAGGCAGGTCCATGTTGCAAGGATAAGGGTAAACCGATCGTAGGTATAGGAATAGTGGCTCAGCAGGATAAAGAGTCAGACAGAGCAGAGCGAAAGAGGTGAGTTTTAAGGAGAGATTTGAAGGTATGAAGGGAGGGGGCAAGGCGGATGTGGACAGGGAGGGAGTTCCAGGCATGGGGGGCAGCAAGTGAGAAGGGACGAAGGCGCTTAGGGGAGCAGGGAAGGCGTGGAAGGGTGAGAGAAGGGACAGAGGAGGAGCGAAGTGCACGGGCTGGAGTATGGAGGGCGATAAGTGCAGAGAGGTAGGGGGGAGCAAGGTTGTGAAGAGCTTTATAGGTGAAGACTAGGAGCTTGTGCAGGATTCGTTCAGGAAGGGGAAGCCAGTGAAGCGAAGAGAGGAGGGGCTGCACATGGTCGAAGCGACTGGCGAGGTAGATGACCCTGGCAGCAGAGTTTTGGACAGAGATGAGGGGAGAAAGGTGAGACCGGGGAAGGCCAGTGAGAAGGAGGTTACAGTAATCGAGGCGAGAGATGACCAGAGCATGAACAAGAGTTTTGGCAGACGAGACAGAGAGAAAAGGGCGAATCTTAGCAATGTTATGGAGGGAGAAGCGACAGGATTTAGCAACAGAGTCAATGTAGGGTTTAAAAGAAAGGGGTGAGTCAAAGATGAAGCCTAGGCTACGGGCTTGGGGGACAGGCAGGATGGTGACTCCATCAATAGTTATTGACAGTGAGGAAGGAGAGGAAGGATGAGGGGGGAAGATAAGGAGTTCAGTTTTAGCCATGTTGAGTTTGAGTTGACGTTGAGACATCCAGGTAGAGATGTCAGAGAGACAGTTGATGAGACGAGCTTGAACAGAGGGAGAGAGAGAGGGAGTAGAGAGATAGAGTTGAGTGTCATCAGCATAGAGGTGGTATTGGAAGCCATGGGAGGCAATGAGTTTGCCTAAGGATGAGGTATAGATCGAGAAGAGGAGAGGGCCAAGAACAGAGCCTTGAGGAACACCAACTGAGAGGGGTCCTGCACCACCTCCAGAAGAGACTCAGGCTCAACTGAACCTCCAAGGGAAAGGCGTTCCATAAAACTGAGTTCCATAAAATTTGTCCCCCCGCATTCCTGAGGTTCCCCACCGCGATGCAAAATATACATTTTTAGCACTAAAACATACTTACTGATGCCCTGCCTGTCCCATGACACCTGGCTTAGTTTGGTTCCCACAAGTGATTGAACACATTGTGTGTGTAGAGCAGAGATTCCCAAACTTTGGGTCAGGACAAGTGATGAATCGAATAGTGGGGTTTGTATTCATTGATATTTGCATTTCGGATTGTTCTCCAAACAGCTGAATAACAGAGGCGTAGCTACCATGGACTGAGGGACTCATTTGAGACTAAGCCTGGACTTGGGGGGAGCGGGGAGGAGCCTAAGCACCACTAGGACATTTTCAGAGTAGGCAGGGAGGGAGCGGCGGACCTTTCGCGCATGCGCAGGGAGCGGCAGACCTTTTGCGCATGCGCAGGGAGCGGCGGACCTTTTGCGCATGCGCAGGGAGCGGTGGACCTTTCGCGCATGCGCAGAGAGCAGTGGACCTTTCGCGCATGCGCAGGGAGCGGCGGACCTTTCGCGCATGTGCAGGGAGTGGCGGACCTTTTTTGCGCATGCGCAGGGAGCAGTGGACCTTTCGCGCATGTGCAGGGCATTTTAATTTATTTTATTTTTTTAGAATCTCGTGAGAACAATGTCAAGAATGGCCGATTCTTGGCTAATTCTCAAACTCAAAAATCTCAACAATAGCCTGGTTCTCAATGAGATTTTTCGAAATAGATGAGGTCAAGTTTCAGCCCTAATCAGGGCCAGTTTAGATAGTGTAAATGTGACTGATTTGTTCAGATATTGGTTCCAGTTCTAGAAATTATACATAATAATCAACTCTCAGTGACCGCCTCACTCTCAGATAACTAGCGCTGATTCGCCTCTCATCAGCAATACTCGGTGAAGACACTCCCAATATGCACTGGAGTGTGAGAATTAAACCTATTGGCTTCATCATCCTTGCTCCTCCTGCTCCCCCTTGTTGCCACCTGTTTAGACCAGGGGTGGGCAAAGTTCCCAACCCTAAGACCCATATACCAAAATCTCCATCTGGCCGACGGGTTCTCCTATCATGCTCCACGACGATCCTTGCGGTCAGCTGGGGAGCCCTTTTGCAGGTACCACCTGTCAATCGTGTTCAGACGATAAGGGCACACGGCGGGGTATTCTAGGTTACTACAACAGAGCTGCGGAACTCCCTTCCCCTGGTGGTCCACTAGAGTCCATGCCTGAGCATATTCTGGAGGCGATGCAAGACTTTTCTTTTTGGCCAAGCATTTGGCAGGTGGAGATAGGGGTCGGGTGTGAGTTTTATAGGGTTGGGTTTTTAAAAAGGGATTTTAACTGTATTTTTATTTTATCACATTTCTATGCCGCCCCCTCCTGCTCATGCATCTCGGGGCGGCTCACAACAGGATAAAAACATTAATAAAACAGTTAAAACCATAAAATATTAAAAACCCTAGCAGAACAAAAACATAAACCCCCTTTATACCCCCCCAAATCCCACCCTACCCCTCTCCCTCGCCCAAAGCCTGATGGAACAGCCAGGTCTTACAACCGCAGCGGAAGGAGGCTAAGGAAGGTGACACTCAGATTGGGAGGGCATTCCACAGCCTAGGGGTGACCACTGAAAAAGCTCGATCATCAGTGGCCACCCAACGCGTCTGGGGTACCTCTAATACACACATCCCAGACGACCGACCGTAGGGGTTGAGCCGGTCTCGTAGATAAGTGGGGCCCAGGCCGTAGAAGACTTTATAGGTCAATACCAGCACCTTGAACCCGGTCCGGTAGACTATAAACAGTCAGTGCAGCACCCGGAGCACTAGTGTAATGTGCTCACGTTGGTCCATTCCCCTAAGCAAACGGGCCACCGCATTCTGCACCAGCTGCAGTCTCTAAACCGTCATCTTGGGCAGCCCCACGTAGAGCGCGTTGCAATAGTCTAGCCTAGTGTTAATGAAGGCATGGATGAGGATGGCAAGGTCAGAACTTGACACATAAGGCCGAAAGCACTCTTCACCACAGCCGCCACCTGGAGATCCAGGCGAAGCAGTGGATCGAGGAGCTCACCCAGGCTACGGAACAGGCGTACGGACCCCGTCAATGGCGTACGGACCCCGTCAATGATGGGGGACTCCATCACACCCAGACCCCTGCCTACCAACATCACCTCCATCTTGTCGGGATTCAACTTCAGATGGCTTGCCCACATCCAGTCCCCCATGGCTTCTGGACACCAGGTAAGCTCCGAGACCGCCAGGCCTGGCTCTGATGAAAATGAGAGGTAGAGTTGGGTGTCTTCAGCATATTGATGACCCCGCTCTCAAACCGTCTCACGACCTCCCCAGGGGGCTGCATATATTTGTTGAACAGGAGGGGGGACAAGATGGAACCCTGCGGGACTCCACACGCAAGGTCTCCGGGGGAAAATGTACAATCCTCCAGGACCACCCAGTGGATTCTCCCAGCAAAGTAGGAATGGAACCAATCTAAAACGGTTCCTCCCACCCTGGAACGGTCCTGTAGGCGACTCACCAACATCTCGTGCTCAACCATATCAAAGGCAGCGGAAAGATTAGCAGGGCCTGCTGACCCTGGTCCATAGCCTGGTGAAGGTCATCGACCAAGGCCCCATGTGCGGTCTCAGTGCCATAACCCGAACGAAAGCCGGACTCGAGGGATCCAGAAACCCAATACTGTCCAGATGCGCCTGAAGCTGTCGAGCCACCGCCCACTTAGAGACTAGGGAGTCAGCATCCAACAATGGCTTCTTGATTAAAATAAATATGATTAAATAAATAAATTCTTCAGCAGGAGCTGGGAAAGCTTTTACGCGCTTTTACATTTTAAGCCACCTGAAGTCTTAGGGGAAGGGCAGGGTATTACATTTAAATACATAAATTTGTGGGTACTTCTTTGAAACATCTCCCAAGCGGATCCTCAACCTTCCCTGCCTCTCCTACTTTGGGACTGGCTGCCAGAGCTGATGCTGTCGAGTCCCGGCTGCTGAGATTCTGAGACTCAGCTACAATTCAGCTGTTAAGGTGCAGTGGAGTAAGAGACAGGACCATTTAGGCAACGGGGGTGGGGAGACTGGCTCTGGCTGAGAGCCAGGTCTGAACACCCCTGGTTTAGCCCTATCAGAAACCAGAGACCATCAGCCTGGTCTAAGTGAACCGTTTCTAGCCAACAGCTCTAGCAAAACACTGGGAAGAGTTGCTGGAATGAGTCCTCGTCTAGGATACCTAGTTGAGAACAGGAAACTTGAGACAGCTGGTCTAGTTAATTTGTCCAAGTGAAGGGGAGTTGATCATGGTCTTTACCACGGGTGGGCAAAGTTCCCAAGTCCAAGAGCCACAATCCAACGTTTTCCTATCACTGCTGAGAGCCCCAAGGCACGTTACATTGACTGTAGCTTCCCCCAATCCTTATGGTGGAGCAGCATGGTTTCCCCCGACCCGCACCCATATCCAAGCTCTGGTTCCCAGGTGATCGGTCTCACAGGTTCTTTCTCGGTATTGGCAGTATCGGATCTTTTTCATTGCCTGTGTCACAGATATGTTCTTATATCGGATGAATCCATTATAGCCATTATCAAGTACTTTTGGTTCTTTCAGAAACCGAAAGTCCCATCCCTACAAACTAGGAAACCGGTAAAATCCGGTATCCGATAATGCCGGTATCGGGCGTACCGGCATTATCGGATTCGACCTGGTAATCCGGACCCGGTACCGGATTCCGGGGTACCGGATTTAAACCGGGAATCCGGTTTTCGGGGAACCGGTAACCGGTAAATCCGGTAACCGGTAATGGGCCCGGGGTCCCACCACTACAAACTACTCTCTGGCCCATAGATCAAGTCCTGCAAGAGTTTGCTCAGAGGAAGGGAGCAGAGGTGAAGGTACGCACTCAAGGATGGATCCATGGCATAGAACCATGATCTGGACACCTCCACACCCCGTAAACCCCCCACCTCCCAGCTTCTATCTGGCCCACGGGGCTTGTACTAATTTTCAAACTGGCCCATGGGGGAGACAAGGTTCCCCTCATTGGTGCAGATGTTTCTATGATTGCCCGTTGTAAATCCCCGCTCCAGACAATACACCCCTGCCCAGAATAACATTTCCTGCTGTGGCTTGATCTGTCTTGATATCGCTGCTGCCGTCTGCAGAATCACGCCGCCCCATGCTTGGCGGCACTGGTGGAGACGAGGATGATTTGTTGCTTGAGCTTGTCCAATCCGCTCCTCCTTGGGTCTTTGCAGAGGCGACAGGTAATAAACACAGGCATCTGGACCGGGTTTGTTATGGTTGGTTTGTGCTGCTGTGGATTTTATAGGCGGTGAGGAGGATGCCCAGTGCGCTGAGGCTGGGCGCTTATTTTATTACACGATCATAAATCCAAGGGCCAGGCTCTGCCGCTCTCCCCCTGAATAACACCTTATTTTCCAAGGAGCAACTTTGGACTCAATATCATTTTTTTAGCGTCAACAACACGCCTGGTGCTGCACAGGACTCTGCCCTGAGACAGGACTCTGCCCTGAGGGGCTTACAGTCTAGAGACAGGGACACACACATGCCCATTTTACAGGTAAACAACCGAGACTGAGTGACTTGCCCAAGGCCAGCTAGTGAGTACAGGGCTAAGACAGGATTTGAAACTTGGTCTCCTAGGTCCAAGCTCAGCACTTTCTCCACTAGCTCTCTCATCAGCCCCTCTAAATTCATGCATTGATCTCCTCTTCTCCATATAGTAGTGGGGAACTCAGGCACCTCTCTGTCAACCTCTTGCAGAGTTCTAGCCATGTTGTCTGGGAATCTGTGTGGCGGGAGAGGGGACGGTGGCCATACCTCCCTTTTAAAAGAGCACAGTTATGAACAATACAAGCTGCAGAGCTGCACTGATTCCAGTGCAGCCCTGTACCATGTATTGTTCATAAGAGGAGCGGGGCTCGTCTTCCTCCTGGCGGCCGGCGGTGGAGCTGCCCATCCGGAGGAGTACGCAGGGATATGAGAGAAAGGAATTCTCCTATTTTGATCCCTGCTGCCAGGCAAATCCAAATGGTGGCAGCTGGCGGTTAAAGATGGCAGCAGCACTGAATTCTCAAAGAAGAGGCACCAACTGGAATACATCAATGTCTTGGATTCCAACCTTGCCACTATCATCCGTGCATTCATCACCTCGAGACTAGACTATTAGAATACACTCTACGTGGGACCGCTCATGGTGACAGTCGGGAAACCGCAGCTGGCAAAAAATGCAACGGCCTGCCTGTTGACTGGGATGGGCCGCAGGGGGCAGATTAGTCCTGGACTCCAGGCATTGTACTGGATGCCTCTTGTCTTCCAGGCCTGATTCAAGGTGCTGGTTTTAACCTTTTAAAGCCGTACACAGCCTGGGTGCCGCTTACCTGAGCACCCCCTGGGAGCGCCCTCCTGGAGATTCTGCGTTACCTACAGGTCTGTACGGATAGGAGGGCATTCTCGGCAGCCGCACTGTTACTGGGGCATGCGCTTCCAATGGAGATCTGCCTGAGCCTGGCTCTTCCCAATCATTCCTAACGTGGTTGGCTTTTTTGACTGCTGCTGCGCACTGCGCTGTGGATTTCATTGCGTTGTCCACGGCCACCCCCAGATCCATTCAGGAAAGGGACTTGGGGGTGGTTGTGGACAGTGTGGTGGGGTCCACGGCGCAGTGCACAGCGACAGTCAGAAAAGCAAACAGAATGTTGGGCGTTATTCGGAAGGGGATAGAGAATAAAACAGAGGAGGTCGTAATGTCTCTATACAAATCAATGGTGCGACGGCACCTCCAATATTGTGTGCAATTCTCGTCGCCCCATCTCAAAAAAGACACAGCTGAACTAGAAAAGGTTCAGAGAAGGGCATCAAAAAGGATCACGGGCATGGAAGGGCTCCTGTATGAGGAGAGGCTTGGTAGGTTGGGGCTCTTCAGCCTCCTCCTTTAATCTCCACCTCTGGACTTGCTCCCCTACCCACGCTGATGGTCACGCTCTTGATCTTGTGTTCTCTAGGAACTGCTCTGTCTCTGATCTCTCCTTCGAGCCCCATCCCATCTCTGACCATTTCCTTGCCTCTTTCAACCTCTCTCACTGCTCCCCCTCCTCTTCCCCATCTTCCCATCCCTTCCGCAATCTGCAAGCCATTGTGCCCCAAGACTTTGCTTCATTCCTCTCTCCTCTTCTCTCCTTGGTCTTCTTCTCCTCCTCCCCCGATTCTGCCATCTCCACCTTCAACTCCTCTCTCGCCTCCACCCTCGACTCCCTTGTACCCCTCTCCTTCCACCCGGCTCGCTCCTGTAACCTTTGCCCTTGGCTCACCCCCACCATTCGCCATCTCCGCTCCTGCACCCGGGCTGCTGAACACCTCGGGTGCAAATCCCACTGCCGCGCTGAGTTCCACCACTTTAAATTCTGCCTCTCATCGCTCAACTCTGCTATCGCCCTCGCTAGACAGCAGTACTATGCCTCACACATCGAGTCCTGCTCCCGGGACCCTCGCTGCCTCTTTTCCACCTTTTGACTCCCTTCTCAAACCTCCCTGTCCTCCTCCTCCCTCTTCTCTCTCCGCTCAGGATCTTGCTCTCTTTTTCACCTCTAAGATTGACAAGATCTGTCTGGACATTGCTTCTAAGTCCTCTCCCCCAACTACTCTCCCCCCAGCTCTCCTCCCTCCTTCTCTCTCCTGTCCTCCTTCCCTCCCGTCTCCTTTGACGAAATCTCCTCCCTGCTCTCCTCCTCCACTTGCCCTCTGGACCCCATTCCTTCCCACCTCCTGACCTCCATTGCCTCCACCGTCGCCCCTCCCCTCCTGCACATCATCAACCTCTCCCTCTCTACCGGCTCCATCCCCCCTGCCTTTAAACACGCCACTGGCTCCCCCATCCTCAAAAAATCCACTCTGGATCCCTCTGAATCCTCTAATTACTGTCCTGTCTTGTTTCTCCCTTTTCCTTCCAAACTCTTTGAATGGGTTGTCTACTCCCGTTGCCTCGACTTCTCTCCACCAACTCCTCCCTTGACCCCCTCCAATCTGGCTTCTGCCCCTTCACTCCACTGAAACCGCTCTTGCTACGATCACCAACGATCTTCTTGTGGCTAAATCCAATGACCTTTACTCTATTCTTGTCCTCCTTGATCTCTCTGCTGCCTTCGACACTGTTGACCACTCACTCCTGCTTGAATCACTTCACTCCCTGAGATTCCGGGACTCTGTCCTCGACTGGTTCTC
>QEPC01001746.1:298420-314143 GCA_003113815.1 Sphenodon punctatus
TCTGCACAAGCTCCTTGTCCTCACTTACAAAGCCCTTCACTATTGTAACCTCCTCCTCGCTGTCCTTCCCCGCTCTCACCTTTCTTCCCTCATCTCTGTTCAAAACTCTGCTCCCAGGATCATCCACCTTGCCCGTTGCTTTCACCATGTGGAGCCTCTCCTCTCCTCTCTCCACCGGCTTCATTTTCCTGAGCGTATTCTGCACAAGCTCCTCATCTTCACCTACAAAGCCCTTCACAACCTCACTACCCCCCTACCTCTCTGCCCTGATCTCCCTCCAAACCCCTGCTCGAGCACTCTGCTCCTCTTCCATCCCCTCCTTCATCCTCCCCTGCTCCCCCAACCGCCTTCATCCCTTCTCCTTCGCTGCCCTGCACGCCTGGAACTCCCTCGCTGCCCTCGTCTGCCTGGCCCCCATCCTCCACACCTTCAAGTCCCTCCTCAAAACCCACCTCTTCTGCTCTGCCCCTCTGAACTCCTGCTAATCATCTCCACCAAGGATTATCTCCCACCTGTTATCTGTAAACTCCCAACTTACTGCAGCCAAACCAAGAACGGGTACCTGAGTTCCCGCATCCTCATGAATGTTGCATCCCTTGTCTCTCCCTCTGTTCCCCCTTCCCTGTCTCCCCCTCCCCTTGTCTTTAGATTGTAAGCTCTCGGGCAGGGATCGTGTCCATCTTATTCTTTGTAAAACACCAGGTACATCGCTGGTGCTATATAAATGCTTATAATAATAATAATAATAATAATAATAATAATAATAAGTACCCTCTTTTAAAGGGCAGATATGGTTACCCTAGACGGCCATGAATACTGTCCCCCTTCCAGCCCTACGTAATTCAGCCAATAACACCAAGCTGTCACTGACAGCCCGGCGTTATTCCTGGCCCTCTAGGGTAACCATACCTGCAAGCGCTTTGCCAGCTGTGCTACCACAACCAAAGATCAGACCAGGACGCTCTGTCCCATCGAAGTCAGAAGGCTTCAGCAAAACTCCCAGCCTGCTCCTACCTGCCAGCCCCCCACACCCTCACCTGGACCTTGCCCTGAACCCTCCATGGGGCTGACTGCTCAATTTTGACCCCTTGACCTGAAAATCAACCTCAAGCTTCAGTTTTCCACTCGGATTTGTTGTCTCGCTCGCCCTGATCCCACAAGAACTTGGTCCCGATCCTGCAAATGTTTCCGAAGGTTACCACACTCCGAGCTTGTACTAGTTTCCAAAGTGGCCTCTGGGGGAGGGGAAAGGCTCCCCATTCCCTGATCTAACCCCATCTGAAGTCCCTGGCAGCAGCTTGACAGCTGAAAGCAGGCGAGCTAACAGGTGCTGTGGGACGGCTGGAAACGCTCCTGTTTAGCTGTGTGTAATAGAGACCTCTACTGGACAAAGCAGGAAAAGTTCTCCCAGTCTGCTGGGTAAAAGAGATCTCATTCCTGCCTTGTAAGATATTCCCCCAGACCTCCATAGCCACACTGACTGGGATCAGTATGGCTAAATCATTATGACGAAGAAAGAGCATTCGGTCGGTCTCAGCGCTGATCGCAGAGGCATGTGTTTGAGTCAGCTGCAAAAGCACATGGCCAGGGTAGTTGATTTTAGCTCCAAGCACCTATATATGCGAGGGCTTGTTGTTCTCACGAGCAAGTGATCAGTTTGTAGGAACAGCTGTGATCCCCACTCCTGCATCTGTTCTGACAAGCACAGCTGTGGGTTAAGATTCCCTGGATAGCGGGAAGAGAGGAGATAGCTCCTCCCGCACCTTCCTTTAGCCCCCTCTGCTTATTCATTATTATTATTATTATTATTATGAGCATTTATATAGCACCAGCGATGTACCTGCCACTTACATAGAATAAGATAGACATGGTCGCTGCTCGAGAGCTTACAATCTAAAGACAGGGGGAGGGGAGACAGGGAAGGGGGAAACAGGGAGAGCACGTTCTAAGAGCATAAAGAGGGACAGAAGTTCTCCTGCTTCTCATCCTCTCCCCATTGTCTTCTCAAGGGATTTTCCTGGGAGGCAACCGGAAAGAGGTGCCAGAGGCTGGAATACCGGCCTCTCTCTCTCTCCTGAAAGAGGGGCTTTGACCAGTGGGAATCAGTACCCAAAGAGGGCCCATCCCTCCGAAATAGGGACGGTTCGCAGGGATGTTTGTGTGAACAGAAAACTAAGTAGCAGCATATTGAGAGGTGATTGCCCGGATTAGTACGTGTGCGCAGAAGCATCGAGCTCAGGATTAAACCTACACAGTTTTATAAGCAAGGAACAGGCATACAAAGACGATGACGTTGCAAGCTTTTGCCACAATCTCTTTTGCCGCACTGACCTCCATGAGGGTGATGCCATACTTTTGGAAAGCATTGTATAATATCATTTTTTGGACTGATGAAGTGAATGTCTAGGAGCGACGGTCATTGACCCTCCGCCCCATGGTGCTAGGCACTGGAGAAACACAGAACACAACGAGGGCCTCTGCCCCCAAAGAGTTTAGCCAGAAACTCACTGGGTGACCTTGGGCCCGTCACAATATTCTCTCGGCCTAACCTACCTCACAGGGTTGTAGTGAGGATTAAACGTTGTGTTAAATTGTTCTATGTGAAGCGCTCTGGGTGCCATGGTAGTGGGGTGCTACATAAAAAAATAAAATTAAAAAACCCAAAAAAACCAGGAGAGAATAATAGGTTCATACATTGCCCTCTTTATGTATTCTTACTCAGAATCATCCCATACTGGCCACTGTCAGAGACAGGATACTGGGCTAGATGGACCACTGGCCTGACCCTGTGTGGCAGTGGCTACATTCTTAAGAGTGGTGTAACTTTGGGATGAAATCTCTGGAGGACACTGGATCACCTTGACTCTGGCACCAGGATGATTCCGAGCTGGGGTGAGAGGTGAAGGGGGACAGGGGCAACACAGTTCCCTCATCTAGCTTCTACTGTCCCCAAGGCCCCCTTGTCTGGGGGATAAGGGAAGCGCAGCTTCTCCCCTACAAAAGCTTCCCCGGCTCTGTGCAGCTCCCCCTGTCCACGGCTGACCCAACTTGGCAGAGGATGCAGGGATAGCACAATTTCCCCCACCCCTTCCCTTACGCCAACTGCGGGAACAGTGCAAAATGTATTATTTATTTATTTATTCATTCATTAAAATGTATACCCACCCTAAAAACATAAAAAATCCCCTTAAAAAACCAACCCTACCCACCCAACCTTATCCCCGCTTGCCAAACACTTGGGCAAACCAAAAGGTCTTACATCACTTCCGGAGGATGAGCAGAATCAGGCTTAGAAAAATCTCTAAGGGCTGTTTCTTTCCCCCACAACCCTACGTTTGCGGGGAAATATGTCAGCCATGTCTCCCACTAGAATTATATCCATGTTCTTAAGGATTTGTTGGGGCTGAAGTAAAGGCCTTTGAAAGGGAAGAGGCCAATGGGAGGAGCTTCCCCAGCAGCACATTTAGGCACTGCGGTTAAGGGCCCTTCCTGGGGAGAAGACACCAGATAGGAGATCACTGACAAACAGACAAGCCGAGGATGGGCAAAGCAGAAAGAAAGGAGTGACCAATGCCCTTGTTAATTCATTCTTCCCCTTGCCAGTGTCATTAGTTAGACTTCATGTGTCCAGTTTGGGGGGCCTCCTTTTAAGAAGGGCATTAACAAATTGGAGCGGAACTAGCTACAACATCCCTGGCTTTTTGGAGCAGCAACAGAGATGATAAAGAGTCTGGAAAGCAAGTCTTATGAAGAAAGGTTGGAGGAAATGGGTATGTTGTGTTTAGTCTAGCGAAGAGAGGACTAAGGGGAGACATGATAGCAGTTTTCAGCTATCTCAAGGGCCGCCCCCAAGAAGATGGCCAGGAAGTGTTCTGCTACGGAGGGGCAGAACAGAAACAACGGGCTCAAGTTACAGGAAGGTAGTTTTCAGTTAAATATCAAGAAAAACAACCTAAGAGTAAAAGATGTGTGGCAATGGAACGAGTTGCAAAAGGGGCTGTAGGCTCTCAGCTGCTGGAGGATTTCAGTAGGGATGGGCGAACGCGGTTCAGAAGTTCGGAGTTCGGACCGAACTCGGTCTGTTCGGTCAACCGAACTGAACTTCCGAACCGAACTCGAATTTTAAACCGAACTGAACTGAACCGAATTTCCGAACTCCATTCTGTTCGCCCATCCCTAGTGGCAACACACACCAAAAAGCCTGGGTTTGAATGGCCGAACTTGGCTCGGAAGTTCGGAATTCAACCGAACTGAACCGAACTTCCGATTCGACCGAACCGAACTTCCGAACCGAACTCGAATTTCAAACCGAACTGAACTGAACTGAATTTCCGAACTCGAATTTCAAGCCGAACCGGACTGAACCGAATTTCCGAACTCCGTTCTGTTCGCCTATCCCTAGTTTTCAGAAAGAGGCCGGACAGTCATCTGTCGGGGATGTTGTAACTATAGTCATCCTGCATCGGAGCAGGGGGTTGGACCAAATGAGAGAGAGACAGACAGACTGTGTGTGTGCGTGTGTGTGTTTGTGTGTGTGCGTGTGTGTGTGTGTGCAAGCGCACGCATGATTAAACATTTAAAGGTTTAACCATGGTTAAACCTTATTAAGCCTTTTATGCCGCTGTTCAGATGATCTCTTTTATTGGGCCAACGTCTGTTAATGAGAGTATGCAAACTTTCAGGTCAAACAGGACCCATTGCTCTGACTTTTCAAATAAGCATAAGCATATAAGCACCAGAAGTGTACCTGGTGCTTTACAAAGAATAAAATAGACACGGTCCCTGCCCGAGAGCTTACAATCTAAAGACAGGAGGAGGGGAGACAGGGAAGGGGGGGACAGAGGGAGAGACAAGGGATGCGACATTCACGAGGATGCGAGAGCTCAGGTGCACATTCTTGGCTTGGTTACAGTAAATAGCAGTTTGCAGATAACAAGTAGGGGTTAATCCTGGGTGGGGATGATTAGCAGGAGTTCGGAAGGCGGAATGGAAGAGGTGGGTTTTGAGGAGGGAATTGAAGGTGTGGAGGGTGGGGGCAAGGCGGATGTGGGCAGGGAGGGAGTACCAGGCGTGCGGGGCAGCGATAAAAACGGTTGGGGGAGCAGGGGAGGCGTGGGAGGGCAAGGGAGGGGATGGAAGAGGAGCGGAGTGCTCGAACAGGGGATCGGAGGGAGATCAGAGCAGGGGCGAACAAGGTTGTGAAGGGCTTTGTAGGTGAAGACGAGGAGCTTGTGCAGAACACGCTCAGGAAGGGGGAGCCAGTGGAGGGAGGAGAGGAAGGGCTCTGTGTGGCCTGCAAAATTTGCATACGCTCACCAACAGAAGTTGATCCAATAAAAATATAATCTGAACTACCATCAAGGATAGTAAATCCCACAAGGTCAGTGATACGCTCTTATGTATCTTGGGCCAAATTTGCCCTCAGTGCAACTACTGCCTTCCACGGAATTACATCCTGGAGGAATCTGGCCCATGTCGCTCCTTAAGGCTCTGCATTTCACACCTGTTACCGAGAAGCAGAACGAATGTGTTCCCTTGGCAGAGCTCCTCCGGTGACACTCTCGCTCGCCACACCGACTAGAGAGGCGCCCGTAGCCATTTGGCATCTTTTTGCCTGGTGATGAGTAGCAGGAAGGGAGTCTCAGTTAGCTGAGAGCCCCAAACCTGGTTCGAGAAAGAGTGGAGTCTGCCCAGTAAAGAGCTCCCTACAGCCAGCATTGGGCTGGGGCTAGGAGGGGACTGGAGTTACTCGAAGGAGAACATGTGTGCTCAGAAACCAAGACCAGCTGCCAGTAGCATCAGCACTCACTGACTTCAGACACTGTGTTTCGGGAGATCCTGTGTCGCGCAGTGTAGGGTCGCCACCGATGCACGTTTTAAAGGAACGCGACTCCTCAATTTCATAAATGAATCCCTGTCTCTCCCTACATTCCCCCTCTCCTTTGTCTCTCCTCAACTGTAAGCCCCTCAGGGCAGGGACCTGTCTCTAAGTAATGCTTGCACAGTGCCAGGTCCCTTGCTGGTGCTATATAAACACTTAATATTAGAGGAGAGAAGAAACTTTAAATATAGCCGCTCCCTAATAAGCTAGGCAGAAAATCCTTATCCAAGCTAGTTTTCAGTTAAAACACTCCTATCTCAACCTTCACACATAGTTAACATTTCAGTAACTGTGTCACTTGTTACAAGGCATGTTACAGACTGATGTGAGGACAAGACTCCAAAGAAGGCTTCCTAAACATTTAGAGACATACATGAATGAATGAATGAATGAATACTATGGTGTTATCCCTGTTTTAGAGGCGGGAAAGCAAAAGGTAGACAGAGATAACGTGATTTGCTAAGACCACATGCAGGAAGCCTGTGATGGAACTAAGGCAGTAAAACAGAGGTCTTGAGAGACCAGGGTTCAAATCCTATTGTGGGCAAGTCACTATCCCTCAGCCTCAGTTCCTGATCTGTAAAATGGGAATAATAACGACCTACCTGTGACGGTGAACTGGATAGGGAGAGTCATGCACTTTGAACAATGAAAGTGCTATATAAAGAAGTCTTTGCTGTGTAATCTAGCAACAAGCCCTATGCAAGGTTCTTATATGGCCCCTCTTAGCATAGAATCTCAGTCATTAATGTAGTTATCCTGTGAGATTCTATTCCCCCAATGTGCATATGGGAAACTAAGGCACACAGGGTTTCCATGTCCCAGACAAGCTCCCCAGCCACTGTGCCACCCTTTCTCTTCGTAGGACAATACCTGATCTAGCTGCTATTGTTATTATTTATAGTTTCTATAGCACTTTGTGTTCAAAGTGCTTTACAGTCTTAATCCAGTTCACCCTCACAATCATTATCATTATCCCCATTTTACAGATGGGGCACTGAGGCTGAGACACAGTGACTTACCCAAAGCCACCCAGTGAGTTTGTTGTGACTAAGATAGGGTTTGAACACTGCTGGTCACTTGGGTTCAAGTCCAAAATCTTATCCCTCCCAGGCTGGACTGGCTGGACTTTGAAAGTTAGTCCAAGCTCCAAGGGCCTCATAAAAGTTGGGGGTACGGTTGCTTAAGGGATGTGTTCAGGAAGAGGAAGTCCAGATCATGGATCTGTCCCCTGTCCCTGGGTGAAAACAGACATAGAATAATAGAATCTTGGAGTCGGACGGGACCTCAAAGGTCATCTCTGACCTCTGAGGTCATAACGCTATCATTTCTTACGCATGTTGCAGGGCGGCCTAGGGCACCAATACAGCCCGGCGACACACAGAGGAAATATTAAAGTGGTGTTAAAGTGGAGTTAGCGTTATGTCTGTTTTCACACCCTGTGTGCATGCCCTCATCTCTGCTCCCCGACCTTGAGCTCAGTTTTTCAGTGCTTGGGGGTAGAAACTGGAAAGGGGTCTCGTTCAAACTAGCCCTGGGCTGCATTTGTCCCCTGGGCCTGAGGTTCCTCACCCTATGCCTTACCCGCTAGGTTACACTGGCTCAGAAAGTCCAAGTTCAAAATTCAGGCTGCAGTTAGAGAAACTGCATAAAAGGCAGCCCCGCTGTTCTCACCGAAACATCTCTCTGATACCCTCATGTGCCATGAGAGCCAAAGGAGATTCCATCGGCACCGGCAGGCAGAATCTCTCAATCATACTAAGAGGGGTTTACCTGGACAGACCCAACATCTCAACCCTGACATCATCCGAAACCCCGGGCAGCTCTTCTAGAGAGCCACCCTGAAAACAGGGCTGCTAATTCATCTTTGCAGCACCACAAACTGAGGGCAAATTATTATTTTTTATCCCTTCCAGCCTGGGAGATTCCTTCCAAAAACCAAGGGAGTCACGTCAACACCTTTCCTAGGGCAAGAGTTTCACTGACCCTCGGTCAGGGTGTCATCCAGCTGCACACACGATGCTGGAGGAGATCACCTGGGATTCTTAATCCTGCGAGCTTCCCATAGGGCCAGGTTCCAGCCTTAGCTATGTCAGGTGTCAAGCTCACTGCCTCCCTCCCAACTGCCCCATGCTGTTGGAATGGCTGGCCCCGAGGAGATAACAGAGGCATCTCTCTGCAATCACTTCCTACCCTGCCAGTGCAAATCCCTTAGAAATATGGTGTCAATTTTCCCCTGTGGTTCCTTCAATTGTTTTGTGCCAGGGTTGGGGGCGCTCCTCTGGAGTCGGTGGGGCTTCCATTACTATTAGCATTATTTATTTATTAGCATTATTTATTTATTAGCATTATTCCGAGGATTGCTATCAGCATGATTCTTACCAGCCAGACTATCTCCTGGGAGGGGTGGGGAGGAGATTCCCATTCAGAGAAATGTAAAGACCTACCCCCCTCCACACACACATACTGTCTCTATAGTCTTCCCCCAGCCACCCCTTCCTCCCATCAATAATGCATTTCCCAGAGTCATGCTCTCGCTTTACTTACGAGCTCTGGCTTCTAACTCAGAGGCAACACACAGCAGCAAAAACCCCAGGCAAAAGCAAACCTCTCGGACTTCAGGAATCATTCTTCTTCTTCTCAACAGGGGCAGAGAGAGAAAAAAAATTATAATAACAAAAATTCAAAATAATAGTAGTAATAATAATAACAATAATAAATCCAGCCTCAAAATACTTCTTTTCAGGGACTTTCTTTCAAGGAGCCAGTCTCCAGCTATTAAACAGCAGCAGCAGCAGTAGGCAGCCCATCCAGAGCACAGCTAATGCCTGGCTTTCCCCCACAACCCCAGCGTCAATCTGCTTCTGCTCTCATCAAAGGCGCCTCCTTAAGGGAAAGTGAAGAATTTTGTTTGTTGTTATTAAAAGGGGGGGGGGGGGAGTCAGTAATATTTTATTTATTTATTTATTTATTTATTTATTTAACGCTTTCCCACTTTGGGGGGAGAAGTTTTGTGAAATTTCCTCCGCTTCTCAGCAGAGCAGAAGGAGGGGCTGCGGGGTGGAAGATTACACGGGAGCCGGGATGCATTAACCCCTCCTTCCCTGCATCCTTCCCAGGGATATATACTTTCCTCTATTGTCATGCGGCACAGCATTCCTAGGATTCGTTCCCCATCGCAATTCCCCCCCTCCCCCTCCTTCTCCAACATGGTTTTCCCCAAAGGGAATAAAGTACCGACAGAGCTGGCACCAGCCGCCCCCGCCCCTCCCCCAATGTTCATTCATTTTCCTCCTCTGCCACAGACTTTCTGCATGACCTTTGGCAAGTCATTGAAGGTGCTTTTACACATTCTCTATGGCCACAGCAAGCCCGTAGAGTGGCTTGGGACTAGAAGGCGGCTTGCTCTGTGGCAGCATGGCGAGGGCACTATCCTTGGGACTGGATGCAGTGCCCAACAGTTTAGCTCAATAACCGGATTTACCACGGGAGGTAAGGTGTTAGTGCTGTGAAGAAAACCAAAAAGCCCCAGAGCAACGTGGATACCCCAAACCTCCCAACTTTTCCAGCGGCCAGAGATGCAAGCCACACCCCCTCAGTCAATAAACTCCACCCCTCTGTGAATAAGCTCCACCCCTCACACATTTACACCCCTCCCAACATTTCAAGTGCATAAAGAAGGGTAAACGTTCCCCTGTTTCTCATTCCACTTAGTGTCTTGTCATTCAATCATCTCCCCATTGTCCTCTCAGGGGCTTCTTTATTATTATTATTATTATTATTATTATTAATAATAATAATAATAATAATAATAATAAATAATTTTATTATTATTATTATTTATTTATATTGTTCAAGGAATGTACCTGTTGCTGTACTTTCTGTAGTCAGAGACAGGTCCCTATCCCACAGGGCTAAAAATATATCTGTGAAATCAAGCAAGATGTTAGCTGGGCCCGCTGCAGTCCAGGCTAACAATCATCAAAGAACCCGGAAGTGTGGCATGAAGTCGGCACAGCGGGGATCCGCCTTGAAGGGGGCAGGATCACCGGGCCGGCTTCACGCGGCAGAGATCCGGCGTTCAAGCCCACCGGGGAGTTCAACGAGCGGCAACAATGGCGGCTGATAAAGGGCTCAGCCGCCATTTGCGTCTCGTCTAAAACCACCCTAGGACCACATTCACACTTTCAGCTCCAGGCCAGTCCGTGCATATTTTGGCTCCGGGAGAGAATCCGGAAGCCAAAACACTTGCAGGGTTTGGGAAATCCAGCTCTGTACTTTTCCGGGTAATTGCCGGCAAAACTGCGTGGGGGTGGATTTCGCACCAGCCAAACCCCGCAAGTGTTTTGGCTTCCAGATTCTCTCCTGGAGCCAAAAAATGCACAGACTGGCAAGGAGCTGAAGATGTGAATGTGGTCTAAGAGCCACCCTGTAGGAGGAGGGGGAGAAGGAGGAGGAGGAGCAGGAGCAGGAGGAGGAGAGCACTGCTAGGAGACAGAGGAGGAGGAGGAGGAGGAGGAGGAGGGCACTGCTGGGAGACAGAGGAGGAGGAGGAGCAGGAGGAGCAGGAGGAGGAGGGCACTGCTAGGAGACAGAGGAGGAGGAGGAGGATCAGGAGGAAGAGGGCACTGCTAGGAGACAGAGGAGGAGGAGGAGGAGGAGGAGCAGGAAGAGGAGCAGGAGGAGGAGGAGGGCACTGCTAGGAGACAGAGGAGGAGGAGGAAGAGGAGGAGGAGGGCACTGCTAGGAGACAGAGGAGGAGGAGGGCACTGCTGGGAGACAGACGAAACTTGCTCAGAATTTTAGCTCTTAAATTTTACCACAATGGGTGTTTTCAGACAGACGTGGGGCTGCTCATCCCCAGAGACGCTCCGGGGGAGCACCCCCATGCCCGACCGCTCCTAGCCCCACCTACATTGGGACCAGACAGTCCCGGCGGGTTCCCCACCTGTGTGGCACCCCTTCCACGTGCACCATAGAGTTGCAGGCTAGAGAATCCGCCACACCATGGTGTTGCCCAGGGCAATGGCCGGCTGGCAGTGGGGCAGCAGTGCGGCTCTCCACAGACAGCTGCTCTGCTTCAGGCCGGTGTCCCAGGTTTGACTGGCCCGCTCCACCCTGCCGTGGCTGCGGGATGTTTCGGAGCACCACTGGCAGGGCTCGGCTGCCCCGGAACTGGCACCGCTTGCTCCGTTTCAACCTCTGGCGGGCTGCCTTTAGATGGACGGGCCACCCGCGGGTGAAGTGGGCTGGCGTGGTCAGCACCAGGGCAGCCTGTCCGTCTAAAAACACAACAAGTGTTACGGCTTGCTTGGACCAAGACGCCCTTGTTGCAGCTTAAGCATAGGGCAGCAAGCATTCACATTAAGATGCCTCCTGTAGCAGGAGGTGAAGCACAGAAACCCCTGCCCCTGTTTCTAATCCTGGGCAACGGGACCGACTCACTATGTACTGATCACAAGCTCCCATGTGAAATCTTCTTATGGACCCCAATCTGCCTACGGCAGCCGAGCCCCAGTTTCTCCCGGACAGGGGTAACTGCAGGCCCAGCACTCTCCCAGCAGGACAGCAACACCCTTCATCTCTCCCTGGCTCTCTGTTGCAGCTGTGGACAGACAAGAAGGGTGCTGGTACCAGGACTGGACTTCCCACCAAGCAACCCTGGGTGACCACCAGGCCCTGCTAGTGAGAGATGATGGGAAAAAGAAAAGAAAAATTAGGAAAGAGCAAAGCTATGAAGAGCCATGAAGTGAGGTCATGGAGTTTGTGTTAGATGCAAAAAGAGGGAGGGAAACAGTGGAGAGAGGAGAGGAGGGACTGAACATGATCAAAACGTTCGGGGAGATGGACGATTCTTGGTAGTGGAGGGAGGAACAGGAATGAGAGGGTCAAGGCAAGCGTGGGGGAGCTCAGTAAGTAGGAGGTTGCAGTAATCAAGGCAAGAGATGACTAGGGCATGGACTAGGGTTTTGGCAGTGGAAACGGTAAGGAAAGGCCGGATCTTATGCAGGGAGAAGCAACAAGCTTTAGCCACAGACTGAATATAAGCTGACAAGAAGAGAGATACCAGAGGAGTGGTTAGAGAGATAGGAAGAGAACCAGTTGAGAACGGAGCTTTTTAAAATAAAGGAGTAAAGAGAAGCAAGAAGGGAGCGGTCAGCAGCGTCCACGGCAGCAAAGAGGTCAAGAAAGACGAGGATGGAAGAAAGTTAACTTCAGATCACGTTCACCGTCTTTAATGAATAAGGAACTCCCATATCGGGTTAACCCTGGGCAGGGGAGGAATCCCCATTATAGGACAGACATGTTTCTGCAAGTTCCGAAGCTCCGTCCAACTGAGGATGGAGCAGAGGCCCTTCGACCGGCTATGGGAAGACCCTTAGCAATGTCAGCGAGCCAGTCTACTGGAGTGGATAAGGTCACGGATTTGGACCTAGGAAGCCAGGGTTCAAATCCTGCACTAGCCATGCACTCACTGGGTGGCCTTGGGCAAGTCTCAGCCCCTGTTCCCCATCTGTACAATGAGACTGGGTGTCTGTGTCTGTGTTCCCCTTTATTATTATTAAACATTTATAAAGCGCCAGTTGCAACCTGGCGCTGTACAGAACATATAATCAGCTGCGGTCCCTACCTGTGGCTTACAATCTAAAAGACAAGGAGGGGGAGACAAGGAGAGGGGACAGTGGGAGAGACATGGGAGAAGACAAACAAACATTCAGGCGGATGCGAAGTCTCAGGCGCGTGTACTTGGCTTGGTTACAAGGTGGTCGGTAGCAGCAGTCAGCAGAGGAGGGCCGACAGTAAGAGCAAGGGGAAAGACTAGAGGGCATTGGGAAAGGCAGCATGGAAAAGGTGGGTCTTGAGGAGGGATTTGAAGGAGCGGAGGGAGGAGGCGAGGCGGACGTCGGCAGGGAGGGAGTTCCAGGCATGCGGGGCAGCGAGGGAGAAGGGACGAAGGCGGTTGGGCGAGCAGGAGAAGCGAGGGAGAGCGAGGGAGGGGACAGCGGAAGAGCGGAGAGCGCGCGCAGGAGCGCGTAGGGCGATTAGGTCCGAGAGGTAAGGGGGAGCTTGGTCATGGAGCGATTTGAACGTGAAAACCAGGAGTTTGAACAGGATACGTTCCGGAAGGGGGAGCCAGTGAAGGGAGAGGAGGAGAGGCGTCACATGGTCGAAGCGACGGGCAGAGTGAATGACCTTGGCGGCAGAGTTTTGGATCGCCACAAGGGGGGACAGGTGGGAGCGAGGGAGGCCAGCAAGGAGGAGGTTGCAGTAGTCGAGGCGAGAGATAACCATGGCATGAACAAGGATTTTGGCCGAGGAGACAGATAGAAAGGGGCGAATGCGGGCAATGTTGAGGAGAGCGAATCGGCAGGATTTGGCCACAGAGTCAATGTAAGGTTTAAAGGAGAGGTGCGTGTCAAAAATGAAGCCCAAGCTGCGGGCACAGAGAACAGGACGGATGGTGACCCCCTCACCCTTGGCTGTCTTCCACTGGGGCAGGGACCCGTCTCTGAAAAATCTGTGACTGTAACGCGCGGCAGTCGCCTAGCGCTCTAGAAATGATCAGTGGTAGCAATTAGCAAGAGTGGTCTTGAGTGAGTAGAGAGGCTAGAAGCGGGGTTTAGGAAGGGAGTAAAAGAGAGGCAGTCAAGACAGCTCCTTCAAGGAACTTGGAAGTGAAAGGGAGAGATCAGAATCGCCAATAGGAGGAGAGCGTGGAGTGGTTGAGGATGGGTTTTTTAAGGATAGGAAACAGGGCCGTGGCTATAATAGGCACCGCTACACTGGGACCGGCGGGGGGAAGGGGGAGGCACATGCATGCAAAGTGCATATGCATCCTGGAGTGGCGTGCCCCAATGGGGCACCAGGGCACATTCCCACCTAGCTACACCCGATAGGGACGATGGGCTTGCTTGAAGGCAGAGGAAAGAGAGCCAGTCGAGAGGGAGAGGTTGATGAAGAGCAGCAAATGACGAGGGAGGTGGGATCAAGGGGGCAGGTGAAGGGGTGGATGAGGAAAGGAGGAAGGGAATTTCCTTGAAGGATGGAGAAAAGATAGAAGGAGGGAGGGGTGAGAAGTGAGTTCAGGGAGATGTTGTCCTTGAAGACAGAGACGTCCGCTCTGACACGAGCCGATAGCACGGGCACAAGTCCATTCATTTCAATGGGACTCATGCTCATCTTACATTCTGGTCCTGACACTGTCTATTTGGAGGATGACAAATAGACAACACTCAGAGTCCCAGCTCCTCTCTGGAGGAAACACCAATCCTGAATCTCGAAGAAGGGTAAGTAGAGAGACCCGACGAGGCTGCTCCAGAGGAGAGCCGGCCTTACCACAGAGCCACACGGGACAACTGCCCCAGGAGTTAGAGCGGCCATTTTCTCGACTTCCAAGGCCCCTACAGTGGCCCCCGTTTTCAGCAGGGCAGGGTGTGCAAGGCTCCCGCTCCCTCCCAGGAGGCCCCCGAACATGACCACCTCTAGGGCCCCGTAGAGGCAAGGCCACGTTTATCTTCGCCCTAATCCTCACAAATTCTAAGGCTGGCCCTGCCGCTGCGAGAAGGGTAAGAAGGTTGTTTGAAAGGGACAGCGGGAAGGTCAGGTGAGCGGAAGGAACACGAAAGGAGACCCAAGGGAGGCAGGCCTGTTAAGATGACTGGAGCAATATTACCCAATGCTAAACTGGTTAACAAAACAGGTGTCAGGAGAAATATCCAAGCTGGGCCTTGCCAGGCACTGTCGTCTCCACCCAGGACCGGATACAGTTTGGTGGGGCGCTCAGTCACCCGCCTGGACATTCTGAAGCTGAGATGGGGAGCTATGGGGCTGGAGGCCAGCAAAGCCCCAGAGAAACCTTCAGGAGAGGCAGCTGAGGGGAAACACTTCCATCCCCAGTTGCTTTGTTGCATGGGTCTTTCCAAAGTCTCGGTGAGAAGGAGAGGTGGGGATGGGTGGGAAGGGAGAAGAGGGGCCAGGCCCAAATTGAGCCCTGGGTTTGCTAGATATCAGAGATAGGGAGGGCAGTTTGGGATGAGGAGCCAGAGGAGGATAAGAATGGAATGGCGTCATTGTTCATGTACAAAACTGAGCAGCAGAACAATGCATGGGCATTGAGAGAGAGGCCACAGAGAAGAGAACTACAAAGCAGAAGGAAGCAAAGCCTTGGGCTGTTTTTTACACAATCATAAGTCCGGAGTAAACTAAACACCTCTAAATCTGGGTTTAAGTGCTCGTGTGCACAGATATTCCGGAGTACGTAAATCTGGATTCTTGTTGTAATCCAGAGAAATACATCCTAATTATTGAGGACTTATTTATTCCGGACTTAAATAAGTGCAGAATATTGTTTGTGGAGATGCTCATGCCCGACTAGAGTCCACCCCTGCCCCAAAAGAGCACTGCTTAGTGCTTATTCCAGAATATTAATGATCGTGTAAACAGTTATCCCTGAATGACAACTCCGGAATGGCAAATCCAGACTTACAGATCCTTCGGAAAAACTGTGCACCCTTGGATGGAGTTTTCAGCCAGAGTCAGGAAGTGGCAACCAAAAGGTAACACTGGAGAATTGTCACCGCTACAAATTCAAAGCAAAGGGGGAGGAGGAGGAGAAGGAGGAGGAGTCAGGGCCATGACTGTGGCCAATGGGGCAGGCCGGTATTACACTCCAGGGTCCATGTAGTAGTGACGTGGCTGAGTACTCCTGCCCGGCATCCACATAAGAACATAAGAAGTGCCAGACTGGGTCAGACCAATGGTCCATCTAGCCCAGCATCCTGCCTCCGACAGCGGCCAATCACGGTGGCTTGGGAGAAGCACCCAACAGGTCACAATGGGGG
>QEPC01001752.1:62630-80287 GCA_003113815.1 Sphenodon punctatus
TGTGGTGAACCGGCCGCCCGTAACGTCTGAAAGTACCCATATAGATTAGATAAAAGTTACATAGATAATTGATTAGATAATAGATAGTTTCCCTTTTCCCTTCCTGTCTCCCTTAGTTTTAGATAGATATTAGTTGTGCACAGGAATCGATACTGATAACCATTCCTATACCAAAAATAAAATCTTGTTTGAAATGGTATCGATACCGATAACAATACCAGTACCAATGCCAGTACTGATAACGACGACGATAACAAAAACAACATTGTCATTGATAACGATAATGACATTTTAAAATAATGAAAACGAAAAACAAAAACGACATGGGGGCCTGGTGCACACCCCTAATTTTTTGTTCATCTCAAGCCTCCTCTTTCATGTTCCCCTTGACATATAAATGTCCACAAGACTGGGTTCCCTTTGTCCATCAATGGACAAAGGGAATGCATGGTGAGGAAGTCTGAAATTGTGGTATGAGGAGACGGAGTCTCAGGAATTTGAAGAGGACCTCTAATTTTGGTTAAATTAGTGTCCAATTCTGGCTAAATTTAATTTGGTTAAACTATAGATAAGTGTCCAGCTTTCCTGGGCTTAGCGTGAACAGTTAGTTAGGAGGTTACATAGCTGACAGACAGACAAACAGACGGACAGACAGACAGACAGACAGGGTAAGGCCACACTAGAAGTTATCCCACATCAGGCCACATTACCCCACATTAGCCTGCAATGCAGCTGATTGCCTGCCCTCTGGTCACCAGATATTCACCCACCACTTCTGCCTTGAGACAGGCGCCTGGTTGCTACATGATGCAACGACCAGAGATGGCTGGTGATACATTGTGGGCCACTGTTGCCTCACTGGGGCTAACATGGGGCCACAGGGGCACCTCCCGTCTAGTTGGCCCTTGCAGCCTCACCACAAGGCTCGGACCTGAAGGAGTGAGCTCACCCCAACCGTGAAACAGCTAATTGGGGAGCCTGGAAGAGCTTGCTCACCCCGGCTGCCAAACAGCTGTTGGGGAGGGGGGCTGGAGGAGCATGATCACTCTGGTCATGAAACAGCTGATTGGGGGGAGGAGGAGCATGCTCACCCCAGTCTCAAAACAGTTGATTGGGGGGCACAGAGGAATGCACTCACCCCAGCTGCCAAACGGCTGATCTGAGGGCCCCAGAGGAAAGAACGAATTCTCCTCCACCAGCTGTTCCACAGCAGCTGGGGGTGGGGGTCGATCCTGCTATGTAGCAGGAGTCTGGGAGTTCTGCCCTGGGTGGCAGTTCCTCAGCTGACCTGTGGCATGGAGGGACTTGTGATGGTAGGCCCCCTGCCTGGATTCCCCTTGTGGGGAGCTGCACATTTGGACTGCCCTCCCCACCAGCCCAAAGTGTGGCAGCTGTGGTGGCCCTCACTGGGGTGGGAAGGGAATCCAGCGTGCCCTATCTCATATAGCTTTACTGATTAGATAGATTAGATCATTTCAATTATCATCTTCTAAGAACTTTTAATATTTCTAGTAAAGCTGAAACAAATATTCAAAAGAACAGGCAAACCCATCCAATTCATTGGATAATTTATTTATTTCCCACTCCCCAGTCATTTTCATATTTTGGTTACTTAATTTCTGCAATATTAGCACTATTGCACACAGACAATTGTTGAATATGACATAACCGAAATACTGAAGTGACCAGGAAGAAAATGAAAAACCAAAAAGTTCAAAATGAAAGACTCAGGAAACTGGATATGTGAATACCCATTTTGGTTATACGTATTATTTGGATACTTGCAAGGCTACCTGAAAATGTAAATATTACCTACAAAAAATAAATATACCAAGCATTTCAGCTCTAGATTTCAGTTCTTTCTGCTTCTGTCCTATTATCTGTCTGTCTGTCATCAGCAAAATGATGTAGAATTGTTTCCTTATGGAATTGGAAGAATGTTACATAGGATCATATTTATTTATTTATTCATTTATTTCAGTGCACTTATAACCTGCTCCCTCCTGCTCACAATGGCAGCTCGGGGTGGCTCACAACATTGTTAAATACATTTAAAACAATTATAAAACTTTAAAACTTTTTAAAACTATAAATTCATTCAAAAGAGCGGAACTTTACCCCACCCCACCCCCACCCAACCCCCGTCCCCGTCTCCCTCCTCAAAGGTCTGGCAGAACAGCCAGGTATTGCATTGTCTTTGGAAAGAAGACAAAGTCTGGGGCTAGGTCGGCCTCCATCGGGAGTGAATTCCACAGCCTGGGGGTGGCCACCAAGAACACCTACCCCATCATCGCCCCCTGGGAAACCCGGGGGACTTCGAGTCGGGCATTCCTGACTGACCACAGGGATCGCACCACGGCCTGAGGCGTGCAACGGTCCCACAGGTATGCAGGGTCTAGCCTGTTTAGGGCTTTATAGGTCAACACCAATACCTTGAATTGGACCTGGATGACAATAGGCAGCCAGTGCAGAGCACGGAGCACTGGTGTAATGTGCTCACGATGACCCCTCCTGGTAAAGAGGCGGGCCACCGCATTCTGCAACAGCTGCTGCTTCCAGACCGTCCCCAGGGGTAGCCCCATGTAGAGTGTGTTATAGTAGTCCAGTCTAGAGGTGATGAAGGCATGGATGATGGTGGCCAAATCAGAGTTTGAGACATACAGCCATAGCTGTCATACCAGATGTAACTGGAAAAAGGCGCTCCTCGCCACAACTTCCACCTGAGAATCCAGGCAAAGCTGCAAATCGAGGGGCACCCCCAAACTACAGACTTGAGCAACTAGGGGAGGGCAGACCCCAAAAATGACAGGGGCCACCACTCCTCCAGTCCTAACCACTAACATCACCTTCATCTTGTTGGGATTCAGTCTCAGACGGCTTGCCCTCATCTAATCCCCTGCAGCCGCCAAACACCAGGTAAACACGGAGACTGCCGGGTTTGGGTCTGCTGAAAAAGAGAGGTAAAGCTGTGTATCATCGGCATACTGATGACATTGTACACCGAACCCTCTCACGACCTTGCCCAAAGGCTGCATGTACATGTTGAACTGGAGGGGGGACTGGATAGAACCCTGCAGGAATCCACACGTGAGGTCCCGGGGAGATGATAAACTCTCCCCAAGCACCACCTGCTGAGTTCTTCTGGCTAAGAAAGAGCAGAACCATTCAAGAAAAATTCCGCCCACCCCCGCCCGGTCCCGCAGGTGAGCCACCACCATCTCGTGGTCAATGGTATCAAATGCTGCCAACAGATTAACAAGATAAAAAGAGATGATCCATCTTATGATGCAGGTCATCAACCAAAGCCACAAGTGCAGTCTCCATCCTGAACAAAAGCCAGACTGTGAGGAATCAAGAAAACTGATCCAATCTAGATGCCCCTGTTGCTGCCGAGCCACTACCTATTCACTAATCTTCCCTAAAAAGGGAAAGTTAGAGACTGGCCGATAGCTGGCGAGAGAGTCAATATTAAGCGATGGTTTCTTGGGCAGAGGCCGCACCACCAGCTCTTTGAGGCAGCCCAGCACTCTGCCCTCCCTCAGGGAGTCATTGACAACCCCAGCCAGCAATGGTTCAAGTGTCTCACGGCAAGCCTCAATCAGTGAAGATGCACATGCATCTTTCTTTTGAATATGCATTCAAAAGAAAGAAGGCTATGTCCCCTGTTTTTTTTCAGGCAGTTTGCCTGACATAAAGAGCTTTCCCGTTTTACCCCAAGAAAGCCTCTGAACTTGGTGTATAATTATTTAGCAATCCCATCTTTCTTCTCCTAAATGATGGGATTCAAAATGAATTCCAGGTTGATGGATCAAGCCCCGGAAGGTGCAATACATCATACACAATACGTCCATTGCTTTACCTCCATGCTTTGTCTCTACAGTGTTTGCTAAATTCATACTAGTAATACAAGAGACAATTAGTTTAAACAGGGCTAGCATGAAGGTTGTGACGCACTAGGTGGCCTCAGGCAGCCCCTGCCCTCACCCCGAAACTTGGTGACAGCTGGAGGGGAGCAGGAGAAGCAGCAGCAACAGTTGGCGGGGGGGAGAAGAATAACCCTCTTCAACTTGCCACCCCAGGAGGCCCTTCCCCTGATCCACTGTGGAATTCAGTAGTGGCTACAGCAGGAGTCTCCTTGATTCTGCTGCTGCTGCCACTAAACTCCATGCTGGATTGTGGGAAGGGGTGCCTCTCTCATCCCCCTCCAGTGCAGAGCTGCAGCAGCAGAGCAGCTGGATGAGGGGGGCAAGAGAGCTAACCCCTTCAAGTTGCCACCCCAGGCCACAGCCTGAGTGACCTAATGATAACGCCGGCCCTGAGTTTAAGTTGCAAGGAGGTAGATTTCAGTTAAATATTAGGAAACATTTCCTGACTGAAAGAGCAGTTGGACAATGGACCAAACTGCTTTGGGAAGATGTAGATTTATTGGAAGCTTTTAAGAAGAGACTGGGTCTGTTAGAGATGGGATGTTATGGTAAATCCTGCCTCAGTGCAGAGGGCTGGACTAGATCATCCCCTATGTCTATTCTAGACCTATTATTCTATGACATTGATTACAGATATATTAATTAAAAGTAACAATCATTTTCTACTTACAACTAGACAAAATGTTTTTCAATAACCTTTCCCCATGGTCTGGTGAGTTCCCTGGCTCCTCCATTGATTTACTATGGGTAATTTCAGACGTGACAGACCTTTTGGCCCACCACGTTGAACCCTGGACTGGGATTCGTCTCGGATCCTGGTCCGTGATCAGACCGGCCATCCTTTAGACATGCCGGCCTGATTACAGAGGGGAATCGGGGAGGGGGCGGGGCTGCGTGGCGTGCGGCCGCTCAGCCCTGCCCCCTGCACTTCCATGACTGCCTGCCCTCAGGGAGATGGGCAAGTGCAGTGGCCAATTAGGCCACTGCGCCTGATCCCATTCCATGGTTGGAACCTGATTCCAGGACGGGACTGGGTAACAGTCGTTACCCGCGGTCATTCCCAATCCCAGTCCCATCCCAGATTGTGGCCAACCTAACCACGATTCTGGAGGTGAGGCTGGTCTCACCTCCAGAACCTTGGTTAGTTTTGAACCCCACCAGGAATTCACCATGGTGAACATCTGGTGGGGCTCAAACAGACGTGAACGAGATCATAGCCACCACCCTGAATCCACTATGATTCAGGGTGGCTGACTGTGATCTCATAACATCTGAAATTACCCTGTGTGACCTTGGATTTGATGTACCTGTGCCTCAATTTACTCATCTGAATAATAGGAGATAATGGTGGGTTCGATCCCATGCTGTGTGGATCGCGCATGCACACACCACGCAGATGCACATTGTGGACACATTGTGCTCTCCAGAAACTGTGTGCATGCATGTGCACGTACACAATTCTCAGGGCATGGGATCATGGTTCTTATTTGCGTATCATTGTAAAGCTTTGTTGGTTCTAAATATGGAGAGACTTACTATATTGTTATGTACTAAGTAGTAGTATTTTTAATTAGTGGCACTCTCAATATTTGCAAGTACATCAGTATGCATATTAAAATTCATTTCAGTACATGCAAATGGAATAAATATCAGCAAATAACTTTACTGGACAAATGCTGGGGCTATTGGTCATACAAATATCTGAAGTCAATGGGTTAAATCTGGATTCTATTGAGTTCGAATTCGAGCTTCCATGGAGAAAAGATTTTGCCCAATAGGAATTTTGCTTGAACAAGGGATGTACGAAAACTGATCAGGGACCATTCAGGAATTACCCCAGTGTAGAATATGCAGATGTTTATTTATGCATAAACTTTGACATCATTTTGCAAAGTTTGATTTTGTGCAAGTGGTGTCCAGCTGAAAACTTGGCCCAACTAGTTTGACTAATGCCAGCCTCCACTTTGAGAAATTCGGAAGCTCCCCTTTCCAGTATTTCATAGGAACAATATTGCCAGCTGATCTGGTTGCCTCTCCCCCATAACCTTACTGTGGTTTGGGGTGTTTTACATATTTTTTCACTCTGCTATTTAGAAATTATTTTCATTCTCTTCATAATACATTATTATTACGTTAGGATCACTTCAGCTAACAAACATTAAAGGTACAACTGCCCTGGGGTCTCCTGGTATGATGTACATTAAAGTTTAATGCTGTATTGATGTGTGTATTGTATTCCATATGAGCCAAACTGTTCTATTAACTATGCGCAAAGGGCTATGAAGTTATAACATTTA
This sequence comes from Sphenodon punctatus, assembly GCA_003113815.1. Taxonomy (NCBI): domain Eukaryota; kingdom Metazoa; phylum Chordata; class Lepidosauria; order Sphenodontia; family Sphenodontidae; genus Sphenodon; species Sphenodon punctatus. The sequence continues at coordinate 68,854 of QEPC01001752.1, forward strand.
TCTCCGTGGACGCTCCAGATTACTTTTTCCTGTCACATGCCTCAAAGGCTAAACATCTGCTCTTAAATTTACGTAGGGCTGTTAAAATTTTTAAACCTTTGTAAATGATAAACAGTTTATCAATGTAACTGCATTTTTTTCAGCCTTGGCCAGGGAGGATAAAGAAATATTAGTGGCTTTCTGCTGGTCATTTTTTCTTTTCATTGAGCGTGCGTGAGCAGAGTAGGAACAGTATCTATTATTAATAGATAAATGTTTTATTAAAGTTATAAAGACCACAAAGATTTGTAACTTTAATAATCTAGTTTCTTATTTTAAATTCTATAACATTATTATTTATTGAACAACTGGGGATATGTCTTATAGGATCTTGAGTAGGCATAGCCATAGAAAATGGATAATTCTCTGCTATCTAGGGAGGGGGGTAAATACTCCAGTTGACCTAAAAGTGCATTGACAACGGGTTTCTTTAATATAATTTTGAAAATCTGTTTTTCACTTGCTGTTTATATCAAGGCTTTGAAGTTTGAAGCGCAAGTTTGTTTCCATACCATTTTTACTCTGTTACACACAAACACAGACAGTTTTGTTAGTGCATGGTTGCTTCCATGGACTCATAGAGCTTTAGGACTGAAAGAGGTCTTAAAAAGACATCTACTCTATCACCCTTCCCTCAAGTGGAACCAACCATACCTGGAACACCCTTGAGAAGCACTTCCCTAATCTGTTTTTAAAACTCCCATTGATGAAGACTCTACAACCTTCTTTGGACATCTGTTCCACTCTTTTCTTATGGAGCCACAGAAAATTCTTTCTAAGATGACTGGCTGGGCAGTAATACTTCTGAAAAGGATTTCGGAGTTATAGGAGAGGACAGACTTAATAGCCGTCAACAATGTGATGCAGCAGCTAAAAAGACAAACACTATTTTGGGTTACATCAACAGAAGCATTGTCTGTAAGACAAAGGAAGTGTTTACTCCTGTCTACATGATTGTGGCCAAGCCCCATCTAGCATACTGCATTCAGCTCTGGGTGCCTCACTTTAAGAAGGATGCTGACAAGCTGGAGAGAATCAGGGGTGTTTCTAGGGGGCAGCTCACAGGGCACAGGCCTTAAATTATAGAGGCGTACTTGCAGCTCTGTGATAAGGCGAGACGGAAATTTCATTGAATCCCCATCTTTCTTTAACATTGGCGTTTTGGGGCACTTTACTTCTAGATTTGCAACCAGATCCGCTGCAGGAGGTTTCTCCATTACTGAAAGCTGTAGGAATGGGATTTTCAGTTTCGGATAAAACCGAAAATACCTGAAAATGGCCATTTCGGATTAATCCAAAATTTCACTTCTTTTTCGATATCGGTTCTATTGGATCTTTTGCATTAATTTTTGTATCGAATAACATTGTGGTTTGTCCCCCATTGAAAAACTGCAATGTTAAAAATCCAATACAAAAATCAATGTAAACAATCCGATAGAACCAATATCAAAAAAGAACCAAAATATATGAGAACCGAAACCAAAAATAACCAAAATCGAAATTTTGCCCAGAGTCCCAACCCTAGAAAGCTGCATGTTATCTTGAATGTGTTCAAAAATTAAATGACACTGTCTACTAACCACTTCTTGATGTTACAAAAAAAAAATGCTTTCAAAATGTTATCTGCCATAAAAGATGTTGTTATCTTCTATGAAAGAAAAGTTAATGTCACACATACGTGTTCATTTCTCATTCTGGGTTGTTGCTGTTGATTGAACGACAGCACAATTTCAGTCTGTGTTTGATTGCCAAACTTACACCACAAAATAGATATGTGGATTGGAGAAGGTGCCAAACTATATACCTTCTTTAATGCTATTGTGTACAGTCTTCAAGCAAAGGAACAAATCCTGACACAGATGTTGGAGAGAGAGATATACTGTTGTTCAATCTTCATTCTATACCATCGCTCAAGCTACCTACTTTGCTTGGACGACTACTGAAAGTTGGTGCGATTGTACTCTGTGTTTAGTTGCCAAACGTACACCACAACATAGATATGGGGGACGGGGGAAGGTGCCACACTATACAGCCACTACTGCGTAGAGTCTTCAAACAAAGGAACAAATCCTGCCACAGATGCTGGGGAGATATATATACTGTCATTCAAGCTTCATTCTATACCATTGTTCAGTCTTCATACTGTGCTTAGACAACTACACATCTACATACTAAGGTGTTTACATGACTAAATGAACTCTTAGTTGCTGAGAGTTGTAGTCAGTCACCTGGGGCAGGATTAAACCTGTGCCCCTGCTTCCCTGGCTGAGCATAGCCCAGCCAGGGCACCCTGGGGCAGGGGACCCACTTTAAATGTCCCCCAGGTGGCTCGATCCACCGGGGTGCCCCACTACCCTGCCTGAGCACATTCCAGCTGGGGTGCTCTAGGGCACAGAAACATTCCCCTGGTGGCTGGATCCACTGGGTTGCATCCAGATGCCTGGGGGAGGATCAAACTCCTCCCCCACTTCCATGCCTGAGTGCATCCCAGCTGGGGTGCTCTGGGACAGGGAAGCCCCTTTAAATGTCCCCCAGGCGGCTGGTTCCACCGGGATGCAGCCAGCTGCAGTGGGTAGAATTAACCCCCTGCTCCCGTTTCCCTGACCCAGCGCAACCCGACAGTGGTGTGTTGGTGCAGGGAAGCCTCTTTAAATGTCCCTCAGATGCCTGGATGCAATGGGGTGCATCCAGCCACCTGAGAATTGGAAAAGCCAGAAAGGACCAAGCTTTTGTCTTATAAAAAGAAAAGGAAATTCTGGTATATATATAAAAAAAAAACTTTGGTTTTAAGATGTAGTTAAAGTGGATTCACATTGGGTGTCTTCAAATAAGTCGTTGGGCACTGATTACTCCACTGTAGCATTTATTTATTTATTTATTTATTTATTTGTTTATATTTTATTTATGTAGAAATTTTGTATCCCACCCCTCCTGACACAGGCAGCCCGGGGCTGGCTAATAACAATAATAAATATAAAATACAATAAAACAATTAAAATATATCTCCCAATATAATAACAATAATTAAAAAACACAGAAAAAAACCCACTCCACCCTCCCCAATCCCCCCTCTCCCTCGCTAAATGCCAAATGCCTGACAGAACAACCAGGTCTTACAATTCCTATGAAAGGTCGGGAGGTCTGGGGCCAGACGGGCCCCCACGGGGAGGGAATTCCAGAGGCGCAGCGTGGCCACCTAGAATGCCCTATCCTGTGTGGCCCCCCAGGAAACCTGAGGGTCCTCCAACATGGCACCCCCGAATGACCACAGGGGCTGGTCTAGAACCCGGGGAGTGAGGCGATCTCACAAGTAGGCAGGGCCCAGGCCATGTAAGCCTTTATAGGTCAAAACCAACACTTTGAATAGAGCCCGGAAGACTATTGGCAGCCAGTACAGAGCTCGGAGCACTGCTGTAATGTGCTCCCAGCGACCCAGCCCCACCAAGAGCCGGGCCGCCACATTCTGCACCAGCTTCAGCTTCTGAGTCATCACCATGGGTAGCCCCACATAGAGCGTGTTACAGTAGTCTAACCAAGAGGAAATAAAAGCATGGATGATCATGGCCAGGTTCAGAAGCAAAATCAGCAGCCGAAGCCACCGCACCAGATGTAATTGGCGGAAGGCACCCCTCGCCAGAGCCTCCACCTGGAGATCCAGGTGGAGCTGTGCATCGAGGAGCATCCCCAGGTTCCGCACCTGTAAAGTCAGTGGAAGACAGATCCCATCAATCAAGGGAGCCATTACATCCACCAACTTACCCACTAACATCACCTCCGTCTTGTCAGGATTTAGTCGCAGTCGATTAGCCCTCATCCAGTCCCTCACAGCTTCCAAACACCAGGAAATCACTGAGACAGCCAGGCCCGTGTCGGTCGAAAATGGAAAATCTTGCCCTGAGTGAGGGCCTTATTCCAGGCAGGATCAAAGTGTGATGGTGCTCAGCACCATCACATCTAAAAACACCCATTTATTCAAGCTTTAACACAACAGGAAATTGTATGTTACGGCATCTTTCTTATACACTTCTTATTACAAAAGAATTTAAATTGAATACTATATTTTCATATCTTTCAAAATTTAATTTAGTAAAAATGAAATTTATTGTAACTCGAAATGGTAATTAATTTAAAATACACCTTTTATAAAAGCCACATCTACACTGACTTACTTCCTTTCTCATTTATATCTATTTCAGTCAGGTCGTATTGATGACTAAACTGAAATTAAGATTAACATATCTATTACAAATCCTGTAAAAGAGGTTCACATCTTTAAAATGTTTTCTACATCTTAATTTCAGGTAAGTCATCAATACCACCTGACTGAAATAGATACTGTTGTGAGACTGTTGCAACTTACAATTATGTTTCAAATATATTTGCAACAATATTTAGAAGATGCTTGAGTTCTACAAAGCAAGGCCGTGGGCACCGCAAATAGTTATTCCAGAGTTGCTCATGGACAGAGGTGTAGCGGAATATCGCAGCAGTAGCTATTTCCGGCGGAAACAGTGTTTCCGCAATTAGTGGAATGGCATGGCAGAGGCTTTCATTCCGCGGTTTCATTCCGAGGTTCCGCGGTTCCGCATATTTAATTCCGCAAATTAGTGGAATCGTGGAAACATGACATTTTCGCTATTTCCGCAATTCCGCCAGCGACAAAAAATCGCGGAATAGTGGTTTTCCGCGATTTCCGCGATTTTTCCGCGATTTTTCCGCAATTCCGCGATTTGCAGAATTCCGGCGGAATTAGCAGAATATACGCAGAAATGTAGCGGTGTGGCGCGGGCAATTCCGAAATAGCGGAACGGAATCGCGGTGCGGTAAAAGCTGCTGCCGCATCAGCCCTACTCATGGATGCTGCAATGTTTTCTCTTTATATTAAAGCAATTTTATTTTTCCACTAATCCTTTACCCTTATTTCAGTTGTGAAACATGCCCAGTAGTCTCTCTTTTTGTTACAGGGGAGGCTTCAGGTACCCATGTAAATCAGGAATGGAAGTGGAAACAATGGACCAAATTTGGTATGCACTTTCCATTCTCTTCACTTTGATTCAGCTTCACAGCCTTCTGTTTGCTGTTGGATTTACAAGACATCTCGCTGATCTTGAAACCAAAGCAGCATTAGACAAGACCTCAGGTTCTTACATTATACATGTATGGCCCTTTTCTAATGGGCGCAGGTGTGTGGGGGGGAGGAGCATAGGGGTGCGTTCTCATGGAAACCCCCCCCACCCCTCTACCCATCTCCATGCACGGAGCATCAGGCATTAGCTCCCCTTGCTTTGTGCATGGGTGACAGGTGGAGGTGAGTGTCACGCAGGAGCACACATGCAGTCCCACCCACTGGCTGAAGCGTTCCCACAGACACCCACCCATCCCTCCTGCACCTGCCATGGCGTTCAAATGTATTACCACACACACACCGCACACGTGTGCGAGCTGGAGGGCGTCTGTTTGAAAAAGACCCAAGTAGGAAGAGATACATTCTACAGTCGTACTAATATATCATGGATATAACAGTTCAACAGATCATCTATTCAAATTACACAGAAACAGATAGAATCTGACTTCACAGTTTTGACTATGGAGAGTGGGTATGTTTTATCAGATACCTGTAGCTACAGCTGTGATATTTTTAGGAAAGCACTTAAGACAATTTTACCCTTATCCTGGAAACACTTACATAAATTCCCTACATTTTTATTAATAATTTTGGAAGGGCTGTGGGCAGAGGGGCACCCTAAAACACTGCTTATGGGATTGTTGCTATGTGATGAGTTTTTGGAACAAGATTTGGACCTTTCTAAAAAGGGTAAACGGGATGGTGGTACCCTTTAAATTCTAAACAGCCATCCTGGGTATATACCCAGACAACAAAACTTTAAGGCTACACCAAGATGCAACCAAAATTATGTGTTTGGCGGCTGTCAACATAATAGCGAGACACCCACTTCAGGAATGGATTGCTCGCATTTGGTACTTGTTTACAATGGACAAATTGATGGCTATCTTGAAAGGGAAGAAAAAGAACTTTGAGGTGACTTGGTTCAGCATTATTGCGGCAATTGAAAATGAAGAATTCACACAAAATGATAGAACAATTTTATTTGATAGATATCTTTAAACATATGTAATACCTAGTAAATTGAAGAGTTTTGTAGGTTGGGATATTTTAAGTGATATATAACCACTTTTGTATAATGTGTTAAAGAATTTAATAAAATAAAAAGTTAAAAAATAATAATAATTTAAAAAAATTGTATTAATATATGTATTATGTAACAAGAGAGAAGAGAAAAAGGGAAAAATATAAACCCCCTAAGCAATGGACAAAACAGAGATATTGACCATACGATATATTTGCCTCAGCCCAATATGCCACAAATTATAATCTCAGATGTTGATTTACATAAAAACTGAGCCATCTAGTCAAGATGAAAAAAATATAAAACTGGCATTGGGGCTGAGTGGAGGAAGGGGATGACAGAACTCTGGGAAAAGTAGAAAGAGCACTTGAGGAAAAAGAAGTGGCTGTAACATTCTTGACTCGATGCAGGTAAATATCTTTTTCAGTTCCTAGGGTTTAGTCTTAGCTATTATTTCATACAAAGTCTTGTAAGAAAAGAACAATAACAATAACAATACATTTTATACTTATAGTGCTCCGCTGCCCAATGGTGCTTGGAGTGCTTTTCGATTTTAGTACAAAAACAATACACCGAAAAACAACTAAAATCCATATAAAATCAATTTAAAACAGTTAGAAAGGGAAACGGGGGAGGAAAAAAAAAACATTAAGGGGAACCAGCAGTGGATCCTCTACAAGCACCTAAAGAATAGAAAAGTCTTTAGGTGCTTTTTGAAGGTGAGGAGGAAGGAACTGAGATGAACACCTGGAGAGAGGAAGTTCCACACTGAGGGACTTGCAGCAGCACAGGCAAGATCACACGACAATTAAATGTCTGAGCGTGGGATCTCCAAACAGTGGAGATGGTACCCACAGGTAACCAGCAGGATAAGGTTCTAGGAACAGATCTTAAATATAGCCAGGGCCTAAATCATCCAAGGCCCTGGAAACCAGCAGCATAATCTTTGTAACTCACACACTTTGTAACCCACACACTCCCCAACGCAGCTCAGGATGGCGTACATACATCTTAAAACCAATATAAAATAATATTATACAAATAAAATCATAAATACAGCTTGAATTGAGCCAAATAAAAGCCGACCCCTCCAACCCTCCCACCCACTACCCACTTTCCCCACCAAAAGCTTGGCAGAACAGCCAGGTCTTACACTGTCATCAAAAGAAGGGGTGGGGTGGGGGGCTAAATGGACTGCACCTGGGAGTGAGTTCTACAGCCTTGGGGTGGCAACTGAGAATGCACCCCCCATCGTTGTCACCCGAAAAACCTAGGGGATTTTGAGGCGGGTGCCCCAGTCTGACCACAGTGGCCGATCTAGGTTGGTGGGTCCCAGACCATGTAGGGCTTTATAGGTAAGAACCATCACCTTGAATTGGATCTGGAAGGCTATAGGCAGCCAGTGCAATGAAGGAAGCACAGGTGTTATGTGCTCACGATGACCTGTCCCCATGAGGAGACAGGCTGCCGCATTCTGTACTATGGGTGTGCGATTCATTTTTGTTATTATGATAATGAAGATGAAATTTTTTATTTTCTTTTTCATTATTATAAAAACAAAAACTAAAACTAATAATGAAAACAAAAATGAAAACAAATTTTTGTTTTTTAAATAATGGCGGGGTGGGGTGTACTAAAAATGTATTTCCAGCTATAACATTTTTGTTTCTTATTCATTTCTGATGAAACTTAGGGAGATTGTACCCCCAATGGAGAGCACTATGTGTACCAAATATCAAAATGACTGGATAAAGGAAACTAATTCTATAAGCAATTGAATGTTGTAATTTTAAGAAAAGCTCCATACACATTCCTGGATACAGATTCTTTATCTTCTGTTCAGTTTGCATGAATTCAATTTGGAATATTATGTCCCTCCACAAGAGTACCAATTCTGCCAAATTTCAGAAAGTTTGGATTAAAGGTCCTGATGTTATAAGCCATTAACCTGAAAATGCATTTCTGACTGTAACATTTTTATATTCCATCCTGTTTACAAGTAATTTAGCAGGAATGTATCCCACACCTTCCCTGTCATCTCTGCCAAACTACAGGGCAATTTGATAAAGGGATCAAATTTTATAAGCAACTGAAGTTGTCCCATTGAAGACCATTATTCAGATAAATAGCAGCACATGCAGTGCCAGTCAAAGACAGGCACCTGTCATGGCAGGGGAAGGGAGGCTGTAGGAGGGAGGATGGGGAGCAACCCAACAGACTGACAGACACATTCACTGGCCAATTACTGCATGCTTCCAGCTTTACAGGACCAATCGATGGTGATTTCGAGGCGGGCATAGAAGAGACATAACTGGGACTTTGGGGATAGCATCCCAGCAATCAGGAGACATGGTTTACACATCCAGGCTGGCCAATTATCCTCACAATCACCATGTAGCACTGTGACAGAGGACATAAGAGAATCTCTATTGGCTCTTTCCTAAACAAATGCTTCCGACATCCCAGTAACAAGTGGGAGAGAGATGTTGCATTGGTCAAAGAACATAATGAGGATATTTGGTTGACCTTTCAGCTGGATAATTGGCATCACAGACTGATCTTATACCACAGTGACATGTAAGGGAATCCCTGGCTTTGGCTCATTCTCTGCATATGCTGTGCAGGCATATAAAATTGTGACCCTTTATCACATCTTTCTTTCATTTGGCACTGATGATTCTGAAGGTGTGACATAGAGCCCTGACAAATTTTGTGTAAACTGATAGGACTAAAAAGGCGTTACAGTCAGATATACATTTATAAGTTAGTTGCTTATACCACCAGGACCATTTATCGAATACTTCTGAAAGTTGGCATAGCTAGTAAACATAGGGAGGGGTATAAACATGCCAAGTTACATCCACATTAGATGGGAGGCAAAGAGGTTACAGCCAGGAATGGATATGCAGGTTTTTGCAAACTAATACAATTCAACTGCGTATAAAATAGGATTCCTTTATCAAAGCTTTCTGAAATTTGATACATTTAATGCCTTACATTGGAGGTACAAGCCTTCTATGGTTTATCTAAATATAATGAAAAACAAAAAAGTACAGCTGAAAATGTGTTTTCTATTGAAACAAAGCGAAAGCGAAAGCAAAAACTAAATGTTTATATTTTTTAGGGGAAAAAATAAATATTTAAATAACCAAAACAAAAATGAAAGACAACGTGGATCCCTGGTGTAGATCTCTATTCTGTACCAGCTTCAGTCTCCAGACCATCACGAAGGGTAGCCCCACGTAGAGCTCATTACATTAGTCTAATCTTGAGATGATGAAGGCATAGTTGAGAGTGGCCAGATCAGAGTCCAAGACATACGTCTGAAGCTGCCGTACCAAACGTAACTGGCTGAATGCGCTCCTCACCACAGCCACCACCTGTGCATCCAGATAGAGCTGCGAGTCAAGGAGCACCCCCAGACTCCAAACCCGAGGGAGCAAGGAGGGACAAAACCCATCAGTGATGGGGGCCACCAACCCCTTGGTCCCTCCCACCAACATCATCTCCATCTTGTCAGGATTCAGCTTTAGATGGTTCACCCTCATCCAGTCACCCACAGCCGCCAAACACTGAGTAAGCACCGAGACTGCCAGGCCTGGGTCAGCTGAAAACAAGAGGTATAGTTGGGTGTCATTAGCATATCGATGATACCAAATATCAAACCCTCTCAAGACCTTGCTCAGAGGCTGCATATACATGTTGAACAGGAGAGGGCATGGAATAGAACCCTGAGGAACTCCACGCATAAGGCCCCAGGGAGACGACGAGCAACCCCCAGCACCACACACTGATTCCTCCCGGCCAGGAAGGAACAGAACCATTCAAGTACAGTCCCATCCACCCCAGCCCAGTCCCGCAGATGAGTTACAAGCATCTCATTATCAACCGTGTCAAATGCAGCTGATAGATATAGCAGGATCAAAAGGGTTGAATGACCCTGATCCAATTCACGGCAATGGTCGTCAACCAAGGCCACAAGCGCAGTCTCAGTTCCATAACCCGGGAGAAAGCCAAACTGTGAGGGATCCAGAAAACTGATACAGTTCAAATGTCCCTGAAACTGCCGAGCCACCACCCGCTCAATAACCTTTCCTAAAAAGGGAGGTTACAGACCGGCCAATAGCTGGTAAGTGAGTCAATGTCAAGAGATGGTTTCTTGAGCAGAGGCTGTACCACAGTCTCCTTAAGACATTCAAGCACTCTGCCCTCCCAAAGGGACAGGGAGGCATTGACCACCCCCGCAAGCAATGGCCCAAGTGTCTCCCGGATGACCTTAACCAGCCAGGATGGGCAAGGGTCAATTCACAACAGGTAGCTCTAACTGCCCCAAGGACATCCCCCCATCAGTGGGCAACACCCACTGAAACTGATCCCACAAAACTGGACAAGATGGGGCATTCATAACCTCTGGTTCTCCCACTATTCCAAGTGCAGTGTTGAAGTTGTGGTGAATACCAGCGATTTTATCTGCAAAATAGTCAACAAAGAAATCACAGTAAGCACTGGAAGATTCCTGTTCCAAGCAGAGGGAGGCCAGACTGACCAGTCCCTTAACCACATGGAAAAGCTCAGCTGGACATGACTTTGCAGACACTATGGGTGATTTCAGACGTTACGAGATCACGCTCAACCACAGTGAACCACGCTCAACCACCCCGTGGGGCCAAAGGGCCCTGAACGTCTGAACGGCGTGCGCCAGATGTTCATCACGCTCAATACCCACATGGGGTCAGTTTCAACCATGCTTCCCGGGCTAGCCGGGGGAAGGTCCCGGGAAACGTGGTCAAACGAACCCCCACCGGGAACCAAGCAAAAGTAACGTCTGGACGCCAATCCCCGGGCGGAACCGAACGAAACGCGCCCCAGCCGGGGACGAGGCATGCAGTGTCGCTGCTGGGCAACCAGCACCAACACAAACGCCGGAGGGAGATTTAAAGCGAAATCAGCAGCAAGCAAGCGTGGCGGGATGGAGCGAGGAGGGAGGCGGAAGAGAGCGGAGGCACAGACAGCGACAGTGGTGGGGCAGGAGGCGGAGGAGGTGAAGGCAGGCCCAGCGATGCAGGTGGAGGGGGCACAGGCGCAGGAAGGGGGCACATGGGTGCACCCGACCGGGGAGGCGGCCCGGGCACAACACCCACAGCTGCAGCTGGGTCACGGCGCCCCGGGGACAGCGGCCAGAACGGGCCCGGAGGAGGCACCCAGGGAAAGGGTAAGGGCAACCAAGGGGAGGGGAACAGGGGGCA
>QEPC01001752.1:94164-104380 GCA_003113815.1 Sphenodon punctatus
TACATACTCAATGAGTCTGTACAGTGAAATGCATAACACAAGGTTTCAGGTTAAGGTTTAAGTTTCATTTCAGTACAAAACTGAAATGAAACTTAAAGCAATCTAAAAATCCTACTCAACGCCTGCTGTTCAGGAACAGTCACGAGATAGTTTCGTTTCTTGCAAGCCTCTCCACCCCTGGGGCCTGGAAGTGTGCTCCTCAGTGACTGACTACACCTCCCTGTCATGTTTGACCTTTGAGTGAACCTTTTTTTGCCACTCGAACATGATCCAAACTGACCGAACTGTTCGGCCATTTTGCCGTTCGGTGTTCGGTTCTGTTTGGTATGTTCGGCCATTTCACCGTTCGCCGTTCAGTTTGGTATGTTCGGGTTCACATTCGCGTTTGGTAGTCCAAACAGGCCGAGTTCGGGCCGAACACCGAACTTCCGAACCGTGTTCGCCCATCTCTACGAACTTTCAAACCACGTTCGCCCATCCCTAGAGCCAGCCAAGTATTGCACAAACCAGCCTGGGAACATCTGCTTTATTTGTGCCATTGGCACCCTGGGGTGAAAAAACCATCCCAAGATAAAACATGATGGGCTGGCATAGAAGCTGGCTGAGGTGACCCATCCATCAACCCATCCATCTGGGTGTAGGGGACAGTGCCAGAGTTCAACGCCAGCTCCCATGCACCAAGGGTTTGATAGCACTGCACAGAATTTGGCATCTAGAAAATTTGGCACCCCAAGTGCTTGAGGTGCCGAGGGTGGTCATCCCAATGGTCCTCCCTCTCACCAATCCTGAATGTGAAGAGCTTTTCAGCTAAGCCATGTCTGTGCTCCTGGAGTTTTTGCAGACCTTCACATTAATGGGTTTCATTTGCACAAATGTTGAAGAATTGCTGTTCTCTTTGTATGTAAACATGGATCAGCAGGTGCCTTCATGAGAGAGTAAGTCTTTGGCAGCTGCACAAAGCAAGTGCAAAGAGGGTGTCGTGTTCCCTTCCATGTGAATAAACTGAATACTTGGATTTAGCAGCGGTTACATGCATACAGTCATAAATAATATCGATGCAAGGGATTAGAGAAACAGAAGCATTGTTTTTATTATAACAATGCTCCATTAAAGGAATGGCACTGTTATATTTCTGATGCCATGTACTGATTATTTATATTCTTCATTAAGTGTGAAATTGCACATTCCACATACGTTTGGAAACTCTTGCTGAACATGAAATTGTAGGTCACTCTGAACTTGTTTTGCTGGCCTGTGAGACAAATTACATTCCTATTAAATCAAATCTTCAAGGGACATCCTCCACTGACATGACAGTGACTAGTTAGTCTGGCTTGCAGCAAATAATCATGTAGCTGTTCAGGCAGCTGACAGTGATTTTTCAAAGTGTGGAGGGTTTTTTTTTAAGCCCAAGTTACATCCTATTGAAAGGACAACTGAGATATAATTTCAAGCAAGGAGGGGTTTTTTCTGCTCTGTGTACAATATACACCTAGCCTGCATATGAAGCCATTGTGGAATAAGAAGGATAACTGGTGAAAAGAAACGGATGGCATCGCTGTGGGAAGAAAAAGTTATTTCCTGGGGCTAAAGAAATGAGCACAGACACCCTCACAGGAAGAGCAGATGTGCTTCCCAAATACTGGAATGTATTTGACTGGAACCGAAAGGGAATGCAGTAAGAAGTTCCTGAAAGAATGAGTTGGTGATACAATCATTCAGGGGTAGAGGACAGAAGGAGAGGAATAGGGATACCTGGGATGGGGCACAATCCCCCACACCTTTGAATGGGACCACAGCCCCCCTCCTTTAATTAGTCCTGCACCTCCCTCGCCTCCCCTCCTCCTAGTTACCGTGTACTGTAACCATGCTGTTCCCCACTAACACTGGGTACCCCTGACGTACTGCTCTCCTGCCTCCCCATCCTCAACGGTCATGCCCTCCTTCAAAGAAGTGCGTCACCCCTGTGCTCCACCATCACCTGCGACTTGTGAGACCCTTATATCACTGGTTCAGAGCCTTCCAAGAGTTTCTCACTGGATTGTTGGTTTGGGCCTTACCCTTTCAGTCCCATTCATATACTGCCCCGCCAGCTACACTCCTGAGCATTCTCAGGAGCTTGTGTAACCAGGCCCACTCAGCACTTAAATAGATGTATTTATTTATTTCATTTATTTCAAAACATTTATATCCCGCCCCTGCTGCAAAGCAGCCCGGGGCGGCTCACAACACAATTAAAAACAATAAAATACATTAAAATTCAATAAAAACAACATATATTTCATATAAAAATATAAATATAAACAGGGCTTAGCAAAAAAAAGGGGTAGGGGATTAAAAAGACCCTCCCTACCCTCCCCCAAAGGCCTGGGCAAACATGTAGGGTTCAGTCCTCTGGTGGAATATCATCCATGCTGGTAGTTAGTGCAGGTGCTGACATATCAAAGGATTGCACTGCCTGTTAGTCAAGGTTTAACACTATATCTTGCATTGGATTTGTGGACCTGGTCTTAATATCACCTGTTAGGCATTGAGTAGGAAGAAAGATGCACCATCCTAAAAGGCTGGGAAATCACTCAGGTTGTGTCCTGAGCATGAGCCACTGCACATACCTTGGACCTTAAAAAGGTAAAGAGGTTGATTTCCTTATTAAGTGGAATGACTTTCCATTCTCAATGTGGTTTTCGCTCTCTTTTTATTTGCTTCCCCATGAGTATTTAGAAAGTGATAGATTCATGTCAGTGCATCCCTCCATAGGTGACTGGTAACTGTTGGAAGAAGAAGAAGAAGAAGAAGAAGAAGAAGAAGAAGAAATAATAATTATTTATTGTTTAAAACATAGGTTATTTAATAATAATTAGCACCACAAGTTGCTATTACAAAGAGAATCTTATTGTAACCATACATTGGATACTCTACATTTCTACATGCGCAAATTCCTGTGAGAATAGAGCCGTGATTGCCCCATGGAAGTTTCACTACTTCCCAGGTAGCATGAAAATGCAGCCTTAGTTCTTGATAGCGCAATAGTCACCTGTCAGTTGCCTTTGGTCACAGCTATTGTCTTTGAAGTCATGGACTACTCCCATATTCTGCTTTTGGACCATCTTGGCTTGGATACCAGGTAACCTTTCTACAATACTGTCTGGTTCTTAATTTGAAATGCCTCTTTACTTGGTAAGGTAATTGCTGCACATTAGCTGCTGTGGTCCACGTTATCTGTGGTTCCTAATTTATGCTTATTAAAGGATCAGAATGACACTTTGGTAGCCAGATGTGGTTTTTAAATGAAAATATGTTATCCAGCATGGAATTCTCAGGACTCCTCTTGCCAAAGGAAACAGTATGAGTACAACCTCATTAAAGACTAATGCACATTTCCAGGCATCAACAAACATCCAACTAGATCCTTGTGGGACACAGGGGAGAAGATTATGGAACACTGTAAAAGCTTTATGAATGACAAACTTGCCAAATTGCTGCTTAACCAAAGAAACAAACAGGGAGGCCATCTGCATTCATCTGAAATTGCTTCTAATCCTGCCACTCATGCCAGCGCAGTGTTTAAACTCTTCTTTTGGCACCTGCCCAAGAGACACAAATATTTGTTATATTTATACCAACATCCCCCGAGCAAAACTAGTGCTGGGGTCCCTCCATGCAGAATCAGAGGAGAGAATGTAGAATCAAGCAATACCTTTGCATTCTTTGAAGATGGGCAGGTAAAAAGGAAGTGAGTGGTCCTTCTCCTGGATGCCTGGCTTTAGACATGGAGGAAATGTTTACCCCATCATCCATGTGTTTTTTTAAAGACATCCTTTTCTTCCTTCCTTTCCTTTCCCTCTCTTACATTATCATTCCTTCATTCTTCTGAAGTTTGCAGAGCTCATAAGAAGTGCCATACTGGATCAGACTAATGGTCCAGCTAGCCCAGTATCCTGTCTCTGACAGTGGCCAATCACAGTGGCTTGGGAGAAGCACCCAACAGGTCACAATGGGGGATTCATTCCCTGTTGTTTTCCCCCAGCTCCCGTCATGTTCCCTGATCCTGTCTGGCTAATAGCTGCTAATGGACCTATCTTCCAGAAACTTGTCCAAACCTCTTTTAAACTCAGCTATAGTACTGGCCCTTACCACAGCCTCTGGCAGTAGATTCCACAACCCAATTATACGCTGAGTGAAAAAATATTTTCTTTTATTTGTTTTAAACTTGCCACCCATGAGTTTCATGGAGTGTCCCCTAGTTCTAGTACTAGCTGAGAGGGTAAATAACTGCTCCTTGTTTATTAGTTCCACACCACTCATGATTTTATAGACCTCTATCATATCTCCTCTCAGTCGTCTCTTCTCCAAACTGAAGAGCCCCAACCTACCAAGCCTCTCCTCATACGGGAGCCCTTCCATGCCCTTGATCATTTTTGTTGCCCTTCTCTGTACCTTTTCTAGTTCAGCTATGTCTTTTTTGAGATGGGGCGACCAGAACTGCACACAATATTCGAGGTGCGGTCGCACCATTGATTTGTATAGAGGCATTATGACATCCTCAGTTTTATTCTCTATCCCCTTCCGAATAATTCCTAACATTCTGTTTGCTTTTTTGACTGCTGCTGCGCACTGCGCTGTGGATTTCATTGTATTGTCCACAACCACCCCCAGATCCTTTTCCTGAGTGGTAACTCCTAGCTTAGTACCCAGCATTGTGTACGCATAGTTTGGATTATTTTTCCCTACGTGCATCACTTTGCACTTGTCCACATTAAATCTCATTTGCCATTTAGATGCCCAGGCACCCAGTGTCGTAAGATCCTGTTGCAGTTCCTCACAGTCTGCTCGTGTTTTAACTACCTTGAATAACTTGGTGTCGTCTGCAAATTTGATCACCTCACTCTTAACACCCTTTTCCAAATCATTAATGAATACATTAAACAGCACCGGTCCCAATACAGATCCCTGAGGCACACCACTTTTTACATCTCTCCATTGTGAAAACTGACCATTTAGTCCTACCCTTTGCTTTCTATCTTTTAACCAGTTTCTGATCCATAGTAAGACACTACCTCCTATCCCATGACTTTTTAATTTTCTCAAGAGTCTCTCATGAGGGACCTTATCAAATGCTTTCTGGAAATCCAGGTACACTATATCTACTGGGTCTCCCTTGTCCACATGCTTATTTACACCCTCAAAGAATTCCAACAGGTTAGTGAGGCATGACTTACCTTTACTAAATCCGTGCTGACTCTTCCCCGTTAAGCCATGTTTGTCAACATGCCCTGTAATTCTGTCCTTAATGATGGTTTCCACCATTTTGCCAAGCCAGACGTCAAGCTTACTGGCCTGTAGTTTCCAGGATCGCCTCTGGATCTCTTCTTAAATATCAGGGTTACATTTGCCACCCTCCATTCCTCAGGTACAGTGGCAGATTTTAGTGACAGGTCACAAATTACTAACAGTAGGTCTGCGATTTCATATTTGAGTCCCTTCAGAACTCTGGGGTGAATGTCATCTGGCCCTGTTGACTTGTTAGTATTCAGTTTGTCAATTTGCCCTAGAACATCCTCCAACGTCATATTTATGTGTAACAGTTCTTCCAATTCCTTGCCCACAAAGCAAGGATCCGGCGTGGGTACCTCCCTCAAATCCTCCGCAGTGAAGACCGATGCAAAGAACTCATTCTGCTTCTCTGCAATGTCCTTATCCTCCGTGAGCGCCCCTTTTTACTCCCTTGTCAACTAATGGCCCAACTGACTCCCTAGAAGGCTCATATGAATTGTTCTTATTTTGTCTATTCTATTCAATTCTGACAAACCTGCTCACAAGTCACATCCCTTCTTCATAAGCCATGCCCCCTCCCCCAGAACTTGAAAGAACAGGGAAATGAACCTTGGTCTCCAACTAGTAATCTAACCACTAGACGAACCTGCCTCTCTACATATAAAACCGGAGTTCTTGTGACTGAATCTATATGATGGCCAGCACAGGGGATGGGGCACAGAAGTCATTAATGAAAGATAAATAAACCACGTAGGTTGGGAACCCCCATTCCCTGCTATTCACTCCCAGACCCTTGCAAACAGAGGTCTCATCCCCTGACTTTGTTCCTATGAGCTTTTAACTCCACTCATAGTCACAAAATGACTGCAAAACCTGCCTCCTGTTTAGGTCCTGTTAATGGCAAACTGCACAATCCTGAAAGAGAAAAATAATGGGATGGGGGCAGCTGAGAACTCTCTCCTCATGTAGATCCGTATCTTGTCATTTGCGTGAAATAAAAAATAAAATGAGTCGCTGATAATTAGCTTTAAAGACACACAAGCAATTGTGCTTTATTGTGTTACAAGCACTTTGATAATGGGCTGGGGCTTGTGCCATAAATTGCTAATTAATTCTTTTTTAGTGAAATATTTTGCTTAATTAAAGGGTGCACTGATTTATAAATGCATGTCCCTAAATATTATTCACTCTGCATCTGGTGAGGGAGAGGCAGATTGTCTCTGCGTTGTAGCATTTCTCTTCAAATTATTTCATTACGAACAGCCACGCTCCCTCAGTGCTGATTGTGACAGATTTTGGAATTATGAAGTCGTAAATACAAAGGGAAAAGCTGGCGACATGCACTTAATGGAAAATGTTCTCACAATCTGAAAAATATTTCAAATCATGACAAAGGCAGGGAGAGGGAGGGAAAAATAACTTTGGAGCTGATCATTTTCTCACATGCATCCGTGTAAATCAGAAGCCAGTCCCATGAGTTTTGGGTGTTACACCCAGGGTAAAAACCAGAATAAATGAGAGGAGAGTCAGGCCCACTTTCTTTTAAAGATAACTGCTACTTGAATCCCATTTTGCACAATTTTCTACATCCTTTCCAAATGCAGCCCAGATATCCAAAGTAATAGCCTGCTCTTCATGTGGGCTTCCTTTTTAGCCAATTGTTTCTCAATGACTGATATCAACACCATTGTCTCTAGGACAGACATGTGTCTTCCAATAAACCTTATCAGTGCTGCTTTGTGGTGGATGGAGAGAGATTTAAATAATAGCCAAATATGGGATCCCATCTTGCTCGTTATACAGTTTCCAATTGACATAATCTCCAAAGCATTTCTCTTCCCAACTCCCCTATGAGATAGCGAAGCACTAGCATTGGCATAACATTAGGCTAAATGTGGTGGTGGTGGGGGTACCTTTTTAAGCCTCAGGGCACAAGCCTCCTTCCACTGAAGTCAATGGGAGAGCTAGGACTACGGGTGTCGCAGCTCTCTACCTCTCTTTTTCTGCAGACCCAGACCCGGCAGTTTCAGTGCTCACCCAGTTCTTAGCAGCTGTCCGGGACTGGATGAAGGCAAGCTGTCGGAAGTTGAATCCTGACAAGACGGAGGTGATGTTGGTGGGTAGGGCTGAGGAGGTGGTAGCTCCTGTCACTGATGAGGTTTGCCCCCCTTTAGGTACTCAGGTCTGTAGTCTGGGAGTGCTCCTCAATTCACAGCTCTGCCTGGATTCCCAGGTGCAGGCGGTGGCAAGAGGAGCATTTCGCCAATTACATCTGGTGCAACAGCTGCACCCATATGTCTCAGACTCCGTTCTGGCCACCATCATCCATGCCTTTATTACCTCTAGATTAGACTATTGTAACGCACTCTACGTGAGGCTATCCTTGGGGACGGTCCAGAGACTGCAGCTGGTGCAGAATGCAGTGACCCATCTCCTAACAGGGACAGATCATTACAAGCACATTACACCAGTGCTCTGTTCCCTCCATTGGCTGTCCATTATCTTCTGGGCCCAATTCAAGGTGTTGGTAATGACCTATAAAGCCCTAAACAGCCTGGACCCTGCTTCCCTGTGGGACCGCCTCAGGCACCCAGGTCATATTGCGGCCTCCCGCGGTTGGCTGGGGATGTCGAATTCGAATTCCCCTGGGTTTCCTGGGTGCCAACGATTGGGAGGGAATTCTCGGTGGCCACTCCAAGTAAGTAAGTAAGTAAAAGAGTTTATTTGCAGGGCAAAATCCTTTAACAAATTTGCATAACAATAAAATACAANAGATGTCTGCTCCCTTCTCCGCATTTCCCCTCCAAAGCCCAACTGCCACAGCATTAATAATAACGACAACGATAACAACATTGTTGTATCATTATCATTTTCAGTATTGGTATGGGTATCATTATTCTCAGTTGTCATTTTCGTTATCTTTATCGTTATTCTCGGTTGTCGTTTTCATTATTGCAATAACGAAAATGAAGACAACAATTTTCATTATCATTATTGTACTAATGAAAACTACATGCACACCTGGCCCACTCCTCTCCCAAACAATGGCCTGAGCCCCTCCCACTAACCTCGACTACCCATTCAGCACTTGTGCTGCCAGTATGAGAAAAAGTTCACCTGTCCACCTGCAAAGACATAGTTATAACAGGCAGCCGTGTGTGTGTCTCTCTGTCTCTCACTCCCTGATGCAGATGTGTCTCCTGCTGCTAGGAGGGAGGTGAGGGACCCCATTCCAGCCTAGCAATACCTGTGCCCACCTGGCTCCAATGCAAGCCCAAACACTAGAGTGAGAAAAACAGACAGGTGTTGGCCATGCCTAGCTCTAGTTGTGTGAATGGTTCTTTCTCAGGACTGCTGGTGTGAGAAGAAGATTGGAGAATCACTTTCATAGTTCGGAGTATTCTTGGTGCCAGCATAGTCATATATAAGTATTAGCCTATCAAGGCCTGTTTGTACTGAGGCCTATTAAAATCTCCCAAACTTGATTTCCCAGCATGCTCTTTGATTAGTCTAAGCTGTGGTGATATCAGCGCTTGGCAAAGTCAGATATAAAATCTGTAAAGGAGAAATAAATGCCTCTATTGTTTTGTTTGCTAGTGGTAGAAGCAGGGAATATCTCCGTGGTCTGTTAATACTTGGATGCCCTTTACAGAAGATAAGAGATGGAACAGAGTGAAGTACAGAACAGTAAAGAGAAACAATAAGAATTAGCATTAGGTTCTAATGGACACTGAAGATGGGGAATTGGTTTTCAAATATAATGTAAACATGCCTGGTGTAAAAGGTAAGGTCTGTAGACCCCACCTTAGACACCCCTGTCATGTGGGAAGGCATACACTGTTGGAGCTTCCTGAAAAGAACTGAGGTGAAATTCCTTTGTCGGCTAGGATCTGCGTATGTATGAGGCCCAACATTCAATCCCCAACATCTCCACAAACAAAGCATTTTTGACTTCATGATCCTTGGGGTCCCTTCCAATTGTATGATTCTATGTGAACCTCTCAGCCTTGATCTTGAATCTACTACCACACCAGTTTTATCCTCACTTCTCAGTCTCCTCTCTCTGTTCCATGTCCCAGACACTGACAACATTTTACAAATGCAAGTGGTTTATTTGTGTGTTTTGTTTTGTTTTTTCAAATGTCAAAACTTTCCTTTTTATGACTGGACTATTGATTTGATTTATAGGAAACGGGGTTTGTTTGTTTTTTTGAAATCCCAATTCCACACTTCTGATGCCCCTGTAGATTAATAGAATTAATTTGTCTCCCTCGGCATTAATTGAAGAATGTGCTGAGGTTAAGGACACGGTCAGGTGAAATGTCCCCTGTATAATTCACTTGCCAATTAGCAGGGCTATCTGTGCCCTGTAATAATTTATTTATTTTAAAAATTTATACCCCGCCCCTCCTGCAATGCAGCCCGGGGCGGCTTCCAACATATTAAAATACAATAAAAACATTAAAATTCTCATAAATATTATAAAATATGAAACAGGACTAAGTTCCAATATAACAGGTAGGTGGGGGAGCTAAAATACCCCTCCCTACCCACCCTCCCTCCCAAAGGCCTGGGTGAACAGCCAGGTCTTACAACTTCGCCGGAATGTTAACAGGCTAGGGGCCAGGCAAGCTTCCTCCAGAAGGGAGTTCCAAAGCTGCGGCCCAACTACCCAGAATGCCCTCTCCATTGTGGCCCCCCGCTTGACACGGGGGACCTCCAGGAAGGCACCCCCGGCAGACCGCAGGAGCCGCTCTGGGGCGTGGAGGGTGAGGCGGTCCCTGAGGTATGAGGGGCCCAGACCGTGTAGGGCTTTAGAGATCATCACCAAAACCTTGAACTCGGCAGCCAGTGCAGAGCTCGGCGCACAGGTGTAATATGCTCCCGACGGCCCGTCCCCGTAAGGAGACGAGTCGCCACATTCTGCACTAGCTGCAGCCTC
>QEPC01001757.1:9828-26885 GCA_003113815.1 Sphenodon punctatus
CCCTTTCCCTCCTCCCTGCCAGTTAGAAGGATAGTCCTGAGCCTCAGCAGTCGGTGTCCTACAAAGCGGAGCTTATAGCCCTGCCCCTTTCGGGTTCCTGGGATAGCCCGCACCTCCCTTCCTCCTCCTCCCTTAACCCTTTCCCCTTCCTCACCCAGTGCCCTGAATTCCCTCTTCCCAGCACTGCCTCACAAAATTCCCACGCTGGGCCACTGGTGGGGGATTGAGTTCCCCCGGGTTGACTCCTCCCTGAGTGTGAAACGCCTGACTCCCCCCTCATTGTTTGTCTTCCCTTCCCTGGTTGGCATTACCTCTCTCCACCCCTATGATGAAAAGGGTTGCCTTGTAAATAGCAAGGAAAGCCCACCCAATATCCTGAGGGGAATACTGGGAGCCTCGTTAGTGTTAAGAGAGCAAGAGAGGGATTGCCAGCCTCTCCCCATCTCCCTAATAAGCCTGATACGAAGTCCAGATCAGATTTAGTGGTCTGCCCACATGGCACCTCACTCACACACCATAGAGTTGTGGAATAGTGTGTCTGCAGTGTTATGGTGTTGCCCAGCGCAATGACCAGCTGGAAGTGAAGAAGAAATATGGGTCTGCTCATTAGACAGACCGCTGCTCCAAGTTGGACTCGTGTCCCAGGTTTGGATGGCCGGCTCTGCCAGTGTCTGTCACAGAAGAACATAGGGTCACACACGTGTAACACTGGCCTACATGTAGACTACAAGTCTAGTAAATATATAAAGCAAAAGTTTCCACATGTATGTAATGTTACAATTAAGAACTGTAAAACTCAAATCAAGACTGACACTTGACCAAGCTCCAGGAAATTGAAAGACAGTTTGTGGATTTGCCCCAGACGGATGGTCAGAGACATTTAAAATGCTAATGCAGGCAGCCATTGCCTACATGCAAGAGACACAGAAAGTTGATAGCAAGAACAAAAGGAATTCTAGAAGCCTCGAGAACATACGAGGAGTTTCCTCTTGGGGATATAAGGAGTTGTACCCCAGAGGGGAGAGGGACTATCGGGAACTCACTCAATATCTTGCAGCCAGGAGGGCTGAGCTGAACCATGAACTGAGAGAGAGGACTTTGCTTTCTAGCAACTCTAAGACTGACGACCCAGTCGCTTACATCAAGGACTGAGAAGAACGTATGGACCTTTGTAGGGTAAGATTGTTATTTAGGAACTCAACCAGTATAGGTTAGGAATACGTTATATTTACCTTTGATTTCTAGTAACCACTCTGTATCAACTATCTTGCTCATACCTCAGGGACCGCCTCGCCCTCCGCGCCCCGGAGCGGACTCTTCGGTCTACTGGGGGTGCCTTCTTGGAGGTTCCCCGTGTTAAGCGGGGGGGCCACAATGGAGAGGGCATTCTCGGTGTCCGGGCTGTGTCTTTGGAACTCCCTACCGGATTAAGCTCACCTGGCCCCAAGCCTTTTGGTTTTCCGATGACAGCGCAAAACCTGGCTGTTCGCCCAGGCCTTTGGGGAGGGGGGAAGGGTGTAGGGGATCTTTTATTCCCCCTGCCCTAATGATTGTTNAGGTACACTGCTGGCGCTATATAAATGCTTGTTAATAATAAATAATAATAATAAGGACGTCCTCCACATCAGTAGGCGACACCCACTGAACCTGATCCCATAAAACAGGATAAGGCAGGGCTTACCTCTGGTTCTCCTACTGCTGCATGTGTGGTGTCGAAGTCGTGGTGAATATGAGCAATTTTATCCACAAAAAAATAGACAGACATGTCATAGCAGGCACTGGAAAATTCCAGTTCCAGGTGGAGGGAGGCTGGTCTATCCTGCCCCCTCACCACCAGGAAAAGCTCCGCTGGACATAACTTTGCAGATGCTACAAGAGCAGCAAAGAACCTAGTTTTTGCTGCCTGCACAGTCACGGTGTCCTCTATGCTGCAATCAGTCGGCTGCAGCATGAAAATGATGCCATCATCACTCCAACCACTGCCCTTCTGGCTTCATTTGGGATTCATCCACCCTTCTTGCTTCATCGGATTCAGAAACCTTATATTGCATGACATCCATTCGCAAGATAGCTCACTCTGAGCCAATCAGAGATGGTTCTGGGATAGTCAGAATATTGGAGTGGCCAGCAATTCTGCCAGTTGGCATGGCTATGGTGCTATGACTTAGGCTGCATTCACTCATTACAAAATGAGCAATTATAATAACTTGAGATAATAATGGGTATTATAATTCCACAATTTTTGTAATGTGTGAATGCACTATTTCCTTATGCTGTGAGATCATGGGTTGTTGTAAGACCCACCAAATGTGGCTTTTACATGGAACAGATCCTAGAACTGAAAAGAGGGAAACAAAAACTAGCTGTGGGCTACATTTGGCCCTTGGCCTGAAGTTCCACCCCCTGCTCTAGTGCTTTTACTGTGACCAGTTTCAAGCTTTGATTCAAGCCTACAATAATAGCAACCCACCCCCTTTAGATTTAATGGGTCTTTTCAGATAGATGTGGAACTGCCCACTCCTGGAGCTGCTCCAGGAGTGTACTCCTGTGTCTGCCCACTCCCAGCCGTACCGAAGTGTCAGGCACCTAGCCCCGGCACGGGGTATCGGGCGCCTCAACCCGGCGCGGGGAGGGAGGCGCGGCTTGGGGAGAAGCTTGGGGACACCCCCAGGAGACGTTCACGGGTCACGGGGTTTAGCTCCGCCCCTACCGTTTACCTCCACGCCGGCCAACCCAGCCCCGCTGCAGGGGAACACACCGCATGCAAGGGTACAGGCCCCGCCCCGACGTAGCAAGCGCATTGCGGCGCAACGCACGTCCTAGGGGGCGGGGCTTGGAGCCACACCTATTCACTGGCCTTTAAAAGTACCGGCGGGGCATGGGCTCTCCGCCGGTAATCGTGAGAGAAGCTGGCCCCCTTTGCCTTAGACCCCGCCTTGAAGCTAAGTATCCTGTTGACTGTTCTGAGAAAGTATTGCTTGTTGATTGTGTATGGTTCCCTTTTGTACTCCTTCCAACCTGAGAAGTGTGGATTGTTTGTATTGTTTGTATTTCCTGACACCGTGGTTACCTTCCCCTTTCCCTCCTCCCTGCCAGTTAGAAGGATAGTCCTGAGCCTCAGCAGTCGGTGTCCTACAAAGCGGAGCTTATAGCCCTGCCCCTTTCGGGTTCCTGGGATAGCCCGCACCTCCCTTCCTCCTCCTCCCTTAACCCTTTCCCCTTCCTCACCCAGTGCCCTGAATTCCCTCTTCCCAGCACTGCCTCACAAAATTCCCACGCTGGGCCACTGGTGGGGGATTGAGTTCCCCCGGGTTGACTCCTCCCTGAGTGTGAAACGCCTGACTCCCCCCTCATTGTTTGTCTTCCCTTCCCTGGTTGGCATTACCTCTCTCCACCCCTATGATGAAAAGGGTTGCCTTGTAAATAGCAAGGAAAGCCCACCCAATATCCTGAGGGGAATACTGGGAGCCTCGTTAGTGTTAAGAGATCGAGAGAGGGATTGCCAGCCTCTCCCCATCTCCCTAATAAGCCTGATAGAATTACCGGCACTTATTACCCTTCCCATGGAGCCCCAGGACCCCGCCCAACAAATTCAGAAACTTATGCATGCCGTTCAAAGCTTAACCATGGAGGTTCAGGATCTCAAGATACAAAATCAAGAGCTTCATGAACGCAACCAAATTCTGCAAGAAGCTATGGGGGCAACGGGGGGAGTGAGGGACCTGGATCCCATAGTCTCCTCATTTGCACAGGGGGGGGCATCGAGTCCTAGCTATTCCCCTTTGGGGCCCCGTGAACCTAAAGCTCCTAAACCCGACAAATTTTATGGGGATAGAAGGGCATGTCAAGGGTTTTTGGCCTTGTGCCAATTGGTCTTTCAGACCCAGCCCAGTACCTATGGGTCTGACCAAATGAAAGTAGCCTATATTGCTGGGTTGTTGGGGGGAGTAGCTCTGGATTGGGTTACCCCCTTATTAGCTCACAATGATCCCATTCTATGTAATTATGCAGCATTCCTAGACCAATTTAAAAACCTTTTTGATTACCCTCATCGAACCCGAGATGCAGAACATACTATTCTGCAGATCAAGCAAGGACGATCCTCCCTCCTAGACTATATTACTCGATTTCGCTGTGTGTCTTTTGATCTACAATGGGGTGATGCCGCGCTTCGAGCACTATTTCGTCAAGGGTTATCGGAAGACATCAAAGACCAATTAGCAGGAGCTGCCACCTCCCCGGCAACTCTAGAGGAATTGATCACCCTAACCATCCATATTGATGATAGATTATCAGAAAGAAGACAGGAGCGACAGAGGGATCAAGGTAGAGGAGGAGGATACAGAAGTCCCCGCGTCCCAGTACCGGTCCCCATCCCAAGTAAAGAAAGCCAGGATGGAGAACCGATGCAGATTGGGGCCGCTCGAGGGCCACTAAATCCCGCCGAGCGCGAACGACGGCGACTCCTTCATTTATGTTTTTACTGCGGAGACAAGACACATTTTTCACGGGAGTGTCCCTTGAAGGCAGCACGTTTCCCCTCAGGGGGAAACGACAAAGGCCGGGAGGGGCAGGGGGCCTCCCGGTAACTTCTTTGTTCCCCCTTTCTGAATTGCCAAGTAACCGCCATCAGTTATTTGTACCCCTGTTAATTCATGTAAGCCCCGCGACCTCTCGGGTCGTAAATACCTTGATTGATTCCGGGGCCTCTGGAAATTTTATGGATCTTACTTTTGCCAAATCCTGTGGGCTCCCCTTCCAAGTTAGACGACAAACAGAACTCATTCAGACAATTGATGGTTCTCCTATTTCCTCCGGCCCAGTATGTAATTGCACCCCTGCTTTAACGTGTTGGATAGGTCAACATCAAGAAAAGATTCAATTTGACCTTATCACGTCCCCCCTATTTTCTGTAGTTCTAGGATTTCCTTGGTTATATTCCCATAATCCTACCATTGATTGGGTACGCCGACGTGTACTATTTAAATCTCCCTATTGTACTGACCACTGTGGTCTCTCTTGCCCTGTATCCACACAGGCAATACCCGTAATATCTACCTTAGATTCCTCCCAAATTCCTAGAGAATACCACCAATTCCAGAATGTGTTTAGTGAGCAAGAAGCTGCTGAATTACCCCCTCATAGGCCGTATGATTGCCCTATCGAACTTCTCCCCGGCGCTGAACCTCCCTACGGACGAATTTATAACTTAACCCCAGGAGAAACAAACACCTTACGGCAATACATTACCGACAATTTAAAGAAAGGATTTATCAGACATTCCTCCTCTCCTGCGGGAGCCCCTCTCTTTTTTGTCCCCAAGAAAGAGGGTGACTTACGTCCCTGTATAGATTATCGGGGTTTAAATAGTCTCACCATTAAAAATCGATACCCCCTACCCCTTATTCCTGAGTTATTAGGAAAACTGCAGGGAGCCCAGATTTTCACTAAATTGGACCTTAGAGGGGCGTATAATCTTGTTCGTATTAGACACGGCGATGAATGGAAGACCGCGTTTTGCACCCGATTTGGACATTTCGAATATTTAGTAATGCCCTATGGATTAGTGAACGCTCCAGCAACATTTCAGCATTTTATAAATGATATTTTTCGGGATTTATTGGATACCTTTCTTGTAGTTTATCTCGACGACATTTTAATTTTCTCCCGAAATTACATTGATCATGTAACCCATGTTCAAACAGTTCTTCGTCGATTACAAGAACATAAACTATATTGTAAAAGAGAAAAATGTCTTTTTCACGTGAAGGTGGTACCCTTTTTAGGTTTCATTGTTTCGGCACAGGGAGTCCAAATGGATCCCGATAAGGTTTCAGCGATTCACAGATGGCCAGCCCCCTCTTCTGTTAAAGCGCTGCAACGGTTTCTCGGTAGTACAAATTACTACCGACAATATATCACGGACTATGCCCGAATCACGGTACCTCTAACACAACTATTGAAGAAGGGGGCGGCTTATCAATGGCTGGAACCTCAGCAACACGCCTTTCAACACTTGAAAAAGGCATTTATATCAGCTCCCCTTCTTCAACATCCGGATGTTACTTTACCGTTTGTGGTCGAGGCAGACGCTTCCGACAAGGCCTTAGGGGCTGTGCTCACCCAGGAGGTTGGTAACCAACAACAAAGATTACCTTGCGCATATTATTCCCGTCAACTCACCCCGGCGGAACGTAATTATACGATTCTAGACAAAGAACTTTTAGCAATAAAAGTAGCGTTTGAGGCCTGGAGACACCTCCTAGAGGGAGGACCTTACCCTATTCTAGTACTAACGGACCACAAAAATCTGACGTATCTCCAAACAGCCCGAATTACCAACGGACGACATGCGAGATGGGCTTTATTTTTTGCCCGTTTTTGGTTTAAAATCCAATATCGACCAGGATCCGAAAACACGATGGCAGACGCCCTCTCCCGTTGTGAGGAAACCTCCAATCACCCAAATCCAAGCCCAGAACCGGTACTTTTACCGAAAGTTTTTGCGGCTACGCTTCCGTCAATCCGTGAGTTACAACAAGAAACCAAACAAGAGACTCCTAATGCACGATACTCCCTTCAGGACGGATTACAATACTATAAGGGACGAGTAGTAATCCCACCGCGATATCGCCCACAAATATTGTGGGCCTCCCATGATGCTCCTTTAGCAGGACACCCTGGAACACGGCGTACCTTAGCTCTTGTTCAACGCACTTGTTGGTGGCCAAAACTTGGCACAGACGTTGTAAAGTATGTCAAGGGCTGCTCCACATGTGCTCGAACAAAGACCCCTCGGCACCTTCCAGTAGGCCTGTTACAGCTGACGTCAATCCCAACTCGCCCTTGGCAACGAATAGCCATGGACTTTATTGTAGGACTTCCCACCTCGGAACATTGTACCGCTATTTTTGTTATTGTGGATTATTTCACAAAGATGGGACACTTTGTACCTTGTCCAGGATTACCCACAGCCAAGAAAACTGCTGAACTCGTAATAAAAGAAATTGTCCATCTTCATGGCACTCCTCGAGAAATTACCTCAGATCGTGGACCTCAATTTACATCACGATTTTGGAAAGCCTTTTGTACTCTCTTAGGGATCAAGATTCAAACTACCACTGCATACCACCCCCAGGCCAACGGTCAAGTTGAACGTATTAATCAACACATAGAACAATACCTCCGCTGTTTCTGCAATTTTTTACAAGATGACTGGGTTAAACACCTTCCCTTGGCGGAGTTTACACATAACAATGAACCTAACGCCTCTCTCGGAGATTCTCCCTTTTTTGTATCGTATGCCTTTCATCCTGACATTGGTCTTCCCAGATTGCCGTCAACCAAAGTCCCAGCTGCGGGGGAATTGGCCCATCAAATCAAGCTCATCCAGCATAAAGCTCACCTGTACCTACAAAAATCACGTCAACGTTATAAACAGCACGCCGATAAAGCACGTACCCAAGGACCCTCCTTACGCGTCGGCGACCTTGTTTGGGTACGCCGAAGCAACTACCCTTCCCTTCGCCCCTCAGCAAAACTCGATGACAAATTCATTGGACCTTTTCCTATTCGCAAACAGCTCAATGACGTGACTTATGTCCTAGATTTTCCACCACATTATCGCATTCATCCCTCGTTTCACGTCTCTATGCTGAAAAAAGCTGTCCCCCCTCTGTACCCCTCCCAGCAGGTTCCCCCCCCCCACGTTTCTCCGCCAGGGTGTTCCTGAATACGAGGTCCGGTCTATCCTGGATTCCCGTTTCATCGGCAACCGCCTGCATTATCTCGTTGACTGGAAACATTACGGCGTTGCCGAGCGTTCCTGGGAGCCTGCTGCTAACCTTCATGCCCCCCGCCTTCTTCTTGCCTTCCATCGTCGCCACCCCTCCCGCCCCGGTCTCCGCTCCTTGGTTGGGGGTGGGGAGGGCCCTAGTCGGAGGGGAAGTGTCAGGCACCTAGCCCCGGCACGGGGTATCGGGCGCCTCAACCCGGCGCGGGGAGGGAGGCGCGGCTTGGGGAGAAGCTTGGGGACACCCCCAGGAGACGTTCACGGGTCACGGGGTTTAGCTCCGCCCCTACCGTTTACCTCCACGCCGGCCAACCCAGCCCCGCTGCAGGGGAACACACCGCATGCAAGGGTACAGGCCCCGCCCCGACGTAGCAAGCGCATTGCGGCGCAACGCACGTCCTAGGGGGCGGGGCTTGGAGCCACACCCATTCACTGGCCTTTAAAAGTACCGGCGGGGCATGGGCTCCCCGCCGGTAATCGTGAGAGAAGCTGGCCCCCTTTGCCTTAGACCCCGCCTTGAAGCTAAGTATCCTGTTGACTGTTCTGAGAAAGTATTGCTTGTTGATTGTGTATGGTTCCCTTTTGTACTCCTTCCAACCTGAGAAGTGTGGATTGTTTGTATTGTTTGTATTTCCTGACACCGTGGTTACCTTCCCCTTTCCCTCCTCCCTGCCAGTTAGAAGGATAGTCCTGAGCCTCAGCAGTCGGTGTCCTACAAAGCGGAGCTTATAGCCCTGCCCCTTTCGGGTTCCTGGGATAGCCCGCACCTCCCTTCCTCCTCCTCCCTTAACCCTTTCCCCTTCCTCACCCAGTGCCCTGAATTCCCTCTTCCCAGCACTGCCTCACAAAATTCCCACGCTGGGCCACTGGTGGGGGATTGAGTTCCCCCGGGTTGACTCCTCCCTGAGTGTGAAACGCCTGACTCCCCCCTCATTGTTTGTCTTCCCTTCCCTGGTTGGCATTACCTCTCTCCACCCCTATGATGAAAAGGGTTGCCTTGTAAATAGCAAGGAAAGCCCACCCAATATCCTGAGGGGAATACTGGGAGCCTCGTTAGTGTTAAGAGAGCAAGAGAGGGATTGCCAGCCTCTCCCCATCTCCCTAATAAGCCTGATACGAAGTCCAGATCAGATTTAGTGGTCTGCCCACATGGCACCTCACTCACACACCATAGAGTTGTGGAATAGTGTGTCTGCAGTGTTATGGTGTTGCCCAGCGCAATGACCAGCTGGAAGTGAAGAAGAAATATGGGTCTGCTCATTAGACAGACCGCTGCTCCAAGTTGGACTCGTGTCCCAGGTTTGGATGGCCGGCTCTGCCAGTGTCTGTCACAGAAGAACATAGGGTCACACACGTGTAACACTGGCCTACATGTAGACTACAAGTCTAGTAAATATATAAAGCAAAAGTTTCCACATGTATGTAATGTTACAATTAAGAACTGTAAAACTCAAATCAAGACTGACACTTGACCAAGCTCCAGGAAATTGAAAGACAGTTTGTGGATTTGCCCCAGACGGATGGTCAGAGACATTTAAAATGCTAATGCAGGCAGCCATTGCCTACATGCAAGAGACACAGAAAGTTGATAGCAAGAACAAAAGGAATTCTAGAAGCCTCGAGAACATACGAGGAGTTTCCTCTTGGGGATATAAGGAGTTGTACCCCAGAGGGGAGAGGGACTATCGGGAACTCACTCAATATCTTGCAGCCAGGAGGGCTGAGCTGAACCATGAACTGAGAGAGAGGACTTTGCTTTCTAGCAACTCTAAGACTGACGACCCAGTCGCTTACATCAAGGACTGAGAAGAACGTATGGACCTTTGTAGGGTAAGATTGTTATTTAGGAACTCAACCAGTATAGGTTAGGAATACGTTATATTTACCTTTGATTTCTAGTAACCACTCTGTATCAACTATCTTGCTCATACCTCAGGGACCGCCTCGCCCTCCGCGCCCCGGAGCGGACTCTTCGGTCTACTGGGGGTGCCTTCTTGGAGGTTCCCCGTGTTAAGCGGGGGGGCCACAATGGAGAGGGCATTCTCGGTGTCCGGGCTGTGTCTTTGGAACTCCCTACCGGATTAAGCTCACCTGGCCCCAAGCCTTTTGGTTTTCCGATGACAGCGCAAAACCTGGCTGTTCGCCCAGGCCTTTGGGGAGGGGGGAAGGGTGTAGGGGATCTTTTATTCCCCCTGCCCTAATGATTGTTGTTTAATTTATTTTTGTATTCCGGGCCCTGTTTTAATATTTGAGAATGTATTTTATTTGTTTTAAACTGTTTTTATTGATTTTATTGTTGGAAGCCGCCCCGAGCTGTGTGCAGGAGGGGCAGGGTAAAAATCAAATAAATAAATAAATAAATAAATAAATTATGTAATCAATAAACTGAATTCTTATCTTTAAGAAGAAGTGTCCGTGTCTAATATTGAAACACAAGTGAGCAACTAGAGTTCTCAAGCTCTTGCGAACCCAGAGATCAAGAGTCTGTAAACGGGAAGGATCGGGCCCTTGGGTGACAAAGGGGTTGTCCCTGCGGCAGACTTGAATTGGCCAGAGAGAGAAACTGATTCAAGTGGGCTGTACGCGAGGGAAACTGAATCACTCAAACCTGGTAAAGTGGGGGTGCGGACCTCCAACCCGTGGCTGATGCTCTGGGATATTCCATAGCACTGGTGGCAAGCTGCCCCATGCCTGCTTCATCTGCACATCGGGCGGGGTGCCTTTAGATGGACACGCTACCTGATGGTGAGGTGCACTGGTGTGGCCAGCACTGGAGTAGCCCATCAGTCTAAAGCGCACAACGAGACAGAAGCCTTTT
The DNA here is from genome assembly GCA_003113815.1 of Sphenodon punctatus. Taxonomy (NCBI): domain Eukaryota; kingdom Metazoa; phylum Chordata; class Lepidosauria; order Sphenodontia; family Sphenodontidae; genus Sphenodon; species Sphenodon punctatus. The sequence goes on from QEPC01001757.1 coordinate 20,439, forward strand.
TAGAACAAATCAAATAAACTACCGATACGAGAGGGAGAGGGAGTCTTTACGAGATCTAATTTTCCCACAGCAGGGATCGTAGTTCCATGTGTTGTGTCGCACCAAACACATGATCTGTACTATGATAAGCACAGATAAATGAATGAATAACCACTATAAAGCAGAGTTAGGCTTTGGTGAATTACGATGAGCTGAAAGACAGAAATTCTCTCCCCCTGCTCCTCCCCACAGTTTCATCCCTTTCCCCACAAAAAGGGAGAAACTTGTAGTAAAAATTAAAAGAACAAATCTGAGGCGGACAGATTCATAATTCGCTCTCATTGCTGTTGCTTTGAATTAGCGTCTTGCTCACCTAGGTGTTGGGCTCAGAGCACGCCCAAGGATGCAGACTCTTGCATCGTATTGATCCTCTGACCTCCTGGCTCCCTCATTATGAGCAAGTATTATGATGACGAGAATAGACCATCCAGGGGTCAAGGCAAAATTCCTACATCATTCAGTATCTTGCCTGCTTCTAGGCAGAACATGCGTCCGGTACTGATAAGTGCCCAGCTGCGAATCAAGAGAAAACTGATTCACCAGCCTTTGTGGTGTTCATTTTAAACACTTCTGCTGTAGACTACAGCATGTGTACGAGTGGGGGAGGTAATTTTCTCACTACCAGCAAGTCTATATCTATAAGTGCTGGTATTTTAATGTTGCTTCAGCTAAAATCCCTTGTCTTGCATAAAAGACGGTTAGAATGACACTTGGATGATATGAAGGTTCTATAATGGAAAGAGACAAGCAAGCTGAGACAGTGCACGGTTAAAAATAGTTGGTAAGCTGATTTTAGTTGATTCTTTTCCTAATGACATGTCAGTTGTCAGTCAAGTGTACACATTGCAATGTTCTGAATCAGAACTATTCTGGTCTAGAGCCGTAAAATAGTTTTGATATGTGAGACAATCAAGGTATGCTCAGAACAACTTAAGGGTCAGGAAATTTGGGCTTGAGGTTTTCCAGAGTTGCTGTAACACAGCTAGTTAATGAATGTCCTACTACATTAGCAACTATTAGCCAGACAGGATCAGGGAACATGACGGGAGCTGGGGGGAAACAACAGGGAATGGATCCCCCATCGTGACCTGTTGGGTGCTTCTCCCAAGCCACCATGATTGGCCACTGTCGCAGACAGGATGCTGGGCTAGATGGACCATTGGTCTGACCCAGTGTGGCACTGCTTATGTTCTTATGTTCTTACGCTAGTTATGGAGGAGCAGTTTCAAGATGGCAGATACCGCTGTAACTAGATTTTCAGCTATAGTCAGTAATAGTCTCTGGAACCATACCCAGTATTGACAAACCAAACAAGTTTTTTTGATATTGAGCAGAGCTTGGATTTTCTGTGTGTTAATAGACATGATGATGGCCTGGTTCAGCCTGCCTGGGCCAGCACCTCACTTGCACATCTGTTTCCAGGCTGCCAGATGTGGGCCCACCACATCTGGGGTACAGACCCCAGTGGGGTATGCAGCTGGCCTGGAAATGCGGGCTTGGTAGGAACCAGACCTGCAGTCCGAAAAGAAGAGCTTCCCACAGTGGTCCGAACCAGGCAGATAGATATATCTGTCTCTGCACTAACCTCTCAATGCCCCGTCCTCCCCCATACCCTGCGGCTCAGCCCAGCCTATCACTGGGTGCTAGGCTCTGGGAGGGTGACTCTGAGGATGCCCGTGTCTCTCAGCCAGTGAGTGCCAGGTACCCAGGGTGCCCGAGGCCAACAATGGGTTAATGGCCCCCTCTTCTTTGTACCTCAGATCCAGCGTTCGCTAAGGCTTCTCACTTATTCCTGCATAATGTTGATAAAATCCAGGCCCTTTCTTACTGCTCCCACTGCCAAAACCCAGACTAGTTATTTCTCACCTTGACTGTTGTTGTTACCGTCTTCTTACTGGCATCTCCCACTCTCACCTGGACCTTCTCTCACCTCTCTTCAACACACCTCAGCTTCCACTTTGATTATATTAAACACACCTCCTTTCTCTCCCCTGTTCATCCAGCAAAAATGCCTTTTCTTCATAGTCAAGACTCATCATGGTCTTGTTCCTTGCTATCTTTCTTCCCTCATTTCTGGCTAAATTCCTACTCAAGAACTTTGCCCCTTCTCTGATACCACCCGCATTTGCTGTCATTTCCAACATTTTGAATCTCTGCTTTCCACATCCAGTGGTTAGAGTAACTTCCAAATCCTCACATGGTCTGATAAAGTTGATCCCAACAGGGGTATGCATCTGTAATGTTTTCGGCCAGTTACAAAAATTCGAATGGAGCACCATTTCGTAAATAATGTCATGAAAATGAATGAATAAGCAGACAGTTGTCATTTGTTTTCTTCTGTTTTCATTTAAAAGTAAAAACATAATAAAATAATAACTCAAAAACCTGTGCATGCTCAAATGGCCGCCAGGACCGTTGTGTGCATGTGCGCCCTTTTCCAAAATGGTGCATCAGCACCATTCCAGAAAAGGGCAGCCGGTCTGCACATGCTCAGACCGGCTGCCCCTTTCCAAAATGGCACCAGAACAATGGGCCAGCAGCATTTTGGTATGAATGGTGATTTTTTTTTTAAAAAAATTACTTTTTAATAAAAAAAGAAAAATAACCATTATGGCCATTTACGAACCCCCTCCCCACCACAAATGAAGGGGTTTTTATAAACAAAAACAGAAACGATAATGAAAATGGGAGGGGAGCTTTCAGCACACCCCTAAATCCCAACACTATGGGTATATCCCTATGGCATTAAAGTTAATGGAGCTTTTGCCATTGACTTTATTGGCTGGAAGATTATGCCCCATGTAAATGCCATGAATACATTATCCTTTTCCATAAGCTACTGTCTAGCTGTCCCATTAGTCCCATCAACTTCACGGAAGCTGATGAAGTCCCATCAACTTCACAGAAGTCATGAAACTTCCTGTCAACTCACAGAAGTCTCATGAGTTTGCCTACTTCATGCACTACAAATTTGCTCTATCTGCATTTAGTGATGCCCTTTCCCTGGCCAAAGACTGCTGCTATTACTCCACAACAATCAAAACTCACTCCCGCAGTCCCTGCCGTCTCTTCTCATCATTTGCTTCCCTTCAGAAGCCTCCCTGTCCTCCCCCGCCTTCCTCTCTCTCTGCACAGGATCGTCTCTACTTTTTCAACAACAAGATTGATAAACTCAGCCTTGCAATTGCTTCTCAGCCCTCTTCCTCCCACGTTTCCTTCCCTGCTTTTTCCCCTCCTGCTGCTCTTCTCTCCTCCTTATGTCTAGCATCCCTTGATGAGTTCACTTCCCTCATCTCTTCATTCAACCCCTCCACCTGCTCCCATCCCCTCTCACCTCCTTATGGTGATTGCCCCCATCACTGCGCCTTCTCTGCTGCACATCCTCAATATCTCCCACTCTACTGGGTCATTTCCACTGGCTTTCAAACCTGCCACTGTCTCCCCTATCCTTAAGAAGGCCACTCTTGACTCTCTGACCCTTCCAGCTATCTCCCCATTTCACTCCTACCCTTCACATCTAATCTCCTAGAGCAGGTGGTCTGCACACTCTGTCTTGATTTCCTCTCTTCAAATTTCTCTCTTGACCCCCTTCAATTGGGCTTCCACTATCTCCAGTGAGACTGCCCTTGCCAAAATTACTAATGACCTTCTTTTGACCAGGTCTAAGGGCTTTTACTTCATTCTTGTTCTCCTCAATCTCTCTGCCACATTGTCGACCATAGCTTCCTCCTGGATTCGTTATGCTCCCTTGGTTTCTGGGACTTTGTTCTTGACTGGTTCCCTTCACATCTTTCAAACGCTCCTTTAACGTTTCTCTTGTTGGTACCTCCTCTGTCACTTCCCCTCTGTGGGAATTCCCCAAGGCTCTGTCCTGGGGCCTCTTATCTTCTCCCTCTAACTCATTGAATCTCATGGTTTCCAGTATCACCTCTATCCTGATGATGCACAACTCTTTATCTCCACTCCTGCGCTCTCCTCCTCTATTCATTCTCATATCTCTGACTGTGTCTCTGACATCTCTGCTTGGATGTCTTGCTGCCAACTCAAGCTTAATATGGCAAAGATTGAACTCATTCCCACCCCCCAAACATTAGTCTCCTACAGCCCTCTCAGTTACCATTGAAGGTGTCACCATCCAGCCTACCCCTCAGGTGCGTAGCCTGAGATTCATTTTTGACTCATCCCTCTCCTTTATGCCACAGATCCAGCTTGTTGCCAAATTCTGCTGCTTTGCCCTGTATGATATTGCTAAAATCCGACACTGCCTTACTATTCCCGCTGCAAAACCCCTAGTCCATGCGCTAGTCATCTTTCACCTTGACTACTGTAACTTCCTCCTTACTGGCCTCCCTTGCTCTGATCTCACCCCCCTCATCTCCATTCAATGCTCTGCTGCCAAAGTCATTCACCTTGCACATCGCTTTAACCATCTTCAGCCCCCTCCTCTCCACCTTACACTGGCTCCCTCTCCCGGAATGCATTCAACACAAGCTCCTGGTCTTCACATTCAAGAGTCTTCATGGCCTTGCTCCCCTGTATCCCTCTGCTCTTGTATTTCACCGCACTCCTACCCGGGAGCTTCACTCCTCCTCTGCCCCCACCCTCGGCTGCTTGCAACTCACCTGCCCCTCTAAACATCTTTGGCCCTTCTCTCTTGTTATCCACCATGCCTGGAACTCCCTCTCTGTTCCTCCCTCCCAACTTCCAAATTCCTCCTGAAAACCTACCTCTTCTGTCAGGTCATAAGTCAAAAGACTTATCCCTGGTCATAAGTCAAAAGACCTGTCATGAGTGAAATTCCATCCTCATCCCTCAGTCAGAATCTCTTCCCTGTAACTAAGTTTAAGCACTTGCAACGTCTCAACCTCATGGTTTATCTTTGACTTTCCTTATGTTCACCTCTCCCTCATCTCCCCCTTCCTTGTCTCTCCTAGACTGTAAGCCCTTTGGGGGTAGGGAGTTGTCTATAACTACTGATTGTACGGTGCCAGGTACACTGCTTGGTCTATATAAACAATAGCTTCTGGGGCAGACTTCATTTATTACTGTTGTTGTTGTTGTCGGCGTTGTTGTCGTCAGCGTTGGCGTCATCATCAAGCATTTATATGGCGCAAGCAATGTACCTGGCACTTTTCAAAGTAATTGAATAGACATGGTTCCTGACCTAGGCCTTATAATCTGAGAGACGCAGGGGTAGGAGGAAGACAAAGGAAGGGGAACAGAGGGAGAGACAAGGAGCGTAGCATTCACAAAGATGTGAGGTGCCAGGTGCACGTGCTTGGTTTGGTTACATCGAGAATGATGGCTGACTGGTCCGTGTGGTGAGGGTATGAGTACATAGACATCAGGTAACAGATTGTACTGGATGGAGGGGATCAGTAGGAGTTAGGAGAGGGGAGTGAGAAGTCAGGGAGGGCAGAGCAGAAGTGGTAGGTCTTGAGGAGGGATTTGAAGTTACAAAGGGAGGGGATGAAGTGGATGTGGGCAGGGAGGGAGTTCCAGGCATGGGGGGATGCTAGGGATAAGGGATGAAGGTGGTTAGGGGAGCAGGAGAGGTGTGGGAGGGCGAGAGAGGAGACAGAGGAGCAGCAGAGTTCATGGACTGGAGTACGGAAGGAAATTAGCGGAGAGAGATAGGGGGGAGCAAGGTTGTGAAGAGATTTCTAGGGGAATAGAAGGAGCTTGTGCAGGATTCATTCAGGAAGGGGAAGCCAGTGAAGAGAAGAGAGGAGGGGCTGCATGTGGTTGAAGTGACGGGCGAGGTGGATGACCCTGGCAACAGAGTTTTGGACGGAGATAAAAAGAGAAAAAAGTGAGAGGGGGAGGCCAGCAAGAAGGTGGTTACAGTAATCGAGGTGAGAGATGACCAGGGCATGAATAAGGGTTTTGGCAGAGGAGACAGAGAGAAAAAGGTGAATCTTAGCAATATTATGGAGGGAGAAGCAACAGGATTTGGCAACAGAGTTGATGTATGGTTTAAAAGAAAGGGGTGAGTCAAAGATGAAGCCTAAACCATGGACTTGGGGGATGGGAAGGATGGTGACCCCGTCAATAAGGATCAACAGGGAGGAGGGAGAGGAAGGATGGGAGTGGATGGGGAAAGAAAAGGAGTTCAGTTTTAGCCATGTTGAATTTGAGCTGACGTTGAGTAGGGATGGGCGAACGCGGTTCGGTAGTTCGGTGTTCGGCCCAAACTCGGCCTGTTCGAACAACCGAACACGAACACACCAAACGGACCGAACAACGAACAACGAAATGGCGAACACACCGAATGGAACCGAACACCGAACGACAAAAATGGCGAACACACCAAACGGAACTGAACACCAAACGACGAAATGGCCGAACAGTTCATTCAATTCGAATCGCGTTCGGTTGTGTTCGGGTGGCTAAAACATGGTCTTCTGT
>QEPC01001757.1:28940-39640 GCA_003113815.1 Sphenodon punctatus
GCGCGTGCGCGTGCGCGTGCGCGTGCGCGTGTGCGAGAGAGAGAGAGAGAGAGAGAGAGAGAGAGAGATGCATCCGGAACTTACTTATAAACCCAGAAGATTAAAACATCCGGAACTTTAACGTGTGGGTAAAAATGCCCAATATAATACACAAATACAAAATTGTGGGGGAATCCCCATGTAAGAACAGATTAACCACTATGGGCAGCTTTCCTCATCTTAATGACTATGGCACAGAATTTAACAACTTGAGCTGATATAACAGGATCTATATCTCTGAGAATTTTCACAAGGGCTTGATGTTGGCTACATCAACAAGGTTAATCAAAACAGGCTTTAAAATTGTATTACAAATATCCTTATATAAACAGCAGTCAAAAATAAGGTGTGATAAAGATTCCACAAAATGCTGATGGCAAACTTTACAATATCTCATTTCATGAGGAATATTCATCATTCTGCCCTCTGCAACTGCCTATGGTAGCAGGCTGACTCTTGCCAGCATAAATGCTACCCTTTGTGTCTAAATAGGCAGCAAAACTAAGTAGGAGGCACCTCTAGGTTTAATTGGAAGAAATTTATAAATCTCTGATGCCTTCTGTGTACCAACAGCCTTGGAGAGCATTTGATTTTCTTGGTCCAGAATCCTAGATTTAATCAGGCTGAGTGCTGCCGGGTACAACATATGCGACAGCTGCTCATTGGAGAAACCCAGATGTGCTAGGATCTGGGCTATACATCTCTCCCAGGGTCCCAATACCGTTAAAGTAAAGTAAAGGCTTTGTGTAAAAAACCATCTGTTTCACCATACTTAAGTCATAGTCAAAATTTCAAAATTGCTAATTTGAGCAGAGATGCCATAGAGCATATACCAGATTCAGCTCTGAGCATGACATGGGGGTACTTCTAGGGGCATGGAGAATAATACTTAGGAAACTATTTTGGACGATCTTGAGCTCATTTACCAAGGTTGGGCCCCATATAGGGATCCCCATATGGGAATCCCTTGAGTAGGAACTTTGGCTTGGTATATTTTTAAAGCTGGTAGAATCATTCCCCCACACGTTAGAGTAGTAAAAGCCAACAATCCCTTTGCAGGGATTAGTGCTTGGGTAATAAAAGTAATCAGTATGACAGACAAAGTTCTGGTGCATTTTTTTTTCCCCTGTAGGGAAAATAAGATCACCTAAGTTAATGAACTTAAAAAGGAACAGGAAAGGATTTTTGTGTTATTAAACACCTCTTAATCCTGATTGGTCCGGGGTTGTTAGGGCACTTCACAGCTGATTCTCTTCTTATATCACTCCCCCCCCCCCCCCCCATTACCTTGGTGGGGAGTGAGAGTTGTGCCCGCTCCTGACAGGAGGAAGGGGCAAGCTCCGTGGGGAAGGCTGCACTCAGACCAAGGATGCACACCTTCCGAAAGGAAGCCTCGCGTTGTGGGGCTTCCTCGCCGCCATCTTAGGTGCTCCAGCCATCCCGCGGTGTGACTGGGGTGCACACACTGGTGCAGGATATTTGCGTAATCTCGTACGGTCCACCTAGGGCACCGGGGCAGAAGAGCAGAGCAGCCCCTAAGAGCTGATAGACAGAATCGGGGGCATGAATGAGCGTGCGGTATGACCGTGGAGGCAGAGCAGCCAGTGAGTATCCCTGGCCACATGCCTCTCTTCCTTATTGGGAGGGGAACCTCCTGCATCAGGGGGCCATGCAGCTTCCTACTCTCCCCCACCCCCCAGTGAGAAGAGCCCCTGCTCCCCTGGGTCCTCATGGTCAGGCCAGACGTTGGGGTATGCCTACCTCCCTCCAGCCTGTGGGGTGGCCAGAGAGGGGCTCCAGGCCCAGAGTGCATCCAAACCAGAGCCAGTGGGGACATCCATCAGGGGCTTTTCCCAGCCTTCCCCTCACCCCTCTCACTGTGTGTTAAGTCTAGAGCCCAGTTAAGGAGAAAGAGGCAAGCCATGACCTAAAAAGGAAGGCCTAGGACGGTCCCATCTTAGGTTCCCCAACGGGGATGGCCAGGAGGCAATGAGCCTCTAGCTGCCCTTCCTCATAGGGGCTCAGAGTTGATCCTGATATCCTCCCCCCACCAAGAAACTGGTTCTATAAGTCTCCGGGGATGGAATCCTAACCAGTCCCTTGCCTCCGTGGTCAGGCAGGCATGCCAGAACTGTGGCCCGTAGGCGGTAATGATCAGACCATGGCAAGGGTGTACAAACAACACAACGAAACTCCCACTTCAAGGTCGGTGCAGAACACTAAGTCCAAAGTATGTCCTGACGCATGCTTCGGGTCAACCACTACCTGGAACAAACCCATGGTTGCCATGGTGGCCATGCATTCCTGCTCTGGCCCATGCAATGTGGTCTCGGCATGGAAATTGAAGTCCCCCAAGACAATAAGCTTAGGAGACTGCAAGACCAGGTCCGAGACCAGAGCAGCTAAAACAGACAGATGAAGCAGTGCAGTGGGGCACACGGTACACAAGGAACATCCTTAACCTGTCCAGGGCCGGCCCCCCTGGTCTATTATTGGCCAAATCAAAGGTGAGGTAGCGGTCCTCTATCCCAGACTCAGTTTTCACCAAAAACCTCAGAACGGTCAAGCCTTCTCTAAAGATTATGGCTATGCCTCCCCCCTGACCTTCCAGTCTGGGCTGGTATTGGACAGAGTACCTGGCTGGGACGAAGTCAGCGAAAATCAACCCTGACATCTTATCCAGTCAGGTCTCTGTCACACACATGAGGTCAGCCACTCACTCCAAGATAGTCATGGCTAATGGATGACTTATTGGCCGCCGACCTCATGTTAAAGAGCACCATCAACAGACTAGGGTTGTCTTACACCTCGAGCTCCTGATTATCTGAATTGGGGAGGGTCGAGCAGGGGACAGGCACTAGCCACCTGTCCCCTCAACTCACAATGACACCAACCCCCCCGTACCATATTTTCCCTGTCCCACGACAACCCCTATCGCTGCTAATTCCTCCCACAGTGAACAACCCCCCAGCACGACACTCACCTCCCAGCAGCTCCCCCGCTAGGCCGGCGTGGGAGGGACCCCACCCGGGAGCTGTTGTGGGAAGGAACGGGGGACCTGTCCTCTGATACCAACCTCCTCATTTCCCCAAAATTCCCTACTTGCCCTCAAACAGCAACCCCCACCCTCGTCCTCATCTCCCTCTCTCACGGAGAGATGAGCACTCTCCTCCCGCATACCCATGGAGGCTGCCCAGTGACTCTCATCAGGCATGGCCTCCTCCCACCCTATTCCCCACCCACTGCTCTCACCAGTAGGAAAATCCCTCACCAAAAAATAAGCGCTCCCCTCCATACCTATAGGATCTGTTTTATGGCTACACCTCCCCCCCAATTATCAGGATGTGTTAGGGAGGTCTGCCCAGGATTTTCAGGCTGCTATATTCAAGCACATGACAGGGAAACAGCATATAATGTGTCTTGTATTTTGTGCTAATTCAGGGTGGTTCAGATGGAAACAGTACAGAGAAGGCGAGTCTTATCATTGGCCACAGCTTAGGTCAGTGGGCATCTAAATCAGCCAGGAAAGGCATGTTTAGGATGTAGCAGGGTGTTAGTGACATGGCATCTATAGTATGGAAAGGCAAGAATGGCATGCTTTGGCAGCAACTCATGCCCACATATCACACTGGTATCACTGCTCTCCCCCAGATGTTCTGGTTATACACCTGGGGGAGGACAACACCTGGTTTTGGTCATACACCTGGGACAGCAGAGACCCTGCTCTCTCATTGCTGTCCCGGTGCTTGGATGCTGTGGGGGATTGGGTGAGGTTGACCAACTGAAGCTCAATCCTGATAAGACAAAAGTGATGTTAGTGGCGGGACTGATGATCTGGGTGAGGAGGTCTCCCCTGTTATCAGGGGTGTCAGTCCTCCTGTGGATTCATCTGTGAGGAGTCTGGGGGTGCTCCTGGATCCACAGCTTTGCCTGGATTCCCAGGTGTTGGCTGTGGCCAGGGGCACCTTCCACCAATTACATCTGGTGAAGAATCTCTGCCTAGACCATTGCAATGCACTATACGTGGGGCTGCCCTTGGTGACGGTTCAGAAGTTGCAGCTAGTACAGAATGTGGAGGCCCGCCTTCTTACTGGGACATGCCTCAGGGAGCACATAACACCTGTGCTCTGTGCATTGCACAGGCTGCCTATTGTCTTCTGGGCCCAATTCATGGTACTGGTGTTGGCCTACAAAGCCCTTCATGGCCTAGGCCCTGCTTATCTGAGTGATTGCCTCACCTCCATGGCCCCTGGGTAGTCCCTGTGGTCATCTGGTGATGCCCTCCTGGAAGTCCCGCATTATCGTCAAGTTTGGACAGACAGGATGGCATTCTCAGCGGCTGCACTGTCGCTCTAGAATTCCCTCCCAGTGGTCGAGGTTTGCCTCAGCCCGAATTTTCTCACCTTCCAACTCAATTGTAAGACCTGGCTTTCCCACCAGGCATTTGGTGGTGGAGGATGGAATCCGTTAAATGGGTTGGGGGTAGGGGGGATAGGTTAGATGGTTTGGGGGGGGAGGGAATTTCTTTTTCTTTTTTTTTCTTTTTTGTGTGCTAGCTAGTGTTTTATAAGAATTGGCAGTGTTACTTATTTTATTATATTGTTATTGTGATTATTGTTTTACTGTTTTATAACTTGTAAGCCGCCCCGAGTCACTTCGCGAGAGGGGCAGGGTATAAATGGAATAAATAAATAATGAAACGATTTGCCTAAAATGAAGGGCATAGAGTTGATAAGGAGTGTTAAGAGGGACCTGCAGGAGGTGCGTGCAATGTTCCCATGCATCCTGGTTTTGTGGACCTTGATGCTGGAAAGGTGGGTCTGGAGAGGTTCTGTGGACCCCAGGAAAGTTGATAGAGACTGGAAGAAGGCCATCCAGGAAACTGAAAAAAATGGGTGGTACTGTTGCGTGCAAACTGCATCATACATGATGATATTATCAGGTGCAGCGTGAGCTTTATAGGGTTAACGGGGTTCATGTGTCCACTTTGGGTCTCCAGTTGTATTTGGGGAATCTGAAAAGGAAATTGGAGGAGGTTTTAACTTTCCAACTCAGAGTGGGGGTGGGGGCAAAACCTGCCAAGCTAAGTTGGCAGTTCCTCCTGGCAATGGTCCAGTGGATAGTTGGGATTTGGGGAAGGATACAGGCAAGAATGGCGAAACGTCTCCTTATGAGATGAGGAAGGGGAGCAGCACAGTGCTCATCCCTTCCCAGGGGTTAAGGGGGCACAGCCATTTAATCTGTAGGATGCATTAGATGCATGGAACATCACCTGCCCCTGCTTGTGGGACCTTGCTAAGGAGCCTCAACAGGATCACCACTACCTCTTCCAAGTTGGGTGTCTTGGGTCAAGTGGGGCCAGGTTATGCTTGGCTTCAACAAAGGAGGTGGCACCATGTTTTCATGGACCGGGTAGGGTTGTTGCACTCCCTGCCCCCCGTACTTTTGTGATTTCAGCTTAATAAGGACTGCAGCCTCATAAACCCACAAAATGCATCCTTGCCTCCTTCCGTGGTGCAGTGACCAATGGATTGTGGAGATCACCTGAAGTGAGATGAAGGTTAAATGCCCCATGATGTTACTAAACTAGCTATTTAACCTGTCCACAATTAGCTGTAAACTTAGCCCGTCTTTGGTAGTCTAACAGGCTGCATTCAAGAATGCTAAACAAGGTTAACGCGAGAGATGCGCTGAATCAAATCCAGCCGGTTAACCGGGAGATAATGGTGCTTTCATGAAGTCTGCATATGTAATTACAGTTACACTTTCATATGGTTATTATCCATTAGCTTTTAACCTGCCATTGATCAACCCTTTATTGTAAATAAGATGACTCCGTATAGCTGATCTTTACAATAAAAACTATGATTAAAGAAATAATCAATGGAAGGCACAAAAGAGATTGCCCGTGAGTTTCAGCATACCATCAATCATCGCAGCAGGGGAGTTAGCCTTCTCCCAGGGAGCCAGCACTATAATATCCTTTTGGAGAATTTTAACCTTCCACTTGCTTAGAAGCAGATAAAAATAGAATTTGATTAAATTAAGGCAAACCAGTGTGGTGTCGTCAAGATCTGTCCCACAAAAATTCCGAATGTACGGTGTAGATTGAGGGTAGGGGAGGAAGGGGAAAATTCTGAGTGTGCAGTGCAAAGTAGGGGTGTGCACTAGGCCCCCATGTCATTTTCGTTATTCAAAAATGTCATTGATGTTACTGTTATTAATGACAATATCATTTTTGTTCTTACCGTATTTGTTATCATTTTGTTATTGTTATCATTTTCATTATCGGTATCAATATTTGTTATCGGCATCGATATTCATTATCAGTATCAGTGTTCATTATTGATATCATTATTGATATCGGTACCATTTCAAACTAAGTTTTTATTTTTGGTATCGGTATTGTTATCGTTTCCCATGCACAACTATTATCTTATCAATTATCTATATAACTATTCTAATCTAATCTATATGTCTATAATACAATATCTATATCTAATCTATACTACCTATCTCTATATAATGTACAGGGGGGAGAAAGGCAGGGAAAGGGAGAAGGTAAAATGTAGGGTATGAGAAAGGAAAGGTATTGGCAATACAATGAGGACTAGGGAGGATTTTTTGTGTGCAAGCACCACAGTTCTGTAAACTACCTGACAAGCAGAGCTCTCACAGAATGGAGAGAAAAAACCTGTCCATCCCATTATAAAGGGTTGCAATGCCCTCCCACAGAGCCCCCAATTGGTTGTGGGAGGCAGCAGGCATTGAGCAATCACAGAGTGCCATGAGACTGCTGGGGCCTGATTGAGCAGCTCATTGGCCAGAGATACATCAATCAGATACTGCTGAGCTGCTCACCCCTCCCAACACAGGCAGAGTTCAAGAGTTCAACCCTGTTAAGACTCCGAGATGTCTTCTCCCTTCTCCACATTTTCCCTCCAAAACTCAACTGCCACAGCACTAATAATAATGACAACGATAACGACATTGTCATTTTTGTTTCTCATTCTTGTTTTTGTTATCATTTTAATCATTATCATTATTTTTATTCTCTGCTGTCATTTTCTGTATTCTCGGTTGTTGTTTTCATTATCATTGTCATTATGCTCTGTTGTCATTTTCGTTATTGCAATAACGGAAACAAAAATGACAATTTTCATATCATTATTGTAATAACGAAAACGACATGCACACCCCACAGGGGGGAGGAAGGGGACTGTATTATATCCACTGACTCTATTACTGCAAATTTTATACTTTCCTCTTCCCCTTTCAGATAACACAAGGAGAACGCCTGGTTCTTCTGTTAACACACTAGGTATGGATTTCAGGAACAAATGTAAACCCAACAAATGCACTTAATGTATGCATGGTTTTGAACTGGGCTGCCATTAAAGACAGCCAAGTTCCTCACCTTTTCTGAAGGCAAGAATGCTCATGCCCCTCACCCAGGGTTTTTATCCTAGAATAAGTGGGACACATCTTGTTGAAACATTCTTTGCAGCAATTCTCCATGGCAGCTATGCTTTCACAAAATCCCAGAGTTGGAAGAAAACCAGTTCTCACATGGAACCTCACTGCCAGTAAGCAGGACATAAAGCATCTATTCCACTTCCAGGGTCGACCTTAGAATATGAGGGGATCCCACATGAAAATAAAATTTGGGCCCTTCATACCCCCACCCCGTGAACTATTGGCAGTCTGGAGTTTGCTTACAAAAACAAGGAAATGTCCTAGGCTTTCACACATACACATAGGCTTTCCATACACACAAGGGTTCTCATTCTCACACACACACAGACTCACAAACACACACAGAGCAAGGAGCCATCCTGGGAGTTGAGACTGGCAGGTGGGGAAATGCCCCAGCACTACTAACTCACCCCAGGGCCTGTCGGGGGGGCTAGCCCAGAGGCTACTAGTCTAGGACCGGGTGATAGAGTCACGGGGACTGTGTACCAGCGCCATATTTTAATAACTCTCTTCCTTGCCAACTTCATTGTTTAAAGTTGCTTCCAGATGTCTAATTTTTGGAAATCTTGCATTGGCAGCTGGTGTCCTGAGACCGCTGCTTAGCAGGCTGGCCAATACTGTTGACATGACTTGACTTCCCCTTGTTTAAACCGTTCACCTGTTCTATTGCTTTTTATAGAGTGTAAGCAGTTTGCTTGGAATTCCCTGTGCTCAACTCCCCACCCCCCATTATGATCTTTAAATTGCTCTTAAAAACCTGCCTTTTCTGTCAGGTCTTCGCTAACTCCCCACTGCCCCCTAGAGCTGCTGTCTCACCCTTCGGGATCGCGCCTCCTCCCTTGAGACTAAGTTGAGTGTCTGCACCTGCAGTTTGTTAGTTTCAAGACTGTCTCCTAGTCCCGCTACAGCTTCCCCTCTCCCTTCTAGATTGTAAGGCCTATGGTGCAGGGAGCTGTCTCTAAGTCTGGCTGTTCAGCATCAAGCCCATACAATAATTTGAAGGGCTGAGCCTAGAGGTGTGTACCGGGGACCCATGTCGTTATTTGTTTTTAATTTAACTATTTAGATTTTGTTTTCATAAATAATGAAATTTCATTTTTGCTTTTGCTTTTGTTTTTGCTTTCCATTGGTTTACATTGAAAACACATTTTTGACTGTAACGTTTTTATTTTGCATTATATTTCGATGAAACTTGGAAAGATAGTACCTCCAATAGAATGAATTGTGTGCCAAATTTCAGGAATATTGGATAAAGGAATCTGATTTTATAAGCAGTTGACTTATGTTATTGTGCAAAAATCTGTGTATACATTCATGACTGTAACTTCTTTGTCTCCTATATAATGTGGATGAAACATTTCAGAATTCTACCACTCCCTAAGTTTACTATCTACACCAACTTTCAGACAGATTGGATAAACGGTTCTGGCGGTATAAGCAATTGATTTATAAATGCATTTCTGGCTGTACTAGCTTTGTAGTCCAACCAGTGTACATGTATTTTGGCAGGGCTGTATTTGGTAGGCTGCCCAACCCACCAACATCACCTCCATCTTATAAGGATTCAGCTTTAGTCAATTCCGCCAAATCCAGTCAGCCACTGCCTCCAGGCACTGGGAAAGCACCATGACTGCAGGGCCTGGGTCAGTTGAAAATGAGAGGTATAGCTTGGTGGCAATGCACAGCAAACCATCTCATGACCTCCCCCAGGGGTTGCATATAGATGT
Source organism: Sphenodon punctatus (assembly GCA_003113815.1). Taxonomy (NCBI): domain Eukaryota; kingdom Metazoa; phylum Chordata; class Lepidosauria; order Sphenodontia; family Sphenodontidae; genus Sphenodon; species Sphenodon punctatus. The sequence goes on from QEPC01001757.1 coordinate 38,183, forward strand.
TAAAGAGTAATGGAGACAAAATAGAACCTTGCGGTATGCCACACAAGAGGCCCCTGGGGCTAGATGTTTCAGACCCCAACACCACCTGCTGGTGCCTTCCTGAGAGGAACAAGCAGAACCATCCAAGGATTGTCCTGTCCACACACACACACACCAGGGACTGCAGCCATCTCAACAATAACTCATGGTCCACTGTATCAAATGCAGCTGAGAGATCTAACAGGATGAGTAGTGTTGAATGCTCTGAATCCATTTCTTGGTGGAGGTCGTCCACCAACACAGTCTCGGTGCCATACCCTGGGTGAAACCCCAATTGAAAGGGGTCTAGAAACCTGATGCCATCGCGGTGACCCCGGAGCTGCTGTTCAATATAACCTTCCCTAAAAGGGGAAGGTTAGAGACAGGCTGGTAACTGGCAGGTGCATCAATGTCCAAAGATGGTTTCTTTAACTGGGGCCACACCACCGCCTCCCTGAGGCAGTCCGGCAACCTACCCTCCTGAAGGGAGGCATTGATTACCCCCACCAGCACCGGCCCTAAAGTCTCCCTGGAGACTTTCACCATTCGGAACGGGCATGGATCTAATTTACAAAAAGTGGCCCTAACAGACCCCAGAACACCCACTGCATCAGACGGCATCACTTCCTGAAACTGATCCGACAAATATGGACAAGATGGGGCATCCATAACCCCAAACTCTTCTTCCTCTGCATCAATCCCGGCTCCAAAATCATGGTGAATCCAAGCGATCTTATCTGCAAAGTAGGTGACAAACTCCGCACAGCGGGCCTGAGATATCTCCCCCTCCAGGTGGAGGGAGGTCAGATAGATCAGCTCCCTAACCACCCAGAAGAGCTCCGCTGGATGCGGCTTTGCAGCAGCAACGAAAGTGGCAAAGAATTCCTTCTTATGTCCTCTGTCACAGTGTTGCAGGATGTGATTGTGATTAATATTGGCCTGGATGTGTAAATTATGTCTCCTGATTGATCGTACCCTCGACCTGATCTTTGGTTCTGGCCTTGAAGCGGGGGGTCCGGTTGTGGGGGAGTTTACAGCAGTGCCCTTGTCATGGATGGACCATTATTTCCTTCAGGCCGGTCTTCTAGTGCACCCCCTCCAGAAGGGGAAGGGACCAGTTAGGATGGTCCGCCCTCGGAGGCTGATGGAACCCCAGCGGTTCCAAGAGGTCCTGAGGGAGTTAACCTTGGACTGGGACGGCCACTCTGTGGATGAGCTAGCCCAGCATTGGAACAGCTTGCTGGAGGAAGCCATTGACAGGGTGGCTCCGAGATGCCCTCTGCCTCGGTCTCGTCACTGCAGGACCCTTTGGTATACTGAGGGGCTGTGGTGTATGAAGCATGTAGGCAGGAGGCTAGAGCGACGCTGGCGTCGGACTCGATCTGACTCTGACCGTCTTCTCCATAGGGCCCATTTACGGTCCTATGTTGAGGCTGTGAG
>QEPC01001757.1:72748-92928 GCA_003113815.1 Sphenodon punctatus
GTGCCCGCCATGCTGCTGGCACTCTCCCTGTGTCCCCCTCTATAGCTGCTAGTGCTGCTGCTGCTCCTCCTCTCCCTACTGCCATTGCCCAGGGATTGGGCCCTGCCTCTAGCATCCGGGATGGAATCCACCAGCTCTGGATTTCTGGGGATTGCCTTGACAGTGGGGGACATCGGTGGCCCTGGAACATCGGAAGCAGCAACACCTGCTCCAACACCACCAGCAGCAGAGACAGAAGTAGCCTCAAGTCCTGCAGGCCTTCCAGTGCCCTGCGTGGCAGTGGAGGAGGGCACTGCCAGGAGGTGACTCTGAAGCCTGTTGCCCTAAAGCAGGCCTGCTGAGTTTGGGATGTGGTGATGTGCTTGGGCTACTGCTGCTGCCTGCTGCTACTCCCCTGGCTCAGACCCTTCCACCTCTGGCACATGCCCCATTGCCTCCCTAGAGGCAGCAGACTGGCCTCTCCCTCCAAAATAATGTTTTTATATTTTATTTTATTTTTATTTTTTGTAATTTTTTTATTTAATTTTTTAATCTAATATTATATCTATCTATCTATACTAAATCTACCTGCTATTAATATTAACTATTCTAAATGCTATGAACTAAATGGATTATCTATCTAATAAGTACAAATGCCTACTCCTACAAACACTACTAACTCACTACTAAACACTACTAAATCACTACTAAATCACTAAACACTATGTCGTTTTGGAGTTCGGAGTTCAGGTTTGGTCATCCGAACAGGCCGGGTTTGGGCCGAACTCCGAACTCCCGAACCGCATTCACCCATCCCTTGCTGTGAATCTGTCCCCTAAATCTCTGCACTATTAATCCTGAGCTCAGTTTCAGGGGTAGAGACTGGATCCAGGAGCCAGATCCAGGCACTGGAAAGGGGCCACATAAAAACTTGCCGAGGGTCACATTTGGCCCCTGGGCCTGAGGTTCCCCCACCCCTGATGTAAGGCCTCTCTGTTTCATCTTGCCTATTTCTAAGCTCTCCTGCTCATAAAAGGATGGACTCAGAGCTCACACATTATTCCAAATGTAAATGCCATTTGGTTCTCTTAATATGGCATTAGCATACCTTCCTCTGACATAGAGTATATTTTGATACACTGTTCTCCATTCTAGAGTTTATTGAGCTTACACCTACCTATAGGATCTCTCTCGCTATTCTTTGTTGAACTCTACTGCAGTATTTGCTCATTCAGTTTGGCTATTTGGATATTTCAAGAAATATTTGAATTTGAATTTCCTTCAGTTGTGAAGCTCAACAACTCTCTCCAGGTATTTGTTACTTTTAATTCTGGTGATCAATACTTTAGCAATTTCTCACTTTATTCTTTCAGATATTCCTTCATTGATATTTTCCCCTTGTTGATTTTGCATTCAGTACTTTTGGCTATTGGGTACTTTCTCCTCTTCAGCTGGTGAAACAGGTTATCAATCAACGATTTACAGAACAAAAGAACCCACCAGATATTTTACAAATATCCAACATCCATTTCTGCAGACTTCAAAAAACAAACGTTGCCAATTTGACAAATTCTCTTAGAATTTGAACATTCGGATGTGTGAATTTGTTGAATTCAAAATTGGTTTTCTGCCAGGCTTTCCATAACTCCTTATCCCCTTTAGTCTCCTTCCTAATTCACTAATGGTCACCTTCCCCTCAGTAACTAAGCAAAACATGCGTACCTGCAACTTCTCAACTTGTATGAGTGTATCCTCCTTTGCCTCCCCTCCCGTGTCTCTCTTAGATTGTAAGCCCACCTGTCGAACACCTTTCTATAATCGATGACTGTAAAGTTCCAGGTATGTTACATTAATAATAATAATAATAATAATAATAATAATAATAATAATAATAATAAATAAATTAATCATAAATATATATATATTTTCAATTTATTACACCATTAGGCTATATACACTTAACTAAGACTGACATACAACATAGCATACAACATAAAATAAAATAGAAATCACAAAACATATTAACACCACACAAGTCAAAAGAGACAAAGATCCAGCCCAGCCCATTAACGTCCTAAATGCACCTTAAACATATATTTATTCCGGCATAAGCAGTTTAGGTGTCAAAAACAATTGCCTCAATTTAAAAGTAGAACTCAAATATTTGGCCACATTTAAAGATATCTCAACAGAATTATCTGACAAGAGGTATTGGAGATGCCATAAATTTGTTCTTCCTGGATACTTTTGAAGAAAAACAGTCACATACTGAGATCTCAAAGAATCGTAGAGGTGGCAACTCAGTAACATGTGCTGTGGAGTCTCGGCTTCTAGCTGATCAAAAGGGCAGAGACGGTCACAGTATGGGACCTTACTATATCGACCTTCCAATATATAGGAGGGCAAAGCATTCATCCTAGCACAATATAGCAGATATTTCCCCCTTTGCGAGATTGGGATGTTTAGATACCTAGCCATTTCACCCTGTGGGTTAAGACGACAAAATCGAAATTCCCTTAAGTGGGGATCATAAATAAGCAAGACGAAAGTGCCGGAAATTGACTCAAAAGGATAGTCCCCAAAAGCCCCGAAAATCCTGGATAGTCCAGGAAATTGCCAGGAAGTGCTGGAAATGATGGGAAATTGCCGGTGCTGATCTGGCAATGGTGGAATCTTTAGAATGTTAGGCAATGGCACTTTAGTTAATGGTCTCCAAGCTGAGGAAGAGTAAGTCGTGAGTATGAATCTTGCTTCCACTGACCTTCATTACTATTTCCATGCACCTCACTATTCTTGTAGATCAGGGCTAGACTGTCCTATTCTTCAGAGGAATCATGTATGAGCCGATGCTTTATCTCACAAATGATCTTATGGAAAATCAGAATAGGAAGAAGAGAATCAAGGATTCAAACAGGGTAGTCCCAAAGCTTCACTTCATAGCTATGCTTCAGTCAGTGAGTGACCAGCTGTGTAGTACGCTAGGGAAGTTTGTGCCAAGCAACTTGCCTGAGCTTTTAAAATAACAACCGGCTTGTGGTCATCCTTGTAGCTCAGTAGTAGAACTTTAAGCTTCATTTCTTATGGATCAGCTTTTAAGTCTGTGGGAGAAGGGAAGAAAGAGGTGTCATGTGCATGTGACTGATTATTTTTTTTTCAAGTAGTTCTGAGATGAGAGCAAATGTCCTCTTCCAGTTGAGAAATATGTACCTTTCATGAACCCTTGTGACTATTTGTCATTATTTCCGCACTGGTAAGTGTTTCTGCGATTCCGCTATTGCTAGATTGGCAGCAGTATTTCCCCATCATTTCCAGAACTTTCTGCCTCTTTCCAGGACTTTCTGGGACTGTCGATGATTTGGGGGACTTTTGGGGGACTGTCATTTTGCATCAGTTTCTGGCACTTTTGTCTCACTTAGCCAGTATGTAAAGCATGAGTTGCTAAGTATAGTTGGTAGCAGCTCAGTTCAGTTCATGTGTGTTCAACTAGCAAAAAATAGCAAAAAGCCAGTAAATTTCCTCATTGTGTGAATGAAGGTAAGTGATCTGCTTCCAAAGGAAATAGCATTTGCTGCAATTACTCATTTCAGGCCTATTTCCAAATTTTCTTGGTTTAAATAAGACTAATTGACACAATGATAGAACAAACTGTAACACATTAAGTGTGAGAAAAAATCAAGTTCTTATGGGACGCTGTCGCAGACCGAGGGTTTGGAAAGAGAGAATGTGTAGTTGTACTGGGAAGTATTCAGATCTTCAGAAGGCCGTGTGTGTCTGGGAACTTTGGGAAGCAGCTGCAGGCTTTGAGGGTGCAGTTGGAATTTGTAGGGGGAGAAATTTGTAGGGGAATTTGTCAGGATGTTGGGTGTCTACAGAATGGGCATTGCCTAAGAACATAAAAGCATAAGTAGTGCCATACTGAGTCAAACCAATCGTCCAGAAAGCCCAGCACCCTGTCCTACGACAGTGGCCAATTTCGTTCTCATGGGAGAAGAACCAACAGTCACAATAGGCAATCCATTCCCCGTTGTTCACTCCCAGCTCCTGACAGTAAGAAGTTCATCCTGTAAGCTACTTGGTTAATAGCCATTAATGGACCTACTCTGCGAATAACTCGTAACATTCTGTTTGCTTTTGTGACTACTACTGCACACTGGGTTGAGGATTTCAGTGTATTGTCCACAACACTCCCAGATCCTTTTCTTGAGTGGTAACTCCTAGCTTAGTAACCAGCATTGTGTACTCATAGTTTGGATTATTTTTCCCTATGTGCATCACTTGACACTTGTCCACATTAAATCTCATCTGCCATTTAGATGCCCAGGCACCCAGTTACAGAGTGAAATGAGTCGAAAAACAGATATACCCATTGAATTCATGGCACTTAATTAAACTCAAACATTTCAGGTACTTTTTGGTGCCCAATCTGGTACCAAACTTCGACAATCAAAATACCATTTTTGTCCCAATTTTCATCTTCCGGTCCCAGGTTACCTAGATTTCAGAAACTTTTTACTTTTTAGTTTTGTTTTTGTTTTCATATAATTTTGTATACACGAAAAAGTGGAAACTGACATTTCAGTTTTGGGATACTTGAACGGTATTTGGGTACTGATTTGGACACCTGAAATGATACCTGAAAATGTGGGTATTACCCATAGGTGCCAAATCAGGTACCTGTTTCAGCTCTAATCTTAACCCTTCTTTGGGAGTATTGTTACTCCACTGATTGCTTACTCTATTCAAACCATCCAGCATACTTTGACTTTCTTTCCAGTTTTTCCACCTATACTCTTTTTGAAAACTTAAACTCATTTTAGCAATTAACGTCCAGCAGAAATTGAACAGAACTCTCTTCAAATTTTCCTGCTGCTTTACTGATAATCTCCCTCCATCCAAAGCCACTTCCAATCTTTTCAAATCCCAATTACTCCTTGATCCAGCCATCTGCCTATATTATATTTACCGTGTCCAAAGTTTGACTCCAGCACCCTGTCCATCAACTCCTCATTCAAAAACCTCATAACCATTTGTCAGATTATTGGTTAAGAATCTTCCATTGTGAATCCCTTGAATATCTTTTAATAAAATCACCATTTCCTAGCCTTTTCTCCATTTTTGTCCCAGATGAAGGTGTTCACTGTTCAGAGAGTGAAAAAGCCATAAGCTAAAGAAATTATTAGGTTCCAGAAAGTGGTTTGTGGCATGTTACAACATTTCTGTAGTACTTAAAAGATGATCTTGCCCTAACTCCTCAAGAGACCTAGTTTAATTACATACATTATAATTTGAAACAACAATTTTAAATGACCATTTCCATGTCTTTGAATGTAACTTTATATTACCGGTAAATCCATTCATTAATGTAAGTGAAAATAAAAAAAATTAATGAGAGGTTAGGTTTGGCGGAATTCATCATCTAATGGCAAGGAAGGTAACAATCTTTTAAAGTTCTCTCCCAGACCCAGAGCACGTTACCAACACTTCCACTGGTTTGTCACATCGGCCACCTACTCCCACACCATTTTGTTTGCAAATATACATTCTCAACATCATGTTTTAGGCCACTTTCAGAATCCCCCCCCCAGTGCATATTTTGACTGCAGGGGGGAATACACAGCCGGAATATGGGCGGCGATCGGTCGGTCCGAAAGGCACCCCCACACGACCTTGCCGGCAGAGATGTGCACGATGCAGAACTCAGTTTCCTGCTCTGCATCCTGTGCGTCTCTGCCAACAAAGCCGCGTGGGGTGTGTGTGTGTCTTTTGGACTGGCCAATCCCCACACATATTCAGGTTGCACATTTGCCCCAACAGACCAAATTGGGGGGGGGGGGGAATGTCAGTGGCCTCAGTATGTAGCTCTACTACCGCAACGCTGATTTTTCACATCTCTTTTTTACAAGAAACTATTTTTTAAAAAAAGAATTCACTTCTCAAGAGCACCCATGCACATGCCCCCCGCCCCCCCTCAATCTCTCTTATGTGGAATTGATACTCTGACTGCTATTTAAAGCCCCTATCACAGAATCTACCATGCACATACATAGGGTGAAAACAAATGAGACAGAAACCCACAGTGCCTGCTCATCAATTTGGTGGCCACCAGAAGGTCACCCACCGCTGCCTCAGGGCAGGTGGGTGGCTGCTAATGAATGCTTTGTCTGGAGAATGTCCATAACATGCCATGGGCTAAGAATCATCCAGTCAGGCTAATCCAGGCTAACTCGCACCCTTATTATTATTATTATTATTATTATTAACAAACATTTATATAGCCACCAGCAATGTACCTGGCACTTTACAAAGTAATAAAATAGACACGGTCCCTGCCCTTAGGGCTTTCAATCTGAGAGACAGGAGCTGAGGGAGAGACATAGGAAGGGGAACAGAGGGAGAGACAAGGGGTCTAACATTCATGAAGATGCGAGGTCTCAAGTGCACATACTTGGCTTGGTTACGATGAGAATGACAGCAGGCAGGTCCATGTGGCAAGGATAAGGGTAAACAGATCGTAGGTATAGGAATAGTGGCTCAGCAGGATAAAGAGTCAGACAGAGCAGAGCGAAAGAGGTGAGTTTTAAGGAGAGATTTGAAGGTATGAAGGGAGGGGGCAAGGCGGATGTGGACAGGGAGGGAGTTCCAGGCATGGGGGGCAGCAAGTGAGAAGGGACGAAGGCGCTTAGGGGAGCAGGGAAGGCGTGGAAGGGTGAGAGAAGGGACAGAGGAGGAGCGAAGTGCACGGGCTGGAGTATGGAGGGCGATAAGTGCAGAGAGGTAGGGGGGAGCAAGGTTGTGAAGAGCTTTATAGGTGAAGACTAGGAGCTTGTGCAGGATTCGTTCAGGAAGGGGAAGCCAGTGAAGCGAAGAGAGGAGGGGCTGCACATGGTCGAAGCGACTGGCGAGGTAGATGACCCTGGCAGCAGAGTTTTGGACAGAGATGAGGGGAGAAAGGTGAGACCGGGGAAGGCCAGTGAGAAGGAGGTTACAGTAATCGAGGCGAGAGATGACCAGAGCATGAACAAGAGTTTTGGCAGACGAGACAGAGAGAAAAGGGCGAATCTTAGCAATGTTATGGAGGGAGAAGCGACAGGATTTAGCAACAGAGTCAATGTAGGGTTTAAAAGAAAGGGCTGAGTCAAAGATGAAGCCTAGGCTACGGGCTTGGGGGACAGGCAGGATGGTGACTCCATCAATAGTTATTGACAGTGAGGAAGGAGAGGAAGGATGAGGGGGGAAGATAAGGAGTTCAGTTTTAGCCATGTTGAGTTTGAGTTGACGTTGAGACATCCAGGTAGAGATGTCAGAGAGACAGTTGATGAGACGAGCTTGAACAGAGGGAGAGAGAGAGGGAGTAGAGAGATAGAGTTGAGTGTCATCAGCATAGAGGTGGTATTGGAAGCCATGGGAGGCAATGAGTTTGCCTAAGGATGAGGTATAGATCGAGAAGAGGAGAGGGCCAAGAACAGAGCCTTGAGGAACACCAACTGAGAGGGGGAAGGAGGAGGAGGCGGAGTTGGAGAGAGACACATTAAAGGAGCGGTCAGAGAGGTAGGAGGAGAACCAGTTATGGACAGAGCCACAAAAGCCAAGGGAGTGAAGGGAATCCAGCAAGAGTGAGTGGTCAACAGTATCGAAGGCAGCAGAGAGATCAAGGAGGACAAGAATGGAATAGAGACGTTTAGATTTAGCCACCAGAAGATCGTTGGTGATCTTAGCGAGAGCAGTTTCAGTAGAATGAAGGGGGCGGAAGCCAGATTGGAGGGGGTCAAGGGAGGAGTTGGAGGATAGGAAGTCAAGGCAGCGGGAGTAGACAACACGTTCAAGCAGCTTGGAAGCAAAAGGAAGGAGTGAGACAGGACGATAGCTAGAAGGGTCAGAGGGGTCAAGAGTGGACTTTTTGAGAATAGGAGAGACTGTGGCATGTTTGAAGGCAGAAGGGAAAGAGCCAGTAGAGAGGGAGAGGTTGATGATGTGCAGGAAGGAAGGGGCGACAGTGGGAGTAATGGAGGTGAGGAGGCGGGAAGGAATGGGATCAAGGGGGCAAGTGGAAGGGTTGGAGGAGGAGAGCAGAGAGGAGATTTCCTTAAGGGAGGCAGGGGAGAAGGAGGACATGAGAGAAGGAGGGGGAGGAGGGAGAGGGGTGGGAGTGGGAAGAGAGGAGTGGGAAGCGATGTCGAGGCGGATCTTGTCTATCTTGGAGGTGAAGAAGGAGGCAAGATCCTGAGCAGAAAGGGAAGAAGGAGGGGGAGGACAGGGAGGCTTGAGGAGGGAGTCAAAGGTAGAGAACAGGCGGCGAGGGTCCCGAGAACAGGACTCAATGCGGGAGGCATAGTAGTGTTGTCTAGCAAGGGAGATAGCAGAAGTAAGGGTGGAGAGACAGAATTTGAAGTGAAGGAAGTCAGCGTGAGAATGGGATTTGCGCCAGAGTCGTTCAGCAGCACGAGTGCAAGAACGGAGGTGGCGGATACTAGGGGTGAGCCAAGGACGGGGGTTGTGGGAGAAGGCAGGGCGGGAAGAGAGAGGGGCATGGGAGTCAAGTGTGGAGGAGAGAGAGGCGTTGAGAGCAGAGACAGCGGAGTCAGGGGAGGAGGAAGAGAAGACTGTAGGAAGAAGGGGAGAGAGAGAGGAGGCAAAGTCCAGGGGATCAATAGCTTGAAGGTCACGGAAGGGGCGTAGAGAAGGGGAAGAGGAGGGGGGACAGTGGGAAATGTTGAAAGAGGCAAGGAAGTGGTCTGATATAGGATGAGGATCGAAGGAGAGATCAGCGACAGAGCAGTTTCTAGAGAGGACAAGATCAAGAGAATGGCCATTAGTATGGGTGGGGGAGTTGGTCCAAAGGTGGAGGTTGAAGGAGGAGGCTAGGGAGAGGAAGCGAGAGACTGAGGGCTGAGATGGGTCATCAACATGAATGTTGAAGTCACCAAGGATGAGAGTGGGGATATCAACAGAGAGGAAGAAGGTGAGCCAGGACTCGAAGTCAGAAAGAAAGGAAGAGAGAGGACCAGGGGGACGGTAGATGACAGCAACACGTAGATGGACGGGGGAGTAGCGGCGCACCCTTCTTTCCATCTGTCCGTCAAGCCCCACCCAGCCATGAGACGAGGTCCAAGAATCAGGCCCGGAGGAGTGTGCTCACCTGGCCTGCCAAACAGTTGATCATGGGGCCTAGAGGAGCATGATCACCAGAGCCCCCGAATCAGCTGTTTGGTCTGCATACCCAGGCTGGGTGAGGACACTCCTCTGGGTCCCCAATCAGCTGTTTGGTGACAGCTCCTCCTGAGGACGTGATCCTCCTACACAGCAGGGGTCTTGGAGTCCTGAAGTCCATGTGGACTTCTACTTGGTCAAACCATGGCATGGAGGGACTTCTGATGGCAGCCCTCCTGCTCAGATTCCTGGGAGGGGACTGATTATTTGAACTGCTTTCCCTGCTGGACCATAGTGCAGCAGGTGTGGTGACCCTCCTCGGGGCAGGCTGGTGGTGCAGTCAGGGCAGCAGGCTTCCTCTCTGGCACCATGGCATTCTTCCCCTTTAAGTATGTTGAACTTTATTGTATTGTGATTGCTGTGGCCAAGTGTCTCCACTACTGTTACCCCTTGCAGCAGATCCTATGCTCCACTTAGGACTAGATCCAAAGTTGCTTCTCCTCTCATGAGTTCCAGGACCAGCTGCTCCAAGAAGAAGTCATTTATGACATCTAGAAATTTTGTCTTGGCATTACTCCCTGATGTGATATTTACCCAGCTGATATAAGAGTAAGTATACAACTGAACAGCAATAACATTCTCCTTTCTGATGTGTCTAATTGCTTCTGTGATCAGAGGTGGATCTGATTATGGGTATTTTCAGAAGGGATGCTACCACGCTTAGCTACACTTTACCACACTTAACCCCACCCTGGGGTCACAACCACCATCACTTCTGTTTGGCGGCTGCCAGATGTTCACCATACTTTGGCCCAAACTATGGTAGCAGTTACCACCAGTTGTGAGCTCGGAAAATCATGGGGAACAGCCAGTGGTAAGTGCTACCATGGTTCAGGGCAAATTCTAGTAAGGTGCACGGTCATGTTTGTTCTAGGTATCCTGGGGGGAGGGGGCAGCTCTTACCCCGGATTGGGTCTAAGTGTGGTAGCATCGCTCCTGAAAATCAAAATATCCTATAGCTCTGAGCCTGTCCTCTCCCTCCATTCCACTCTTTTTGAAAAAATTATTATTATTTATTATAAAATTTGTATGCTGCCCCCTTCTGCTAAAAGCATCTCGGGGCAGCTAACAACACGTTAAAACAGATTAACACTTACACACTCGCTGATCCTTGGAAGACACTGGGGGCTACCTGAAGCCTGGAGGCCATGGGTTGCCCACCAATGTGTTAGAACCTGCCTAAGGACATTGAGAAAACACAATAGAAAGAAAAAGTAGTTGTATTCAGGCGTCAGGAGCTATTTGTTATTTTTTGAGAAGAACAACAAAAACTTCCCTAAAACAAAATCAATATCTTTGGAGGGGATATGCCTCTGTTTAAATATTGGCCTGGTTTTTCCATAAACATACGGCATGGCCCCGATTCTCCCCCGCTGGTGTGACTTTTTATTACAGTCTTCCTGGTGCTCAGTCAGTTTGTGTTTAGTCAAGATGACCATAGGTTTCAAAAGAAGCTTTCCTGGGGCAAGAGCTGGTTTTCCAGGTGGCTGGATCCCCACTGGGCATCTCAGAGTATGGAACCAAGTCGTACGCACACAGATTCGCAGTCTCATGCAAAGTACACGATAGGCGAGAGAGAGTCATAGAACTGGAGGGTTGGTAGTAAGGGTGCGCAGAAGGCACATTGTTTTTATTTTCATTTCCAAAACCCCCTTCGTTTTCAGAGAGTTTTTGTAAAGGACTTTGCTGTTTTTGTTTATTTTTGTTTTGTTTTATGTTATTAAAAATAATTTTGTAAAAGAAATTGCTGTGAATGTGCAATGTGGCTGCCAGGTTCATTTTGTGCATATATGTGGCCCTTTTCCGCAATGCCCCTCTGTACTTCATTTTGGAAAAGGGTGAAAATGAAAAAAATAAAAACAAAATTGAATTAAATCAAACAAATGTTTGCTTATTCATTTCTTTTTGTTACCAAAGTTATGAAAATGAATGGGTTCCCATTCATTTTTGTAATTAATTAAACAATATGAAATGGCACACCCCTAGTTGAAAGGGACCCCAAGGGACATCCAGTCCAAGTCCCTGTCCCAAGGAAGGGACCTTTTGCCTACAGCATTGTGGACAGATGCTCGCCCAGACAGGTTTTGAAAACATCCAAGGAGGGAGCTTCTACAACCACTCTGGGCATACATCTTCTACCATTGACCAACAGTTCTTGCAGTTAGAAAATCGATTAGTATTCTACTGAAATCTACATTGCTGTAATTTAAGCTCATTCCCTCTTGTTCTAGCTTCTGTGACAGTGGAGAAGAAAAAAACAACAAAAGAAATGCTCAACTGTGTCAGACCAATGGCCCATCACATTCTTGGTTGCTTTGGAGAAGTACCCAAGATTTCAAAATGGAGTGATCCATTCCCTGACTGCTGTTCACTCCCAGTTCCCAACAGTCAGTGGTTCTATAGTCATTAGTAGACCTATCCTTCAACAACATTTATCCAATCCATTTTTAAACCCAACTATGCTAAAGACCTAGACCACATTCTCCGGCAAAAAGTTCCACAATTTAATTGTGCATTGAGTGAAAAAAACCCACTTTCTTTTATTTATTTTAAATCTGCTACCAGTTAGTTTCATGGAGTGCCCTCTAGTGCTATTGGAGAGGGTAAATAACAACTCCCTCTTTACTTGTTCCATGCCACTTATGTTTCAAGTGGAAGAGTCCTAACCTATCCAGCCTCTCTTTGTATGGAAACCATTCCAGGCACTTGATTGACTTTGTTGCCCTTCCCTGTAACGTGCACTAGATCCCTCATGGTCAAGACGTGCACCAGGAGAGACCTGCAGTAGGTAATAATTTGTCCATGACAAGGGCACTAATGATACCACCCCACTAGGCGGGTGCAAAAAATCAAATTGAGGGTGTGCCACCCTCCATCACGGGCAAATGACTACCTAGTAGGGATGTGCGAACAGATCGCGGTTCGGGTTCGGTTGTTCGGTCTGGTTCAGTCCGGTCTTTCGGTTTGGTTGTTCGGTTCAGTCACGTTCGCTTCAGTTCGGGTGTTCGGCAAAAGGTATCGCTAGATCCTGTGATCGTGCTGGAAACCGGAAATTTGAGTGCCTGAGGAGCTTGTTTGGGTGAGAGCATGTGTTGTGGCTGACTGGGTGTTCGGTTCATGTGTTTTGGTTGCTTGTGTGTTTGGTTTGGCTGTCTTGTTTTGGCTGGTTGGTGAGTGTTGGTGGGTGACTGTTGGCTGTCTGTTTTTAAAAAAACAGACTGGCCTCCCCTCCACCCCATCTCTCTTGTTCTAGCGGGGAGCCTCTCTCCTCTCCCTCTCTCTCTCTGGCCATATAGTGCAGGTGACAGCATGGGTGGGATCGTGTCTGTTTCTCCTTCTAGCAGTGGGGAGACTCTCTCTCTCTCTCTCGGCAGCAACCTGGGCAGGCAAACAGGCACCTTGGCATGAGAGGCAGCAGGAAGGCGGGCTGAGGCAGGATTTGAGCTTGGCGGAAACCTGGGTTACAGAACCCTTGGCACAGATAGCATATAGGCCTGGGGGCCATTGGCACTAGCAGCAGCAAACATTAGTTGCCAGGGTACAGAACCCTTGGCACAGACAGCATATAGGGTTGGAGACCATTGGCACTAGCTGGGATAATTAAAAAGTTTTCTTGGCTGTTAGTTCAGGAGCTCTTGATGCCTGCTCCTTCTGCCATGCAATAGAGGGTCCAATTGTTCAGGTCGCAGGGAGCTTCTACGAAGTCACTAGTTCCCAAGTCCTTGTCAGTGGCTCTGCTGAAGGACTTGCATCAGAACCAGAGGTAAGGAGTTCTTTCTTTTGGAGTTGTGGCCAACTCTTAATCCTTTCTCCAGGGCGGCGGCTTGTGCTGGGGGCCGTTTTTTCCAAGGTGTATCTCACCTCATTGTCCCTGTCTGGAAACTGCACGCCGAGACGAAGGCCCAAGATTGGTTCCGGCACGCATCCAGGGGAAGCATCTGACCCATGAACTCCGCTCCCAGCAGTGCTCTCTGGGGTGACACCTTTCCATCTCCTCCCAGGGCTCGCGAAGCTTCTCACCGGCTTGTCTCCTGGCACGGGTCCCAACACTACGCTCATCCAAACAACCACTCGTTCCCTGATGAGATAAAAAGTCTGTGGGGGGAGGTTTCTCTTGCCCGGAGGTGAGTGTTACCAGGAACCAAGGGGGAGGACGGGGGGGGGGGCAAGGAGGCCCCTCCTCCCACAAGACAGTGTTTGCTTCACTGCCTTATGGAGCTAGGGCAGGGTGTGGACTCTGGGGTAATTTCAAGGAAGGGCATGGGACAGTAGGGAAAGGACTTTTAGTTGTCCCCCTGTACCTTCCCTGGCACTAACCAATGCCTGTTGCCCCCGGGATCGAAAACCAACCACACATCATTGCTCTGGTGATTGTGAGCTTCCCTGTGCTGTCTTGTTCCTTTGTGGCCAATTCTTCTATTTTCCAACCCCTTCCTGTAGTGTCCCCAAGTCTAGGATAGTTACTCCTGATCCTGGAGAATGGGCTCTGGTGGTGACTGGGGCGCAGGTTCCAGTACGTCCGACTGAAACCCTGTCTGCCAAATCCAGGCTTCAGCCTGTGGCCATGCTCCCAGCATCAGGGCATAATGTGGGACTTCCCCTGCCCCTGCCGCAGCGCTCAGAGCACCTGTGGGCACGCACAGGGTCGGAGTCTGAAACTTAAAAACGAGCGCCACAGAGACAGCGGCACTGGTGATTACAGAGAGACTGGCCCCCCGCTTGAGCTATCTTTTGTGAGAATTGTTTGTGGAGTGTGTAAACCTTAGAGTCCCATGCATTTGGACCTTCCGATCCAGGACAACATCTGTGAGTGACTGTGATTTTGGAGACTACGTGAATTGTGCGTGTGCTCCCTTGCCTACCTCCCCTCCCTGGGTTAAATCTTACAACCTGTGTAAATTCCCCCATCCCTCACCCTTCCATGGGATCCCTTCCCCCGTCCCCAGCCCTCACTTAGTAGCCTGTCCGCCCGTCAACCCCCGAGTGTGTAGACTAAGGATTGTTGGGGCAGACCTTGGCTTCCCTGTGTTACCACACCCTATGATGATAGAGGTCTGTTCTCTTTAATTAGAGGTGAAGACCAACACTCTATCCTGATGGGCAGCCTCCTTGCAGGGTGTGTGCACTTAATCAGGAGTCTCAGGACAAGCCTCGGTCGCGTGTGGGTTTGTGTGAACACCCCATATCCCCCACCCCGGTTACACCCCTGAACTCTCACTGGGGGCAGGAAGCATAACTCTATTATATAAGAAACCCACTTTCCTGTTTAAAACCCCCTCTCAAATTTTTCCCAGCCTTACACCAGCAACCACCAGTATATAAAACTCCACTTAACCAAAAGCCCCACACCCCCTCTCAACCTCTAAAAATGCCTACCCCAATCCTCCCGGTCCTACTAAGGGTCATGCCTTAGGGCCTTTTAGTGTGGCCCTTAGGCACTCAGCCTGCGGCACCAATGAGCAGCGGGACACTTTTGGCCGTGCCCACCCGGAAGTCCCCCTGCATGTCTTGGCCCTGCCCCATCTCCTCAAGAAGGAGGGAGGGGGCTTGATGATACCTGGGGTTCACGGGGCAGCAGTTCTGAAGGCGCTGTGGTGAAGGCACTGGACACTGTCAATAAAAGACCACTGGAGCTAATTCCCAAGTGTAGACCTAGCTCTTTGGGGTTTCATTCGGAGGGAATCACCCTGACTAGGCCCTACGCTGTCACAGACCATGAGGGCCATTGAGTCCAACCCACAACCTATGCTCATCCAGGTTCTTCTTTAAAACTTCCAATAATGGAGAGTCCACGACTTCTCTAGGTAGCCCTTCCCATTGCCTGACTGCTGGGTCAGTCTAAATTTCCCTTTTTGATTTTTTTTTACCCATTCCCTCTAGTCCTGCTCTTCATAGCAAGGCAGAGAAATTGTTCTCTTCTTCCTTATATCCGACTTTTAAATATTTGTAAACTGTTGTCATATGATCTCCTGCCTTCACCTTCTTTTCTCAAACTAAACATATCGATGGGTGTTTTCAGATGTTACAGGGCCGCTTGGCCCCGTACCAAAAACAACCTTTTAATCCCCCGCCAGGGTGACCCTGTCACGCCATATCAGACGTGCCGGGGGATCCCGGCGAGGAATCTGGGAGCCGCACGACGCAACATGCGGCCGCACGACGCAACATGCGGCCGCACGGCGCCGCCCCCTCCACGCTCCCTGCCGCCCGCCCTCTGGGGAGATGTGCAGGTGGCAGGGCCAATGTGGCTGCAGCGTCCAGCCGAATTCGCCACGGCCTGGGATCCCGCCAGTGATCCCAGGCCGTGGCGCCCGGCCAGACGTTATTTTTTTTTTTGTCCCCACTGGGGATCTCTTTGACCACGCTTCCCGGGACATTCCCCTGGCTAGCCTGGGAAGCATGGTTCAAATTGACCCCATGCGGGTATTGACCGTGGTGAACATCTGGCGGCCGCCAAACAGACGTTTGAGACACAGTGACCACAGGTGGGTATTCACCGTGGTTCACTGTGATCTTGTAACATCTGAAAATACCCATAGTTTCTTCCACCTCTCATCAGATGATTTGTGTTCCAAACCCTTTACCATCTTTGTTGCTGTCCGCTATACAATCCTGGATGTTAACAGTGGGCATTTTTACACACACCTTAAAGTCCCGGATTTTTCAATCTTCTGGGTTTACAAGTCCACAAGTAAGTTCCGGATGCATTTTTCACGCAAACACTGCCCTGAGGCAGCCTAAAGTAGCCGCAGCTGTAGACGTGAGGTGCTGCCATGGAAACCAAGTGACCACAGCTACCTGGAGCAAAGCAGTTTTATTTTTATTTAATATTTATTTATTTAATAGATTTTTACCCCGCCCCTCCTGCTAAAGCAGCCCGGGAGAACTTTTTACACACCAACGTTCTGGGAGAAGTTCTATGCAGAAGTTCAAAGAGCTGGATGTTTAAGATCTGGGTGAGTGATTTAGACACACGGAAAGTTCAGGATGTAACAGCAAACATGCAGGAGAAATGTCTGTGTAAAAACACCCATTATCGCCCTCCAAATTAGGCCTTCTTGGCCCCTTTTCATTTCCAATTCCTGAATCTAGCCTGTGCATCCAGTTCTTACTCACTGAAAGTGTGAGCTCAGGGGAAGGGTGCAGAGATGAGGGCATGGACTCACAGAAAGAGGATGAATCCATGGCACAAATCCATCTTCTTGGAACATCCCATTCTTAGCACATCCCATAAACAAACCTGCCGTTCATTTTCTATCTGGTCTGCAAAGCCTGTCATTTTCAAAATGACCTGCAGGAACGAAAAGATTCCACACTCCTGGTGTAAGGTATCTAGAGCCCCTGGCTTCCACTACTATGCGGAGTGCTTCATAATATTCAACAGCAAAGTACTAGGGATGTGCGAACAGAACGCGGTTTGGATGTTTGGCTGTTCGGTCGTTCAGTTCAGAAACCAAGTTTGGGTTCGGTTGCTTGGTTCGGGATCCAAGTTCGAGTTCGGTAGTTCGGTTCAGCGGAGTTCGGTTCAGCTGAACATTCGGAAATCAGTATCAATATCGATATCGGTACCAATATCGATTTCGAAGATTTTATTTTCGGTATTGGTATCGTTTGGCCCTGATACACTTAAGTTTGTTATTTTTATGTCTTGTTATATTGTTAACTAAATGGAATATCTTATATTTTATTTATTTATTTCTCCCCTCCATAGCCCAGCAGGTTTGGAGTCTGTGGGTGGTTTTGGATTCAGGCTTCCGTCTGGATCAGCAGGTGGAGGTGGTGGCTAAAGCCGCCTTTCGCCAGCTGTATCTGGTACAGAGGCTGGACCCAGACATTTCCGGGCCCGCCCTGGCCACTCTTATTCACACCTTCATCACCTCGAGGCTAGACTAACGCGCTCTATGTGGGGCTTCCCTTGGTTCTGGTTCAGAGGCTGCAGCTGATGCAGAATGTGGCGGCCTGTCTCCTTACATGGACGAGACGATGGGAGCATATAATACCTGTGCTCCGCACTCTTCACTGGCTGCCTATAGCGTACTGAGCCAGATTCAAGGTGCTGGTGTTGGTCTATAAAGCCCTGTACAGTCTGGGACCCTCATACCTTGGGGACCGCCTCGCCTTCTGTGCCTCAGGGCGACCCCTGCAGTCTGACAGGGGTGCCTTCCTGGAGGTCCCCCGTGTTAAAAGGGGGGGCACAATGGAGAGGGGGTTCTCAGTGGCCGGGCCGTGACTTTGGAACTCCCTCCTGGAGGAAGATTGCCTCACCCCAGGTCTGATGGCATTTTGCTTAGCCTGTAAGACCTGGCTGTTCGCCCAGGCCTTTGGAGGGGAGGGTGGGAGGGGAGGGTGAGGTGGGGTGGGGGGGGAATGTTGAGGTGGGGGTGGGGGGTATTTTTTAATCATTTATATTTGATGTTTTATGTGTTTTATTATTGTTTTATTTGATGTAAGCCACCCTGGGATGCCGTAGACATGAGGGGGTGACCAATAAATATAAATAAATAAATGTGTGGGATGGGTGAAATAGGAGGAGGATGGCAATGGATTGGGAGGAACACAAACTGCTGGGAGAGGGAGTTCTGAAAATGCCTACTGACAGGATCAGTGGCTAGCTCAGAAGGTGTTGAAGGGGGGGAGGGAAATGACTTTTGTTACTTGCTGCGCCCGCCTCACCACAAGCCCCATTGGCTCTGTGCAGCCTAGCCTCCCCTTCCCCCATGTCTAATCACAAACTGCGAAGCCAGTGGTCTGAGGAGAAAATGGATGGTGATTGGGCAGGCTGGCTGCTACTCCAAACCTCTCCACCCCTGGTGCCTGGAAGTCTTGTCCTCAGCTGCCCCCCCCCCCGTGCCTGCCTGTGTCTGGCACTCACGTTTCCCGCCTCTGAACTCATTCGAACTCACCTGAATGGTACCGAACTGTTCAGTCATTTTCAAGTTCTGATCAAGTTCGATTCGGTCGGTTTGGGTTCGGTCCAGAAGTTCAGTTCGGTCGTCCGAACAGACCAAGTTCGGTCCAAACTCCGAACATACGAACTGCGTTCGCACATAGTACTATTGTCCGGTTGCACTGGTGGGTAACTGAGCCACAGAAAGACTAATGCATTTTCATGGAGAATTTATGGTTTATTGAGTTTATACAGCGACTTTATGGTAGAATTGAACCTATGTGTCTGGGCTCCCCGGTCAACCCCCAAATAACTAGAACATCCTTCCTTCCTTTTTGAAAGAAGATAATTGTGCCCTATCCCACACCAGTGATAAATAGTTCTCCCCTGTCCACACAAGTGATGTTAATTGTCAAAGCTGACTTAGCCTTCTGTATTTGTTTGGTGTGTAAGATCAGCATGCTTGACGTTCATGTTTATCAGAGTATGGTTGAAGGAATTGGTTGATGGCTGGGGTGTGGCAGGTCTTGCAGCGGGGCAGGAGGCTGGATTAGATGACCCCTGACACCCCTTCCAGCCTTGCGACTCTATGACTCTAAAAGGTTAATTTTTAAAGATGATTATATTCCGAATGGTCTCTTGTTTCCATAAATATGGTGTTCCTATCATCTGGCTTTGCTTTCCTTCTCTGCTTCCTTGCTGCCAGCCTTTTATTTTTGGATGGTCCTGATTATGAATACAAATTATTAATAAACCAACAATATGGATAGAGTTTCCTAGACAGGCAGTTTTTAAAAATCACATTATGTATACTTAATGTCTAACTGACCTTTTCTGCTGTTACTTAAATCTTTTTAAAATTCATTTAATTTCAAAGCCAGAGTATTAGCCCATTTATATGTAAATTACCTTTAATTCATGCATTGATTTAACAGACTAATCCAAAAGATCCTTTACCACAGGTGACCTTTTTGACTCTGTACTTCTGGGAAAGCTGTAGAGTGGTTTCCTGTGACCTCACGTCCACGTGAAGAATAACATTATGCCGACTCCAGTCTTTAGAAATCAGTCATAATTGTAGACTTTTCAGACAACACTGAATTATTAACACAAAACTCTCTTGATTGGTGGTCTAGTCAAAGAAGCTCCTATTTTAAACGGATGGATATTTTACACTGGGTAGTTTCCCCCCCACTGCCTTTCTTTCTTATTTTCAATCTAAAACAAAACTAATGAAGGGTTTTACTGGTGATTACAATTTATTATTCCAAGGATGCATTAGCTAATTCTTAATAGCCTCTCAAATTTGTAGCTCTCAGTTCAGGCACACTGAAGTAAAGTTATTACTAGGAAACACGTATCATTGGTGCTTTTTAAACAGCTGGGGGGGCCAGGCGGGTCAGTGGGCGGTAGGCAGAGCACCACTGCAGGCGGGATTGGGTGGGCGGAGGGTGAAGGTCCTCCACTCACCTCCACCCATCTACTCGCATGGAGTAACCTGCCTTTTTGCCAGTTGCTCCATGCATCGGTGATGGGTGGAGACGGGTGGGTTGTTGGAGTGCTCCCGCCCACCCACAGTGGCAGTCACATGGGTGGCATCCACGCATGCACATGCAGCGGATCTGTGTGTGCATGTGTGGGTCCGTCTCATGTAAAAAGAGCCATCAATACGGAGCCGTGACAAGAAATCTGAGAAGTTTTAACTAGAACATGAGTTCCCCAGAAAATATCAACTTTTTCTGACTATAAAAAGCAAGCAATTTTGAAAGCAAGTGTAGACTACACTTGAGGGGCCTGGAGCATCTTCCACCTTTCTCTATGGATGTCAAAACCAACTCCTGAGCTACACCTGGTGACGTGTGTATCTCATAAAAGATATCATTCGAACAATTTTGGGTGTTTTTAGACACACATTTCTCCTAGATGTTTGCTGTTATATCCTGAACTTTCTGTGTGTCTAAATCACTTACCCAGATCTTAAACATCCGGATCTTTGAACTTCTGCGTGAAACTTCTTCCAGAAATTTTGTGTGTAAAAGGTTCTCCTGGTAAACTGCTTTGCTCCAGGCAGCTGTGGTCACTTGGTTTCCATGGCAGCCTGTCACGT
>QEPC01001757.1:94967-151273 GCA_003113815.1 Sphenodon punctatus
GGGGGGGAATCACATTCAACACGCAAATGGAGATGGTCCAGCCAGAACCTCCGTTTGTGTGTTGAATGTGATTCCCCCCATGATTCATGGGGGTGAACATCTGGGGGGGAGCTTCCGTTCCCCTCAACAGACGTTACGGCATCACGATCACCATGTGGTGATTCACCGTGGTTGAGCATGATCTCGTAATGTCTGAAAATACCCAATGTGTTTCCCATTGAAACCAATGGAAATAGAAAATAAAATTTCTGTATTTACGAAAACATAAAGAGAATATTTAAATAATGAAAATGAAAAAAAATAATGACATGGGTTCATGATGCATACCTCTAGTGATAAGCTGTCAGCAATATAACAACATAAATCGACTACCAGTTTTCAATTAAACTGGTGAAGGGCGAGGTATGCATTTAAATAAAGAATACTAAATAAATTAAATGGTTTATAATTTAAAATGAGAGGACACAATTATAGAGTTCATTTCAGATGGTCATGACTATCTAAATGTAAAAACTCCTCCGGGCCATATTTTAAAAGGTCCTAGATAAGGGTTATAGGTTAATTAAAAGATGATATCTTTTTTGCATAATTACCTATATAGGGAGGAAAACCAGATTTATTAAGGATACACAACTGGCAGATAGCATTGCAAAAGTACTGAAATTAACTTAAACAGCATGTAAAAAAGAGAATATAGTTCTTCTCTCATTAGAGACAGAAACGGTGTTTGATAGTGTTGATGGGATGCATATAGATAGAAGAGGTGAAAGATTTAGGTGTAGCTAAAAAGAAATGTTCTTGAGATGGATTGAAGCTTTTTGCATAAGCAAACAAGAGACTGCTTTAGCTTTAGCTTTAGTGGCTGTAGATGGGAGAAATATGACGTACAAAAGGAAACTGGACAGTCCGGGCTATTTTTACATCTTGTACATATATTATTCTACTGGGGTGATAGAGCTATTTGCCCAGAAAATTAGGACTAAACATATAGTTAAAGAAATGGATGTGGGAAAGTCAGTCAAAGTTTGGTCTTGACGACGTACGTTTGCCTGCACCTGCATCAAGAACAGGAAATGGAGAGTTTTGAAAAATGGAACGGACGTGAAGCTGGGGTCCAAGATTAACAGGGCAATAGGGAGTCTCACCACAGCATAGTTCATAAGCAACTAACTGCCACAAAAAGCATCTAGTCCTCAAGCTAGGTATTAATTCTGGGCTTCAACAGGTGAAACCTGTTCGACAAACGAGACTTGTATTGTGCCATACACCTCACTCGTGGTGTATGAGCCTGCCATCAAAGCCTTCAGCACCAACCCCTACTGCTTTGCTCACTTTGCGCTTGGTCCTCATGATTGTGGCTGAATCGTGGACATACCACCATGACCATTTGCTGCCAAACCCATCGGACCACCAGATGGATGTCCTCAGCCACCTGGCCCGCAGCCGCATAATTCAAGCTTTGAAATTGNACACACACACACGCACACACTTAGTCCCCCGCTAGAGGGGAAGTGAAGGTCTGTGGGAGGGGAAGGGGGAGGCTTACTCTCATTCACCTTCAAACACTCCAACCCACAGATCTACACATTCACTCTCACCGATCCTAGAATCACTCTCACAATCAGTCCTACTCAGTCACACACTCTCACACCCACACGCATAGTCAAAGTCACAAGTTCTTTCTTAGAATTCACAACACAACAAGGTGCCAGCCTCTCATGCAATTACCGGCAAGGAAGTGATGGCCCTGAAGGGCTTTTATATTGACTCTTCCATTTCTTGAAGGTGCTGCCTATTGTGCCATTCTGAAGTCCCACCTCCGGGACTGCACCGCGGCTGCATCCCTGGTTGCTCGGCAACCAGGGGAGCTTGCGTCATGGAGCTCCTAGCTTCCTCTGAGTCCTGCCTTCCCGGCTGTGTGTCAGGATGCTGCGGTTGTTGTGGTTACCTAGCAACCAGTGCTATGCGTCTCCAATCCGAGGCCCAGTGCCCGGCTGGGAATCCTTGCCTGCGGGCGCAGGCCCCGACAACCAAGTGACTTGCCCAAAGTCACCCAGTGAGTTCATGGCAAGGGCGGAATTCAAACCCTGTTCTCCAGGTCCATCACTTTAACACCTAGGCTACACTGGCTCTTGTATTTAAAAGAAAAGCCCAGAAAGAACTCAGCTTTAAATTAATCACATCTATACATAATAATAATATTAACTTTATTAAGAACTAGCTTTCGCCATGGAAAAAGAAACATACAAAATATAAACAAATAAACACATCTATACATAGTCATCTGCTGGACAACTGACTGAGATATATTTTTTCTCAAAATATATTTGGACCCTCACACAATTTCTTTGTGTATATTAAGCTGTATTAATTTGGCAAAATGGTAAATAAAAAGAAAAATCTGTCTTTAAAATACAAGCATTAAACTTCCATTAAGGCAATGAAATAAACCTGGTAATGCATTTCAGAGTAACTGCTTATACAGTAAATACAACTATTTGTATATATAACTTCCCTCATATAAAATGTGATAAAACAATTTAGACCAAGACCACTTTTAGATGAGTGGCTCTACCTACCGGCTTGAAGGAAGCGCTTCCTGAAAAGCTGCATGAGGTGCATTTAGATGCACCCGAAGTAGTCGGCTGCCATAGGAATTTCAACTTGCACAGTCTCTTTGAAGACATATTTTGAAAGCCCTGATATTGAGACTTTCCAAATATGGATTAAAATAGACTATGCAAGCCACGATTCCTATGGCAGCTGGCTACTTCCAGTGCATCTAAACGTACCCTGTGGGGCTTTTCAGGAAACGCTTCCTTTAAGCTGGTAAGTAGAGCTACTCATCTAAAAGCAGTCTGAGAAATATAATTTATTTTTAGAGGACTAAGAAACTGCAAAGTTGTGCACAGTCTCTGACAGAGACAAAAGAATGCAAAACATCTGGGGTAACAAGTATAGAGAAGGCGTTGTGTATTGATACAATTTTGCAGAGATCAGATCCATGGCAAGACTTTATTTTGCCATGAATACTGAAATGTATTGACGGATTTGAGAGAGGTTTTCAATTCATTCTTGAGGACTCGACAGAAAATCTCTCTCTAGTGAATGGATAAAAGTTGGTGTAAAAAACTGTGTGAAAAGGACTCATGTCACTGTGTATATAGGTTTCTGGGGTAATATCAATGGGTGTTTTTACACAAGACACTTCCACGCATGGACACCCACTGTCCACATTGGGAAGCACTCATGTAAATTCATTGCATGGGTGCGTGTTCGGGATGTGCAAACAGAACCGAGTTCGGAAATTCGGTTAGGTTCGTTTTGGTTAAAAAATCGAGTTCAGTTCGGAAGTTCAGTTCGGTCGACCGAACTAGTCGAGTTCGGTCAAATTCCGAACTTCTAAACCGAGCTTGTACATTCAAAACTGGTGTGTTAAGCTGTTTTTGGCCTTCCAAACTAGTTCAGATTTGACCGAACAGTTCAGTCGAATTTGAGTTCGGTTCGGAAGTTCGGTTCGGTCGACCGAACTAGTCGAGTTCGGTCCGAACTCTGAACTTCTGAACCACGTTTGCACATCCCTAGTGCGTGTGCTCCCGTGACTTACATGCTACCTCCCTGTCCACAAATGGGGCACTCCAGGGAAATCTGGAGAGCCCCATGAGTTAGACTGCTCATGTGAAGCACCCTCCATGCACAACACTCCCACCTCGACCATGGAGCCCCCACACTGGTGCTCGTGTAAAAACACCGAATGATTCAAAACAAAAATATAAAAAGATGGGGACTGACAAAAGTATGAATAAGATAATTTTTTGTTTTTTTTTTTTTCAATATATTTTTATTATTTAACTTCTTCATTTTTACACCATGTTACAATGGTTCAAAAGTGCTTTCTTTTCATTTGGACCTGTGTTACAGTTTTGGTCCGTGTCTCTATTAAATCGGTGTAACTTTCTCTTATTTCTTAATAAAACAATTTTCATTAACGCTAATGTTTCATACTTTATAAATTATTATAGCATTTTCCATCCACCCTCTCCCTCCTCCTCCCCCCTCCCTTATTTTGTGCTGGGCATACATTGTTACAAATACCGGTCAAACAATATTGTCTTGTCATTCTTTTGTAGTTCAAAACCCTCAATTGCTTCCAGAATAGCTATCCATTTCGCTTCATAGGCTATCTTTTGCTTGTTCATCCTCTTTTCCTTTTTCTCATCCGGATTGTCTGCCTGGTTCAAAAGGCTGATTTGTATTTTGTCCATTGTGAACAGATACCAGATCCTCGAAATCCATTCCTGGAATGGCAAAGGTCCCTTCGTTTTCCAATGACTAGTTATCACATTGAGTGCCGCCAAGCGACATTTTCATTGTTATATTTGTTACTGCAATAATGAAAATGAAAACTAATGAAAACGAATTTTTGGTTTTGAAATCATGGGAAAACACTAAAAAACATATTTCGGACTATAACGTTTGTGTTTCTTATTCACTTCTGATGGAACTTGGGGAGTTTGTACCCCCAATAGAGGGCACTATATGTACCAACTGTCGGAACAATTGGATAAAGGGAACCGATGTTATAAACAATTGAATATTGTGATTTTGAGAAAAGCTCCATACGCATTCCTGGCTATGACTTCTTTATCTTCCATCCAATTTGCATGACACCTGGGAATATTATGTCACGACATGATTACCAATCCTGACAAATTTCAGAGAGATTGGATAAAGGGTTCTGATATTATAAGCTATTACCTGAAAATGCATTTCCAGTTGTAACATTTTTATATTCCATCCTATTTACAAGACATTTTGCAGGAATATATCCCACACTTTCTCTGTCATCTCTGCCAAACTACAATACAATTTGATAAAGGGACCTAATTCTTTAATTAATTGAAGTTGTCCCTTTGACGACCATTATTCAGACAAATAGCAGCACATGCAGTGCAAGTCTGAGGCAGGTACCTGGCATGGCAGGGAGAGGAAGTCTGTAGGAGGAAGGTCAGGGAGCAACCCAACAGGCTGACAGACATATTCACTGGCCTATTACTGCATGCTTCCAACTTTACAGGACCAATCCGTGATGGCTTTGAGGCTGGCATAGGGGGCGGCCCTGAGGTGGGCATAGAAGGGACTTTGGGGACATAACTGGGACTTTGGGGATAGCATCCCAAAAATCAGGGGATATGGTTTACACATCCAGGCTGGCCAGTTATCACATCCTGCAGCACTGTGACAGAGGATATCAGAGAATCTCCATTGGCTCTTTCCAAAACAGATGTTTCCAATCTCCCAGTAACAAGTGGGGGAGAGAATTTGGGGTGGTCAAAGCACAGAATGAGGATATTTTGTTGATATTTCTGCTGGCCAATTGGCATAAAAAAATGATCTTTTACCACAGCGACATGTAAGAGAATCCCTGGCATAGGCTCATTCTCTGCATTTGCTGTGCATGCTTATAAAATTTGGATCCTTTATCACATCTTTCTGATATTTGGCAGAGATGATCCTAAAGGTGTGAGGTGTCAGTTCTGCCAAATTTCATGTACATTGGTTGGACTACAATGATGTTATAGTAAGACATGAATTTAAAATTGAATTGCTTATACCACCAGGACCCTTTATCCAAAACGTTTGACATTTGGTATAGATAATAAACCTGGGAGGTGTATAGCTGTGCCAAGTTTCATCCACATTATATTGGATACAAAGAAGTTACTTCCTGGAATGTATATGCAGATTCTTTGAAAAATGAAATAATTCAACGGCTTATAAAATCTGATTCCTTTATCCACTCTTCCTGAAATTGGTACACATAATGCCTTCCATTGGAAGTACATTCCCTAGATGTTTCATTCAAATATAATGAAAAACAAAAAAGTTAAAGTCAACGATGGGTATTTTCAGACATGACGGGGCCTGTATGGGACCCGTCACGGAATCACCCATTGATCCTCCACCGGGATCAAACTGGCACGTCCAACAGACATGCCGACAGATCCCGACGGGAAATAGGGGAGGGAGAGGGGCCACGTGGCACAACGTTCGGTCGCATGGCCCCGCCCCCCCATGCTCCCTAGGCCGCCCGCCCTCTTGGGAGACGGACGAGCGCCGCAGCCAATGCAGCTGCAGCGCCCACCCACATTGACCATGGCTCGGAATCCCGCCACTGATTTTGGGCCATGGTAGGGAGACAGATGTTACGGTCTCCTTGATCATGGGGGGGAATCACATTCAACACGCAAATGGAGATGGTCCAGCCAGAACCTCCGTTTGTGTGTTGAATGTGATTCCCCCCATGATTCATGGGGGTGAACATCTGGGGGGGAGCTTCCGTTCCCCTCAACAGACGTTACGGCATCACGATCACCATGTGGTGATTCACCGTGGTTGAGCATGATCTCGTAATGTCTGAAAATACCCAATGTGTTTCCCATTGAAACCAATGGAAATAGAAAACAAAATTTCTGTATTTACGAAAACATAAAGAGAATATTTAAATAATGAAAATGAAAAAAAATAATGACATGGGTTCATGATGCATACCTCTAGTGATAAGCTGTCAGCAATATAACAACATAAATCGACTACCAGTTTTCAATTAAACTGGTGAAGGGCGAGGTATGCATTTAAATAAAGAATACTAAATAAATTAAATGGTTTATAATTTAAAATGAGAGGACACAATTATAGAGTTCATTTCAGATGGTCATGACTATCTAAATGTAAAAACTCCTCCGGGCCATATTTTAAAAGGTCCTAGATAAGGGTTATAGGTTAATTAAAAGATGATATCTTTTTTGCATAATTACCTATATAGGGAGGAAAACCAGATTTATTAAGGATACACAACTGGCAGATAGCATTGCAAAAGTACTGAAATTAACTTAAACAGCATGTAAAAAAGAGAATATAGTTCTTCTCTCATTAGAGACAGAAACGGTGTTTGATAGTGTTGATGGGATGCATATAGATAGAAGAGGTGAAAGATTTAGGTGTAGCTAAAAAGAAATGTTCTTGAGATGGATTGAAGCTTTTTGCATAAGCAAACAAGAGACTGCTTTAGCTTTAGCTTTAGTGGCTGTAGATGGGAGAAATATGACGTACAAAAGGAAACTGGACAGTCCGGGCTATTATTACATCTTGTACATATATTATTCTACTGGGGTGATAGAGCTATTTGCCCAGAAAATTAGGACTAAACATATAGTTAAAGAAATGGATGTGGGAAAGTCAGTCAAAGTTTGGTCTTGATGACGTACGTTTGCCTGCACCTGCATCAAGAACAGGAAATGGAGAGTTTTGAAAAATGGAACGGACGTGAAGCTGGGGTCCAAGATTAACAGGGCAATAGGGAGTCTCACCACAGCATAGTTCATAAGCAACTAACTGCCACAAAAAGCATCTAGTCCTCAAGCTAGGTATTAATTCTGGGCTTCAACAGGTGAAACCTGTTCGACAAACGAGACTTGTATTGTGCCATACACCTCACTCGTGGTGTATGAGCCTGCCATCAAAGCCTTCAGCACCAACCCCTACTGCTTTGCTCACTTTGCGCTTGGTCCTCATGATTGTGGCTGAATCGTGGACATACCACCATGACCATTTGCTGCCAAACCCATCGGACCACCAGATGGATGTCCTCAGCCACCTGGCCCGCAGCCGCATAATTCAAGCTTTGAAATTGTATTGAGGTCCCATGCGTTGTCTAACTTGGACCCAGGTCAGTCTTGTCCAGGGCCATATCAAGCTGTCCAGGGCCATATCAGTTGTAAGACCTAAACAGGCAAACATACTAGCTTTACACTAGCTGTGCTCCTAATTCCGACGCTGCAGCCAGGCGCCCTGCCCAGCATGCCGTGCTGTGGAGACACACTCGGCCCATCACAAGTTTTCTATTGTCTGATGAAGATAAGAAAAAATTAGAGTCCAGAACCACTGACCCCACCACTGGGAATGCTTATCAGTCATGCATATGGAAGACTGAAGACGCCTGTAAACCAGATCATGTGGCAGAAGGAGATCGGTTGGACCAGAAAGCTCCAGAACTCCCCAAATGCCTTCTTGTTCACATGCCAGGTTAATTCTGCCATGTCAGCTCTAAAATCCTCATCTAAATCCACTTCCAGGCATACCCAGTGCTTCTGACATCATCCCCCAGCTCCAGGGAGGTGGACTTATCCTTCTGGAAATTAGACAAAGCACTAACAATGTAGTTATCCAAACACTAACACGTGACTGCCCGAGACACACATGATCAAGGACAGGCATTTCAAAGTAAACCACCCCACCAACCCCCATGATCTTGGGAGACTTACTGGGCTGGTGACTGATGCCATGTACCACAGCTAAGTTATTCAACCAGAAAAATATGTGGGAGTTGCAAAGATTGCTGCCCCACACAGCTTGTGAGCTACCAACAACAGAAATAACTCAAGGAGTATTATGCCCCTTGGATATTCTCGTGGGAGTGAGGGGCAGAAATGCCCACCATGGCTCATCCCAGGCATGCATAGAGAGCCCACTCATGGGGCTAGCACTCTAGAGCAAAAGTGAGGTTCCCCTGAGGTTCCTACATGGTTCAGAATGTTACCTTCTTGGTACCCCCAAATTTCTTGAGGTTGGTACCCAGAGCAGTCAGCTTGTTGAGGGGGAGTCTAGATGTTCCCGTGACCACATCTTTCATGATGCCTAATAATGAAAACCTTGTTTCCAGACCCTCAGTTTTCTCTGCAATTAGGGGAACTCCTGCTTCCCCTGACACCTTGTTGAATGCAGCCATCAGTAAGGAGCAATTCTGTGGGCTTACCCAACCCCCAAACAGTCAGTCAGTGAGACAGTGCAAGATGGAGGACAGGTCAGACCTTACCTTGACTGCCCACCCCAGGATAGTGCTGAATCTCTCGAAGGCAGAGCAGGAAATTGCGTAGTCCCCTGGCATAGCCTTGACCTATAAGAAATGGTCACCAAGGCCACCCAGAGAAATGGATAGAAGACAGGATGGAGAGGTGAAGAGTGAACTATACAGCACGCCCTGCAGCATCAGTGGATGTGTACTGCCCTGAGCCAGGTCAAGAGCAATGGGGGAGGCACCGGACGGCACAGGTATTTACCTGACCGCCAGTCTGCTCCCAAGGCACCTCCCCTTTGTCCCCATTGGCCCTAGCAGTACCCCCCTTAGGGAGGGACAGAGGAAATACCCACACCCCTTCAACCTGAGCCTGGTTTGGGGGTAGGAAACCGCAAATTGGCCCCCCTGCCTACAGTGGGCAGACACTATTTTTTACCAATTGGTAAAATGGTAGTAATAAGTAGTAATTGTATCGACTCAACTGATTGTTTGCAGCAATTTATAACAAATACAGTATAATAAAACCATACAAAAGGTAAATTGGTAAAGAAATCGGTAAAGGAAGTCAGATAATTGGTACTGGAAGTCATAAAACTGGGATGAAAAATAGTTATTCAGTACATTGGGTACTCTGTCGATCGGTAATAATGTACCAATTGGTACCCAATGTTACTGGGCCCGGCTGAGTAACACAATTTTGATGGATATACCTGTTTTTGCTCATACTAATTTCAGCTCTAATCATGGGATTATCCCCAGGGTTCCAAGCCAAATGCAGGTCCGTGATCCATGGATTTCGCACAGAATCCCCCTCCCCCCGAAATCTCCTGCCATGTTTCTCCCAGCACAGAATTTCCATCCTGCGCTGGGGAGACGTAGGGCAGGAGATTCCATGGGGGGAGGGATGCGAATAAACCCTTGGAACGCCCCCCCCTTCCCGGCCAGGCTGCACTGGGTGGGCGGGGGATGCCAGGGCTTGCCTTCCATCCACCCTCCCCAGCTTGGCAAATTAACACACCTAGAAGCAGCAGCAGTAGCAGCTTCTTTCAGCTCTCTTCAGCCACTCCATCTGGCTGCTTCCTGGCCCTTCCCAACAAGGCTTCCCAGAGTAGCATGGCCAGATGACATCGTTTGGCTGCGTCACTCTGGGAAGCTCTGTTGGGAGTGGCCAGAAGGAGCAGTTGAAGAGCGCTGAGAGGAGTTGCTGCTGCCGCCGCTGCCAACACAACTGCTAGGTTTGTTCATTTGCCCGGCTGGGGGTGGAGCGAGGCAAGCCCTGGCAGTCCGACCCACCCAATGCAGCCAGGTGGGGGAGGGGGGGAGGCCCTATGCTGCATCTACAAGGCTGGGGAGCGGGGGGAGGCAAGCCCTGGCAGCCCCCAACCCACCCAATGCAGCTCAGTGTTGTCATGCACAGAATTGGGCCCCGAGCCTCCCAGATTCCTGCGGAATTAAAAAAAATAATCAGTGGGAGAATCGGGGCCCTGATTATCCCAACATGGTACTAGGAAGAAGAAATGACGGGTTCTCCAAGTGCTTCATTAAAGACTTCTTTGAACCTGTGTCTTCTTGATTGGAATCGAGAAAAAAACGATAATGGAGAAAAGTTTTTTGCAGAGATTTTTTTCTCAAGTGAATCTGCATCCAATTACATGAAAACAACAACAGTGTTATCATGGGGTAACTTTGTACCCCTGTGTGGTATACATACACCCCAATCAATTTTCATTTCACACAACAGTTGAAGTCAATATGTGTCACAATACATACACACACACACAAACACACACACACACCATCTGATGTAACATACACACATGCACACCCCTGAGATAAGAGTCTGTCTTCTTAGTGTGGTTCTGTTAAAATGGGCTTGGGATAACTTTGTACTCCACATGGGAAAATTCATTTGTACCTGGGTTGCAATGTTACCCTGCATGGTTTCCCATCCACAGAAAACTCATTTGGTGCAACACACTGTCCTTTGGAGATATTGTGTACCAGGGTGTCAGTGACAATGGGTATTTTCACATGTGACGGGGTCAAACGGAAACAACCCTTTGATTCCCCGCCGGGGCCACCACGTCACGGGCTAACAGACACGGTGGCCGATCCCGGTGGGGAATCCGGGGAGGGGGCAGGGCTGCGCGGCGCAACGTGTGGCCGCACAGCCCCGCCCCCCCACGCTGCCCCGGCCGTCCGCCCTCCAGGAGATGGGTGGGTGCCATGGCCAATGCGGCCGCAGCGCCAGGCTGCCCCCCCCGGCATTGACCACGGCCCAGATTCCCACAGCGGATTCCGGGCCATGGTCAGGGGACAGACGTTACTGTCCCCTTCATCACGGGGGGGAATCTCATTCACCACGCGATTGGGGATGGTCCGGCCAGGACCTTTGATCGCATGGTGAATCTGATTCCCCCTCATGATTCACGAGGGCGAACATCTGGGGGGGAACTTCCATTCCCCCCAACAGACATTACAGAATCACTTTCACCCTGTGCAAATTCACTGTGGTTGACTGTGATCTCGTAACATCTGAAAATGCCCAATGTTCTGAAAGAACAAGTTTGAAAGACCGCTAACTGCTAAGTTATTGCATGAGAGGTTGGAATTACCCCACGATGTGCAAAATAAACTAAAATTGCCTTTGGGTATAGAATTACCCTACCCATTACCCCAAGCTGAGGTAAACTTTGTACTCCATATGAGAAACCCCATTCGCGCTTGAGGCACAATGTTACTCAGCGAGTTTTTCAGCCACAGTAAACTAATGGTTAATGGTAAACTGATTGTCCTTTTGGAGATATTGTGTACTGGGGTGCCAGTGTCTGTCCTAAAAGGACAGTCAGAGGATCACTAACTTATCAGTTATTGCCCAAGATGTGCCCCGGAAGCTGGAATGTGCCCCGTAAAGCTGAATGAACAAAAAACCCCATGCATGCGTAAAATGGTCACTGAGGCTGTTCTGCACATGCACAATCATTTCCCAAAATGGCACCGGTAGCCTCGCTGCCATTTTGGAAAAGGGAAGCCGTTCTACACATGTGCGGTGGCCACTTTTTTTGTGCATGTGCAAAATGACTAACACTACTGGAAAAGGCTGCGCATACACCGAATGGCCCAGAAGACAAGTTGCACATGCACATATTGGATTCTTTTAGCGAGATTCTCGTGAGAATCCCAAACCATTATTGAGATCCCGGAGAGATCTCAGTAAAGGTTTTAGATTCTACTGAGATTCTTGCAAGAATGAAATTGATTCTCGTTTCAGGCTAAGTTGAAGGTGGTTCATGCACAGAGACAAATTTATAGTACAGCAATTGGGAAATTAAAGAAAGAGACTGATGTCAGTCAGAGTGAAAGCGGTCAGGGTGAAGCCTGGAATACTGTGGATAAACTGAAGCTTTTGACTTTGTCAGAGATAATGACTTGTTGAATGACAACAAGAAACAAGATGACAGAAAAGATTTATGTGGAGCAAAAGAAATACTAGCCTTGGCTAAAAGTGACAAAGGTAGGAGCTGTGTCACTGGGACTCAGTGGTTGAATTTCAACATAATTCAGTGGGCACCTCTTGGAAGAAACAGAACTATGTATGTATCACAGAGAAAGCACGATTGCTGTATTTCTCCACTCCGAAAGGAGCAGAAGAATGTGAAAGGCTAAAGCCTCATAATTGTCTGTCAAAAACCACACCAGGGCATGGATAAAGAAGTTCTAAAACAGTCAATACAACAGGAAGCATGCAATGCTGGAATTGCCCATTTGCTTGTGAGAGGGGGGCATCTGTTAGCTGTATACTGGAGGTTAAAGGAGTGGTGGAATAACTGCCACCGATAACGCAAGGAAAGAGATGAATGGCAGATGCCTTCTTGGCCCAGGTAAAGGAGCCCATTTAGGCCATTTTCAAATGGGCACACACACACCCTTGTACACGTATGTGGGTGGCGTCCATAGGAATGCTGCAGTGGAGGACTGACTGTGGGAACACTGCTGGCGGTGGGTAGGGGTGCATGCGCGCTCCCCCGTTCCACCTATATCCACCCATGCAAATGCAAATACCGGTGCAAATGCCAGTTGCTCTGTGCGCGGAGATGGGAGGAGGTGGGTATACACCCATGGGAACGGGCGCATACCCATCCCCACCCACTTCTAGTGCACATCGATTACCTCCACTCACTGCAACCTGTTTGAAAAGGGCCATGGACTGTAGACTTTAGCTTCCTCTGGGATATGTATTGCATTGCTGAGCTATTTCTGTGTATTGCTTGGGGGAAAGGGGCACAGACTGAAGGACCCCAATTAAGGGTCTCTTCATTATTGTAACCCTGAGTATTTTATTATTATTATTATTATTATTATTATTAACAAACATTTATATAGTGCCAGCAGTGTACCTGGCACTTTACAAAGTAATAAAATAGACACGGTCCCTGCCCCTAGGGCTTACAATCTGAGAGACAGGAGCTGGGGGAGAGACTTAGGAAGGGGAACAGAGGGAGAGACAAGGGGTCTAACATTCATGAAGATGCGAGGTCTCAAGTGCACGTACTTGGCTTGGTTACGATGAGAATGACAGCAGGCAGGTCCATGTTGCAAGGATAAGGGTAAACCGATCGTAGGTATAGGAATAGTGGCTCAGCAGGATAAAGAGTCAGACAGAGCAGAGCGAAAGAGGTGAGTTTTAAGGAGAGATTTGAAGGTATGAAGGGAGGGGGCAAGGCGGATGTGGACAGGGAGGGAGTTCCAGGCATGGGGGGCAGCAAGTGAGAAGGGACGAAGGCGCTTAGGGGAGCAGGGAAGGCGTGGAAGGGTGAGAGAAGGGACAGAGGAGGAACGAAGTGCACGGGCTGGAGTGAGTTTGGAACCAGGCCCACCTTCTTGTGCCACTATCAGCTGTGCTGCCACTGTTTCTATACTTAAAGGCAAAGGTGAGATTGTAGTTAACCTTTTCTCCTACTAAGCTCTAGAGTCTAGTCTCCTTGAAGCATTGCTCTGGCAATATCTGGATATTCATTTCTTATCCTATCTTTAAATATTGTTCAGTTTGGACACATTTCAATTACGTACATAAGGTGAACAGACAGCCAAGAGAAGGGTGTGCTTGGTGCAATGTGGCTTGGCGATCTTTGTGCAATACCCTGCTCCCTTTCCACTACCACCATGGGAGAGATTCTGAGGTATGATAAGGGACATTTTTGCACACACCTTAAAGTTCCAGATGTTTCAATCTTCTGGGTTTACAAGTCCACAAGTAAGTTCCAGATGCATTTCACTCACACTCTCTCTCACACACACACACACACACACACACACACACACTGCCCTGAGGCAGTTCCTGGATGCATTCTTCACACAAACACTGCCCTGAGGCAGCCTAAAGTAGCCGGAGCTGTAGATGTGACAGGCTGCCATGGAAACCAAGTGACCACAGCTGCCTGGAGCAAAGCAGTTTACCAGGAGAACCTTTTTTCACACAAAAGTTTTGGGAGAAGTTCTACGCAGAAGTTCAAAGAGCCGGATGTTTAAGATCTGGGTGAGTGAAACACACAGAAAGTTCAGGATGTAACAGCAAACATGCAGGAGAAATGTGTGTGTAAAAACACCCAAGGATTCTGACGCTGCTTTTACACATGACAAAAATGGGTTCTTATAAGTGCTTGAAATAATACTGGTTGTTATAAATGCTGGCATTTTGTCATGTGCGAATGCACTAATCCCCTCTTATTCAATGAGCTCTCCCAGCCTTGTACGAGTCACATCTGGTGGGTTTTACAAGGCTGCGAGATCTCACTGCATAAGAGGGAAATAGTACATACACACACATGACAAAACTCTAGCATTTATAACACCAGAAGTTATTCCGAGCACTTATAAGAACCCATTTTTGTCATGTGTAAAAGTGACCACAGACAGGCGAGGACACACCCTCTGGGCCTGTGTGGATGGACACGTTCTCTCTTCTCGTGGTGATAATTACCAGGTGTCTCTCTCTTCTTTCCTCTTTCCCCTCCCTTCCACTGCTGTTGTACACTGTTCTCTGCCATACTGGGGTTTTCTCCTCTTTCTTGGCTCTGTCCCCTTACCCATATTTCTGACATTACTTTTCCCCAAGTAGAAGGAGAGTACTATGGAGCTGGAGTCTCAGTGGTGGCAGTAGGAGAGCTAGAGTACACACTTCAGTGGATTCCTGCAGCCTCCAAGACTGGACACAGGTTCCTAAAATACCTCCTTTAACTAGTTGTGGTTTAATGACTTGATATAGTATGTATGTATTTATTTATTTTAATTTGTATCCCGCCCTATCCCAGAAGGCTCAGGACAGCTTACAAGCACATAAAAACCAATACAAGTATAAAACAAACAATTAAAACCCCACAGAACTAAAAACACTCCATCAATTTCCCCACAAAGCTATCCCTGCCCACTGAATGCCTGGCCAGATAAAGAAGTCTTGCACTGCCTCTGGAAGACATCCACATTAGGGTTCAGGCCAGCCTCCAAGGGAAGGGAGTTCCAAAGCTGTGGGGCAGCCCCGAAAATGCCACTACTGATTGATCCTGTAAAGCTGGAAGCATGCAGTAATTGGCCAGTGAATGTGTCTGTCAGTCTGTTGGGTTGCTCCCCGCCCTCCCTCCTACAGCCTTACCACCCACCTGCCATGCCTGCCTCGGACTGGCACTGCATGTGCTGCTATTTATCTGAATAATGGTCTTCAAGGAGACAACTTTAATTACTTATAAAATTGGACCCCTTTATCAAATTGTCCTGCAGTTTAGCAGAGATGACAATGAAGGTGTGTGATACATTTCTGCCAAGTAAACAGGATGGAATATAAAAATGTTACAGTCATAAATGTATTTTCAAGTGAATAGCTTATGACATCAGGACACTTTATCCAATCTTTCTGAAATTTGGTAGGATTGGTACACTAGTGGAGGGACATAATCTTTCCAGGATTCATGCAAACTGGATGGAAGATAATAAAGATGTAGCCAGGATTGTGTATGGAACGTTTATTAAAATCACAACATTCAATTGCTTCTAAAACTGGTCTCCTTTATCCAATCTTTTCAAAATTTGGTACACAACATGCCCTCTGTTGCGGGTATAATGGCACTCACCCCTCACAACCAAAACAATGAGGGGTGGGTGATTTTGTCCCGCTCCAATTACCTTCAGGAGTGAGGAAGGAGGCTGAAGTGGCCGCTGTTGGGGAAAGCAGATTTGAAACAGCCCGGGAATTGCTATGGCAACCTGGGCTGGGGTTTGTGTGGCGACACAAGTCTCGCGAGAAATTGGGTCAGTTGAAACTGACCGCGGTGTGAAACCCCACATTCAGAGCTGGCTGGGGGCAAGATAACTGCATCGCTGGACCGGGTGCAAGAGGGAAAAGGAGTCGATGCCTGCCCAGCGTTTGCAGTAAGTTGGGCATCCCTGTCCCCCCACCAAAAAATAAATAAATCACCACACAAAGTAGAGCCTAGTGGTAAGGCTCTTGACTGGGGAGTAAGAGGTCTCAGTTTAAGAGGGGCAGATCCCCTGTAGTGCTGCTGTGGTGAAGGGGGTAAAACTAAATACTATACCCCAGGGGGGCATTAGAATTTGGGGTGAGGAGATGGGTAATAAGGATAAAAAGGGTGGGGGAGCCCCTGGGAAAGTTTCTGGTAGGGGCTCGGGGAAAGGAAAAGGCCCTGCCCCTAGATCCTCAGGGTGGGAACAGGCTGGGCAAAGTCAGTTGGTGAGCCAAGGGGCTACAGTGCATGGGGGGGGAGGGAGGGGGGAGGCAGCAGGGCTCTACTGCTTTCCCTACAAAGACAGCTAGGGGGCTGTGAGGAATTTATGAGGAACCTTGCGTCATTGGTGGGGCAAGGCAGAGATGAGGGTGTACAGGCTATGGAGGCACAGTGTGGAGAAGGGCCAGCCCAACCTCTGGGATTAAGGGTAGGAGAGGCACCTGAGCTTCCCACGGGGGGTGTGGGCGGGCGGGAAAACCTGTGGCAGTGGGAGTGCGAGAGGAATTGAGATGGAATTGGATGGTGGTGGTCAGAGACAGGAATATCAGGCTGCAGGAGAAGACACGCAGAGTGGGGGAAGGCACTTGGGAAGGCATGGGGCATCATTATCTCATTGCAGTGACGATGAGCCCAACCTGCCGCATGCAAGAATACGAGAAGAACCCGAGGAGGTACGAGGCAGCGAGAGGGAGAAAGCATTTGATTTAGCAGGCCGGGTAGCAGCATTGGAGAAGACAATGAAAGAGCTGGCAGGGAGAATCCACTCGAGCCATGCTGCTGTTGTTGCACCCCTACAATGACAATCTACCATGGGCTCGGCTCATGAGGTGATGTCAGGGGCACCCGGGTTCGCGCCGGGACCCCCAAGGCACCCCTGCAGAGTTTACCCCAGCCCAGCAGCGCACCGGAAACAGGAGCCCCCTCGTCAACGGCGCAGGCGGCTCGGGGAGAGCCGCGCCTTGGGCATGCGCCGCCGGCAGAACGCCGGCAAGAGGACGTTCCTCCGACGCCCCCACGAACACTGGAGGGAGGGCCTGGATCTGTGGCCACGCCCCCGCCGATGACCAGCCAGGCGGGGCCTACGCCGGCCCCGCAGGGAACACCCCCTCCAGCAGCGCCACCGTTAGGGGCCCAGCTGCAACACATTGCCACGCCCCCTGTCATTAGTCATGCTGTGGGGATTCCCCCGCCCCCGCGGCGCCGCTCAGAGCGGCTGCGGGCACGCACGGGGGCGGGGGCTAGAGAATAAAAGCCAGCGCCGCCTGGGAAGCGGCGCTGGTGATTGTGGAAACCGGCCCTTGTCTACGTGTGACTGCGAGTGAGCGTGAAAGCCTTCGTGAACGTGATTACCCTAACTATTGCCCAAGCGAGTGTGTCCCTACCTCTGTGTTCCTTGTCAAGTTTCCTGAGTGTGAGCAGCGTGTGCAGTAGAGTGAAAGCCCTCCCGGACCTGTGTGTGGTGCCCTTGGCCTTGGTGGTGAGTGACCCGTGTCCGTTCGCCCTTCCCCCCTCCGGGGCCCCCGCACTCCCCGGGGTGGAACCCCTCACCCCCTGGTCCCCTCGTGTGATACTGTGTGTGGCTAACGAGTGTGGGGCAGCCTTGGGTTCTTGGTCAGCAGCGCCTGATGATGATAAGGGCTCATTCTCTTTAATTAGAGGTAGAGCCACTCACTATCCTGACGGGCATCCTAACTCCGATCGCTCCCGTGCTGACCTCGACACCCCAGGGCCTTTACGTTGCGTGTGCGCGTGTGTGGAACCTTTCCCCCCTACCCCCGGTAACAAATCACCAGCCTTAAATCGGCCCTTACCCGGCTTCAGGGAACATGGATATTTCAAAAGAAATTTCTCAGTTGACCCATGCCGTACAGTCCTTGGCCATGGAGGTAAAGGACCTCCAGGCCCAACAAGGAGGCATAGCCGCGGCAGTAACCCAGTTACAAGGGGCTGCCGCGGGACCCGGAATGGGGGTGGTGGCGCCTCCTCCCCCACAACCCCCTGTAGTAGCGGCACACCCTCTAGTGCCCCGAGAACCAAAAGGGCCCAAGGTGGAAAAATTTCAGGGGGATAGGCAGGCCTTCCAAGGGTTTCTGGCCCTATGCCGGCTGACCTTTAAGGTACAGCCAGCCACGTATGCCACAGATGAACGTAAGGTGGCCTTTATCATCGGGAACCTGGGGGGCCCTGCCTTGGAGTGGGCCACCACCCTCCTGAAGGGGGATAGCCCCTTATTAGACAACTTTTCGGAGTTCGTAAAAGAATTAACCTTCCTGTTCGACCATCCCCATCGAACTCAGGATGCCGAGGCCCTGATTATGTCCCTGCGCCAAGCTAAGGGGGGCGTATTGGAGTATTTGACGCAATTCCAGCAACTAGCGCTGGAACTCCAGTGGCCTAACGGGGTATTGAAGGTAATGTTTAAAAGGGGGTTAGGGGAAGACATCAAGGATCAGCTGGCCCTAGTAGAAACCCCGAATACGTGGGAGGCACTTGCCAACCTTGCCCTGCAGATCGAAGCCCGGCTGCTGGAACGCAAACGAGAAAGACGCCAAGAGGGGCGCTCCGGCTGGGTTCGGCCCCTCTTGCCCCCCGGACCCCCAAAACTCCCCGAAGCAGAGCCCATGCAGCTCGGGGCCTCTCGGGGACCCTTGTCTAAGGAGGAACGGGAGCGCCGTCGGGCCTCTCGTTCCTGCTTCTATTGTGGGGAGGCGTCTCATTTTATTAGGGAATGCCCAGCCCTGCCCCCCCACCGTCGGGAGGCGGGAAATGGGCGCGATCGGGGCGGACTGGGGTCGCCTCGATCGTAAGGGTACTCAAGGCCCCAGCCCCTTCTCAGCGCCAGAACCCGCACCTTCAGGTGCCGGTCACCCTCACCCTTAGTCCTCAGGCGTCCCTTGTGGTGTGGGCCCTTGTAGACTCGGGGGCATCCGGCAACTTCATCCATGGCCCGTTGGTAGCCCAGTGGGCAATCCCGACCCGAGCCAAGGTTCCACCCGAGGCGGTTCACTCTATTGACGGGTCCCCCTTAGTCTCTGGGCCTATAACGCTAGGCACGCACCCCTTGGGGTGCACCATTGGGGACCATTACGAGCAACTTTCCTTTGACGTAGTGTGCACCCCGCTCTTTCAGCTGGTCCTGGGGGCACCGTGGTTACAGATCCATGACCCCCACATCGTGTGGTCCAAAAAATGTGTACGTTTCCCTTCTCCCCAGTGCACTATGGCCTGTATCCGCCCGCAACCTCCAATCACTCTAGGAGCTACCACGACCACCGGGCCCCCACGGCAGGAAAACGCCTTACCTCCGGAGTATCAGGATTACGCCGATGTTTTTAGCAAAACGCAGGCCACGGAACTCCCTCCGCATCGGCCGTACGATTGCCCCATTGATCTACTTCCAGGGACAGAACCTCCCTTCGGACGCATTTATGCCCTGGCCGCCCCGGAACTTCGGGCGCTCCGCACCTACCTCGACGAGAACCTCCGACAGGGATTTATTCGCCATTCCAGCTCCCCGGCGGGGGCTCCTATTTTTTTTGTAGCCAAGAAGGACGGAGGATTACGGCCGTGTGTCGACTACCGTGGACTAAACCAAATCACTACGAAAAATCGGTACCCACTCCCATTGATACCAGAATTATTGAACCGCCTCCAGGGAGCCCGATTCTTCACGAAGCTCGATCTTCGAGGGGCATACAACCTGGTCCGGATGCGGTCCGGAGATGAATGGAAAACCGCCTTCCGGACCCGATACGGACTGTTCGAGTACCGGGTGATGCCCTTCGGTCTCGCCAATGCTCCGGCGGCCTTTCAGCATTTTATTAACGATGTTTTCCATGATATACTAGATATCTATGTTATTGCATATCTTGATGATATCCTTATTTACTCCGTGACCCTAGAAGAACATGTGGAGCATGTCCGAGAAGTCCTGCAACGCTTACGACATCACAAGTTGTACTGCAAACAAGA
Source organism: Sphenodon punctatus (assembly GCA_003113815.1). Lineage (NCBI taxonomy): Eukaryota > Metazoa > Chordata > Lepidosauria > Sphenodontia > Sphenodontidae > Sphenodon > Sphenodon punctatus. The sequence goes on from QEPC01001757.1 coordinate 115,314, forward strand.
AAAATGCTCGTTCCATTTACAAACAGTCAGCTTCCTAGGGTTTGTCATCAGCCCCTCAGGAGTCATGATGGAAACCTCCAAGGTCGAGGCCCTTCGAGACTGGCCTCCGCCCAAGGCGGTAAAACCGCTCCAACGCTTTCTAGGAAGCGCTAATTACTACCGACAATACATCCCCAACTATGCCGAGATCACCGCCGCCCTCACACAATTACTGAAGAAGAACCAACCTTACCAGTGGGGGGTAGCACAACAACGGAGCTTCGAGTTCTTGAAGCGAGCCTTCACGACTGCCCCTATCCTACAACACCCGGATTTGGAGAAACCCTTCCACGTGGAGGCAGATGCCTCGGGAAGGGCGATTGGGGCTGTTCTCCTTCAACCAGCACGGAACCCTGACACCCTCCTCCCGTGTGCATACTACTCTCGCCAGTTGACCCCGGCCGAGAGGAACTATTCTATTCTCGATCGGGAACTTCTCGCCATCAAAGCGGCGTTCGCCACGTGGCGTCATTATTTAGAAGGGGCACAGCACCCTATCCTAGTCCACACGGACCACAAGAACCTGACATTCCTTCAAAGCGCCCACATCACCAATGCCCGGCATGCGCGCTGGGCACTGTTCTTCGCCCGCTTCGACTTTCGCATCCGCTATCGTCCCGGGAAATTACAAGTCTTGGCGGACGCTCTGTCCCGTTACTTAGAGGAGCAGCCCGATAGTCCGCCGTCCCTCGAGCCCATCTTAGAACCTAAAACGTTCTGTGCAACATATCTATCCACCGAAGCCCTCCGAGAAGCGACACAACGAGAACTTGACTCCACGACCGAAAAAACCCCCGACGGGTTCCAACGCCATCAAGGGCGTATCATAGTACCCCCGTCCTGTAGGGCCCAAGTCCTCTGGGCCCATCACGAAGCCCCTACTGCAGGACACCCAGGAGTAGAGCGTACCCAACAACTGATTCTTCGTTCCTTTTGGTGGCCGACTCTCCACCACGATGTACAACGGTATGTTGCTGGCTGTGCTACGTGTGCACGGACTAAGGTTCCCCGTCGTGCACCGACGGGACTTCTACAGGTCCTCCCGTTACCAATGGGACCCTGGCAGCGCATCGGACTTGACTTTGTGGTGGACCTACCACCCTCACGGCACCACACCGCAGTTTTGGTAGTCGTTGACCACTTTTCAAAACTCGCCCATTTTATCGCGTGCAAGGGGTTGCCTTCAGCCAGACGTACTGCGTTATTATGCATCCGCCACGTGTTCAAACTCCATGGGTGGCCACAGGAGATCTTTAGCGATCGAGGGACCCAATTTACAGCACGATTTTGGAAGGCATTGTTTCAATCGCTCCAGGTGACCTTAAGACCCACCACCGCCTACCATCCCCAAGCTAACGGCCAGGTGGAGCGCGTAAACCAAAACATGGAACAATACCTCCGTTGCTACACTAATTACCTACAGGACGATTGGTATGCGTGGCTCCCCCTGGCCGAATTCGCTTACAACAATGCCCCCAATGCGTCCCTCGGAGCGTCGCCCTTTTTCGTAACATACGGATTCCATCCCCACCTAGGTACGTTCGATACCCCCAACATAGAGGTGCCAGCCGCAGGGGCCCTCGTACAGCAAATCCACAAGGCCCAAACTCTCGCCCGGCACACGCTACAGGAAGCCCGTCAGCGGTACAAGGCACAAGGGGACAAACACCGACACGAAGGAACCCCTTTATGCCCAGGCGATCTGGTCTGGGTAGATCGACGGCATTACCCATCTGCACGGCCGTCGGCGAAACTGGACGCCCGTTATATTGGTCCTTTTCCAATTACCCACCAAGTAAATGACGTCACGTACAAGGTACAGTTCCCGCCGCATGTACGGTTGCACCCCACGCTGCATGTGTCCATGCTCAAGAAGGCCGACCCGGCCCAACGTCGAGCGGAGAGCGCCCTGCCGGGTCCAACGGAATGGTCGGTCGCCGGTCCGGAATACGAAGTCCGAGCGATCCTTGATGCCAAGTTGCGGCGGGGCCGACTCCACTACCTCATAGACTGGGTGGGGTATGGTCCTGAGGATCGTTCCTGGGAACCCGCCGCCAATGTGTCCGCCCCTCGGCTACTTCGGGCGTTCCACCTTCGGCATCCCTTGAAGCCTGGACCCCCCCGGTTTGGGTACCGGCGCCCTCGAGGGGGGGGGTACTGTCAGGGGCACCCGGGTTCGCGCCGGGACCCCCAAGGCACCCCTGCAGAGTTTACCCCAGCCCAGCAGCGCACCGGAAACAGGAGCCCCCTCGTCAACGGCGCAGGCGGCTCGGGGAGAGCCGCGCCTTGGGCATGCGCCGCCGGCAGAACGCCGGCAAGAGGACGTTCCTCCGACGCCCCCACGAACACTGGAGGGAGGGCCTGGATCTGTGGCCACGCCCCCGCCGATGACCAGCCAGGCGGGGCCTACTCCGGCCCCGCAGGGAACACCCCCTCCAGCAGCGCCGCCGTTAGGGGCCCAGCTGCAACACATAGCCACGCCCCCTGCAAGCAATCACACTGTGGGGATTCCCCCGCCCCCGCGGCGCCGCTCAGAGCGGCTGCGGGCACGCACGGGGGCGGGGTTTAGAGGATAAAAGCCAGCGCCGCCTGAGAAGCGGCGCTGGTGATTGTAGAAACCGGCCCTTGCCTGAGCGTGACTGCGAGCGAGCGTGAAAGCCTTCTGAACGTGATAACCTTGACTATTGCCCAAGCGAGTGTGTCCCTACCTCCGTGTCCCTTGTCAGATTCCTGAGTGTGAGCAGAGTGCATATCAGAGTGAGAGACCTTCCTGACCTGTGTGTGGTGCCCTTGGCTTTGGTGGTGAGTGACCCGTGTCTGTTCTCCCTTCCCCCCTCCGGGGCCCCGCACTCCCTGGGGTGGAACCCCTCACCCCCTGGTCCCCTCGTGTGGTACTGTGTGTTGCTAACAAGTGTGGGGCAGCCTTGGGTTCTTGGTCAGCAGCGCCTGATGATGATAAGGGCTCGTTCTCTTTAATTAGAGGTAAAGCCCACACACTATCCTGACGGGCCTCTTAACCCCGGTCGCTCCCGTGCTGACCTCGACACCCCAGGGCCTTTACGTTTACGTGTACGTGGTGTGGAACCTTTCCCCCCAACCCCGGTAACAGGTGAATGGAATATCAACGGGGGCTCAAGGGTGCCAGATGACACCAGAAGTGCAAAGCTACGGGTGCAGGTATGTTGGAAGGGGGGAACACAGCTCAATGCAGCTGTGTAGCAGCAGAAGGTCAAGGGCAAGATTGCCATGCTCCATTATTTAATAAATGAGGTTCCAACACCCAAAGGTTAGGTTGGGCTGGTAGATGGGTGCCATGAGCGGAGCAAGAGGAATCTGGACAGCAGCAGGATAATACGGAGCGAGTCAGAGAAGTGGCAGGACAGGTGTGGAGAGGAGAGCAGAGGATAGGTAAGTTCACAGCATGTTCAGCATGCTTAGTGTGCTCAGTAAAGAAGGATAAGGAACTTCCACCATTGGGGGGGGCGGTATACAGGAAGTATCAGCACCTATCGATGCTCATCTCCTACAGTCCACGAGAGAGAGGACTGGGAAAGGGGAATACTTGGACTTGTTTGCACTCCTATTTAGCGATCCCATCCCCGATCCCAATGATATAGATGAAGTGAAGGATAAGGAGCGCTTCAAACAGCCGAAAGCAGACCTCAATTGGACGCCTGCTTTTTCTGTATATATAGGGGTGGTAATGCAGGCATTCCCCGAAAGATCAGTGGAACTGGTTAAATATCAGGAAATCATGCGAAGGGTGTACGAAACGGGTAAGCAGGGCGCATGGCTGATCTATGATGAAGGTTTCACAACAGGGCAGCCGTCACGCCAGGCATTTGATGGGACCTGAATGCCAATGATATTTGGTTAGAATCAATGAGTGCGGCATCCAATGCAAGTCGTGCTGATAGTGGCCATGTTCTAGCAAAAGGAGGGGTAGCACTGTCCAATGACCCTAGTTTTCATGACCGGCGTGGGGGTAGCAGTGCAGGGGGCCCATGCTGGGAATTTAGCAGATCAGGGACATGCAGTAGGTCATTGTGCAGGTTTCGTTACTCGTGCGCACTGTGTGGCGTGCCACATGCAACCGCAAACTGCAATAAACTCAAAACCTTTGGGAAGTTTCAACAACAAAAAGGGGGGCAGGGTGCTCTGCCACGAGGACCCCCTGGGGGTGCTCCTGGGAAGAGCCCCAACTGATGCATTGGAAGCGGCGCTCAGAGGTTACCCTGACAGGGAGGTATTGGGGTATGTACTGAGGGGCTTTAGAGAAGGATTTAGGATCCCAGCGGAGGGTTTGATTCCAAAGACATCAAAAAGGAACTTGAAATCGATTGTGGGTATGCAACATATAGAGTGCCAAACTGGGAAAGGAGCGCAAAAGGGTAGGATTGCAGGCCCTTTTGATTGCCCACCATTAATTGACTTGCACATCTCCCCTTTGGGTGTGGTTTCCAAGAAAACACTTGGGGAGTATAGGCTGATTCATCATCTCTCCTATCTGAGGGGAGCTTCAGTGAATGACGCAATCCACCATGAACTTTTCTCAGTGCAATATTCTTCATTCGATGCAGTGGTTGAGATGGTTCACAAGTGCAGAGTGGGGGCACTCCTCATGAAATGCGACATTAAATCCACTTGTAGGTTATTGCCGGTGCATCCTGAGGATTTTAAGTTCTTGGGTTTCACATTCGAGGGGAAGTTTTATTTCGATAAGGCCATACTGATGGGTTGTTCTATTTCATGTGTGGCCTTTGAGAAATTCAGTTCAATTCTTGACTGGCTGGTCGGGATTGGACCAAGTCATCCATTATATGGATGCTTATTTGTTTGTAGGCAGGGGGGGCTCCGAGGAATGTAGACGGCTGCTAGGGTTGTTCCAGGATTTGGCAAATGAGATGGGGGTGCCATCAGCACCCGAGAAGACGGAAGGGTCAGTGACATCTTTGTTATATTTAGGAATCTTATTGGGCACGGTTAAATCGCTTTCACGCTTACCTGAAGAGAAATTTGGTGCGCTGAGGAAAGGAATTGATGTGTGTTTAAGGGCAAGAAAGGTTATGGTTCGAAAGCTTCAGCCATTGCTTGGCAGCCTTAATTTTGCTCATAAGTTAATTGCTCCAGGGAGAGTCTTTTTATCGAGGCTCTATGCAAAGGTGGCCAGTAATTTGCCACCTCATTATCATATTAGGTTGACACAGGAAATGAAGGCCGACTTGGTTACCTGGTCAGTTTTCTTGGCAAAATTTAATGGGGTCAGTTTTTGGAGGCAGGATCTATTGTTAAAGTCTGACCTTCAGGTACAGTCTGATGTGACGGGTTCTCTCGGTTTTGGAGTTTATTTTAAAGGACGGTGTGCGGAGCATTGGCTGGATTCGTGGGTGCAGTTGAGGCTGATAAGTGATTTGATGCTGCTAGAGCTATTTCCGCTAGTAGTTGTGGTTCACCTTTGGGATAAGGAATTTGAGAACAGGACCATTTGTTTTTGGTTTGATAACATGGCTGTGATCTATGTTGTCAATTCCTTGTCATCAAAGAATGTGCGAGTCATGGGGCTGGTTAGGGCATTTGTGTTGAAATGTCTGGACCATAACATCCTGTTTGTAGAAAGACATGTGCCCGGTGTTGATAACGGCATTGCAGAAAACCTCGGTTCCAGATGGATCATTTCCGTCTTTTGTCCCCAAAGGCATGCGAGGTACCAGAGATCAACCCAAAGGACCTGTGGAACCTTGGATGCTAGGCCTGTTGAGGGCTATGTGGGGATCGGTGGCAAAGCGAATGTGGGTGGCATACGAGAGAGCGCTTAAGGAGTTTCAAGACTTTAGAGCAAGTAAAGGTTGGGTGTTAACTTTTCCTTTCCCTGAGGTGCAGTTTGGGTTGCAGGGGCCTGGTTCCCGGAACCATTGTAGGTAAGTTTTCAGCGCTTGCGTTCATGAGCGGTGTAGCTGGTTTTCCCATGGAATCCCAAGGTTTTTAATTTAAACGTATGATTGAGTGTTGGCAGAGAGAAGCTGTCAGAGCAGTGGATGAGAGGAAACTGGTTTCCACGACAATATTGTCATTAATTTGTAAGATGTTACCTGGAGTTTGTTTTAATGGGAATGAGGTGGTGCTATTCAGATGCGCATTTATAGTCACTTTTGGGGGGCATTTAGGGTTAGTGAGTTGGTAGTTGAGTCAAGAAATGTTGTAGCGGGAAGTGAACTAAAGGTGGGGAATGTGTTCATGGAGTAAGAAAGGGTTAAGTTATGTTTATGAAGATCAAAAACAGATCAGAGAGGTCGTGATCATATGACTGTATTTCATAGTCTTTTGGATAGTGATATTTGTCCGGTGAGAGCTATGTGGAATTATATAAACAGCCGCAGTTTGGGCAGTGGGTCATTCTTTTGCCACAAGGGTTGTCCTCTAACTCGCCATGAATTTGTAGCGGTGTTTAAGAAAGCGTTGCCAGCTGGTGGGTTGTCGCCTGGAAAGTACGGTTCGCATTCCTTCAGGATTGGGGCAGCCATTGTGGCAGCAGCTGAGGGTATGTCAGAAGGGGACATAAAAGCATTGGGGCATTGGAAGTCGGGAGTATTTAAAAGCTATGTTTGTCCTGTGGTTTAGTATAATTTATTTATTTATTTTATTTATTTATTTTATCAAATTTCTACCCCCCCACCCCCTCCTAAAACAGCTCGTGGCAGCTTACAAAACCAAAAAACAAGCACAAATATAAAATACATCTAAAAACAATTAAAACATTAAAAAAATACTACCGTTAAAACAGGACCAGGCATCACAATAAAACAATAAATAAGGGTAGGGGAGATAAAAAAAACCACTACCCCCACCCTCCGCAAAGGCCTGGGCAAACAGCCAGGTTTTACAACTTCGCCGAAATGTCAAAAGACTTGGGGCCAGACGAGCTTCCTCCGGGAGGGAGTTCCAAAGGTGCTGCATGGCCACCAAGAATGCCCTTTCCATTGTGGCCTCCCACTTAATGCAGGGGACCTCCAAGAAGACACCCCCGGCAGACCGAAGGAGCTGCTCTGAGGCACGGAGGATGAGGTGGTCCCTGAGGTATGAGGTGCCCAGACCATGAAGGGCCTTATAGATCAACACCAAAACCTTGAACCTGGCTCGGCACGCTATTGGCAACCAGTGCAGAGTCCTGACCACAGGTGTTATGTGCTCCCGACGTCTCGTCCCCAAAAGGAGCTGGGCCGCCGCATTCTGCACTAGCTGCAGCCTCCGAACCAGGAACAAGGGAAGCCCCACGTAGAGTGCATTACAGTGGTGATAAATTGGTGGTGATTTAATTTCCAATTTGTTTTTGTTGTAGGGCAAACTTTACGGAAACCAAAGAAGCTGGTCTGGATTGTCGGGCATAGCTTCATCCACTGGGCGGAAAAGGCAGCAATGAGAAGGATGGGCACTCAGCTGGGATTGGGCGAGCACGCTAATTTGATGCGGAAGGGGAAGCAGGGGGTGCTCTGGGAGCAATTGGTGCCATCTTTACAAGCTGTCCATCAGGGCCAGCCAGCTGACATATTAGTGCTACACTTGGGGGAGAATAATTTGACTAGAGTAGCTAGTTTAGAGTTAGTTAATTGGGTGAAGAGGGATTTATGGGAGATCAGGAGAGTGTTGCCAGGGGTTGTTATTTTATGGACACAGCTGGTGGAGAGGCAGTTTTGGAAGGGGGCTCAGTGCCCTGGAAAAATTGACAGGAGTAGGAAGAAAATTAACCGAGATATGAGTAGGTGGTTAGTTAGCCACGGATGGGTTACCGTTGAGCATGAGGAGATTCATTTCCTCAGGGATGATTTGTTCTGGTCTGATGGGGTACACCTGTCGGATGCAGGAATGGACATTTATTTGGAAGTGTTAACTGGTGCCCTGCGCAAGGCTATTCTTGCTTGAAGTGGTTAGTTGGGGAATGAAGCAGCTATCGAATAGATGGTGATTCATATGCAATGGGGGTCCAGTTAAGGTCAATTAAAGTTAAGGTGAATTAGAGTACCTTTTGAGGTAATAAGATTTAGGATAGTTTATGAGACATCTCATTATGAGATGGGGGAAAAGTAGCAACAGCGCAAGGGTTGGTAATGGCCAGCGTCAGGGGCTTAGCCAGGATTAGGAAATGTCATGAGGCAGATTCGCTTAGGCATTCCTACATCTTTTCTAATAAGGTAAGTTTAATATAGGTAATCCGGTCATCCAATGGAGCTTTTTGGCTCAGGGGTGATGGAGATAGGTAAGGAAAGTTTAAATGGCTGTTACCTGGGTACTATCTCGGACAGCCATAATTGGACACCCCTCCAATGTGGTGTTGTTAATTATGAATGTGAAATAGAGTGTGGCCTTTAAATTCCAACAAAATGTGTCCTTGTCTCATTCCGGATCTTTCCAAGTTTATTCAGAATTGAATAAGAAACAAAAAGTTATAGCTGGAAATAAATTTTTCAGTGTTTTCCCATTATTTCAAAAACAAAAAGCCATTTTCGTTTATTTGATTATTATATGACATTTTCATTGTTACAATAATGAAAATCAAAATCAAAATGTTTGTTTTCATTATCATAATAATGACAATGAAATGCACACCCCTAATTTCTCTTGGTGGCTTATCTGTGACTTACAAAAGCATGACAAAGAGCCATTTCCTATAGAAGCAAGGCGTTTAGTAGCCTTCTGAAAACATTGCCATTTTGGAGCTCAAGTTGATGGTGGATTGCTCACGGTTGTCTCATGGTCAATAGGCTGAGATGGAGAGCTTTCTATTCCTTTTTCATCTTCTAAAACCTCAGGCATCCCCTTCATCCCACCTCTCTGCCCCTGAAAATCGCCAGTGGAAGATGCTAAGCTGTTAGTCTGATTTTCTTATTGTTGCCTAATACCCTAGCGTGTTCCATGTCTTATACTAAAGTTTAAGGTAATTTGTTGTTTCCATTATCTTCCTCTTTTTTGATGATTTCTATCTAGTCATTTTGCTTTGGCTAAAGGCCAGGCATGTGTATGTGGTACAAGCCTGAGAGTATGTGTATTATTTCTCCGCTCAGCAACTTCAACTAAGTTTATTCTTACTATTTTTCTTTAAAATGTAGCAAAAGAAAGACTTTTCATTCTCAAATGCAGGCTGTTAATTGAATGTCTTCTTTGACCTAAATTCTTACTGGGTGTTTTCAGACGTGATGGGGCCAATTGGCCCCGTCATGAAATCAATGAATTCATCCCCCGCCAGGATGACCCGTAACGCCCTAACAGATGAGCCGGGGGATCCCGGCGGGGAATTGGGGCGGGGGCGGGGCCGTGCGGCGCAACGTGTGTCTGCATGGCCCCGCCCCTCCACGCTCCCCACCGCCCGCCCTCTGGGGAGACGGGCGGCCGCTGCGGCCAATGCCGCCACAACGCTCACTCGCTATGGCCACGGGCCGGAATCCCTGTGGGGATTCCGGGCCGTGGCCGCCGTCCAGACGTGATGGCGGGGGTCACCACGGCGGGGAATCACCTTCACCATGCGACGGCCTCTGGTCCCGCTGCTGCGGCCGCTCACGTGGTGAATGTGATTCCCCGCCGTGATAACATCTGGGGGGGAACATCAGTTCCCCCCCAACAGACGTTACGTGGTCCAAGCCACCACAGGGAATTGACTGTGGTTGACATTGACCACGTAACGTCTGAAAATACCCACACAGACCAAGGCCTGTTTGCAAGACTCTGGTAGCAGAAGGAAATTCTAAATTAAGTTACTTTGGGATTCATTTCGAGGTATGGCTGGTTCAAAACAGCCATTCCAATTTCACGAAAAAGTTCCACGAAAAAGTCTGTCAGGATTTTGATCGACATTCCAATCAGAATAAATTTCTCTTTGGAATTACAATCAGCAGCTTGTGCGTTCACAAAATGTTCACGTCATTCTATACATGTGCAAAACTTTTGCCAAGTTTTTTTTGTAACTGATTCCCCTCAGTTACCAAAAGCTCGACTCTTAAGAACATAAGAAGCGTCATACTGGGTCGAACCAATGGCCCATCCAGCCCAGCATCATGTCTCCAACGGTGACCACCTCCTTCAGTAACTTCAAAGAAGTGCACAGGTCACAAAGTGATCCATTGTGTACTCTTTTGAAGTAACCATGACTACTTCTGGCCAGTGTTCTTATGGTTGGAAAGTTTTTCTAATATTTATTCGAATATATTTCAATGGGGCTGTGGATCCTGAGGTTTTTCTGAATAAAAGACCTGGGGGTGGTGGGTGATGGAGTCACTAAGGTCAGGAAGACTGGAATAAGAATTTGATTGGTGAGCTGAGCACCGTACAAGTTCAGGGGAGGTGTATTGTTCTGGGTTGTCCTGGTTTGGGGTTTGTTATTCCTCCATATTTTTGTACCCAGACTAGCAATTTATAGTTAATAAAGAGTTGTGGCCTGTTTAACCCATATTCTTTGTCTGTGGTCTCATTTTGGGATTGGGGACAAACTACGGTTGCTGTTCCATTGCCACGGAAGTGTTCCATTCAAACGAAACAGCAAATTGAACTGAGCCCTACTCTACACTAGATAATGAACCGATTAAAACTCTAGTTCCACAGATACAAAGGCACCATTCTTGGTGGCTTCAGAGAAGTATCCACGAGGTCACAATGGGGTGATTCATTCCCTGGCGCTCACTCCCAGCTCCCAACAATCACAAGGCATTGATGGCCCTCTTCGCCATGCACACAAATTGGAGAGGCTTCAGAAGAGAATGAGAAGGCTGCGGTCCAGGACCATAGCTATAACAGATGTAGCAGTTGTAGCCATGCTGGGGCCCACACACATGTGGGATGTACATTCACACTGGAGTGAAGTGCCCTTTAAAGGGTCCATTCCGTCTTCTGCACTGGGGCCCATTTCCACCTAGCTACGCTCTGGTTGCAATGCCACTTACACTCGAGTAGTACCACTGAATTTGATTGAACTCCTCTGAAGTAAGCGGCTATGGGATTGTGGGAAAAGCTGGCAAATGCTTTAGAGAGCGTAAGTGGTTTGTCGATTGTAGCTTTTGTCTCTTTAAGAATAAACTTTTCCTGAATCAAATTAATCACCGTTTCTTGCTGTTTAAAAGCTTTTTCGGAGCAGATCAAATCATACAGTTTAATCTCTTTCTCTTTAATTTTTTTTCCTTTATGCAATGAGAGGGATTGAAATGAGTGGATAGTTTTACGGGAAAAGGCCCGCTAGACTCTTGTCTCTGTGTTATCTTATATTCATTTCATTTTCCTCTCTCAATATCACAATGAAACTACTTCATTGTGTGATTTCCATGTAGCTCCTTTTCCCCTCTTTTGCAATTCTAATTCCTGCTTTGCTATTGTATTACAAAAGAATCAAGGAACGAGTGTATTTGCATGAATGACATTTTAAATTCTAATGTCAGGGGTCATTAATCATTTTTGTTGTTATACCCACAAAGCACAATTTCTTCAGACGAAAGACAACGTGGGACAGGAATCCATTTTGAAAATACAATTTCAGATTCATTTTTCACTTTCCTTGAGTTGCAAAATACAAATTAAAAAGAATCCCAAGTCAAAATAATTTACATACATTTAAATGTTTGGCAGCTGTTTTCCAGAGTATTTGTTCTGAAATAGGTGATGTGTTATTAACTGTTTGCTCTCTTTATAGTAATGTTCCTTCATACTTTCCCCTTTTGTTTATGGTCCAAAAGTCTCCATGGAAATTACTTCAAAAACATTATGGGTATTAACTAAGAGTGGCCATCCCAAACATTTTTTTGTTAGTTACAAAAACAAATGGAACCCCATTTGTTTTAAGTAATGTTATAAAAATGGATGAATAAGCATTTTAATAAAAATTAAAAATTAAATAATAAAAAACCCTGTACACGCACAAAATGACCACTGGGTTGGCTATTTCACATACACGCACTGATTTTTTTAAATTCTTTTTTTATTTTTAAGTAAAACATTTTTTAAAAGCACATTGCCTGCAAAGCTGTTCTGAGGAAGCGTGTTTCTTTCCAAAATGGTGCAAGTAACATTGGCATCATTTTGAAAAGGGGCACACGTGTCACGCATGCACAGAATGGTTCTGTTGACTGTTTTGTGCATGTGCTGTGATTTTTTTACAAAATGATTTACTTGAAAATAAAATTAAAAATTAAAAATCACTGCGTACGCGTGAAACAGCCACCAGAACATCCTGCTCATGTGTGGCCTTTTCTAAAAGTGCGCAGACAAAGCACCATTATTGAAAAAGGCTGTGCATGCACAGAATGCTCCAGTAGCAATTTTGCGCAGGTGCACTAGTGATTTTTTTAAAATGAATTTTAAAACGGTAGGGTCGTTCATATTCCACCTCCCCCCCCAAAACCCCCCCAAAGAAAATGAAGTTGTAAGACCTGGCTGTTCCACCAGGCATTTGGCGGGGGAGATGGGTGAGGGTGGGGTTTTTTTTGGGGGGGGGGTATGGTTTTTTTTTTTTTTTCCTCCTTTTAGTTGTTTTAATTGTTGTTTTAAATTTTGTTTTGTGAATTGTAAGCCGCCCCAAGCTGCGTGTGGCAGGAGGGGCGGGGTAGTAAAAGTTTGAAAATAAATAAATAAATAAATATATTTTGGGGGGTAAATGAAAATGAAAACTAAAACAAAGATGGTAGGGGTGCCTTCTGCATACCAGTAGAGTTAACTTATGGGATTTCACTCCATTGCACTCTGGGTCCTCACTCCCTTGTTTTGTGTGTCCACATTTATTAATGCCTTTCATGGGCTTGCAGGTAGGGCTGAGAGGAGAGGGTTCTAGTATCACAGGGAAATGCCAACCTTTCGGGAGCACTTGCCAGCCTCATTTGTACTTAGTCAGTCTCCGGTGATTCCATGTTTCCTCCATTGTCAATATTGGCGTCTGTGAGTTTTGTTGTTGTTGTTGTCATTTTCCATAAATGAACTTATTTTTTGTCATTTTTCATCACTTTCTGACATCTTTTGTCATTTTTTGTCACATTTTGTCACTTTCTAGGATCTTTATGACACTTTTACAGCATTTTTATGGCACTTTTACTTAGCTGTCACTTTTGAGTCTCACTGCCCCCAGGGGTGCATGCGTGTTGCATATGAGGCTTGAGAATAACTCTGTAGCAGCTCTAACGACAAATGGTGAAAATGGCAGAAAAGTCGGTAAGTTTCCATATCAGGTGAATGCATCTCCCCCTGCCAGCACCAGTGACAGTGAAGAAAAGAGTGGGCCAGGAAGTGGTCACTCCTTGGACGCTCTTGGATTTCTACCTATGACTCTGTGGTGCTGGTGGAACTGTACGTAAGCAGGTGCTTCCTGCAAACTAATTGACAGGAAGCGGGCACGGGGTCGCACATGAGCCCACATTTCCTGCATGGCAGGCTCCACATTCTCAGAGACCCTCCCAAGAGTGCAGGCTGGGGGACCAGTGGGTTGTGGCCCCATGTACAGTGGGGGCAAACACAGGGTGAAAACAGACATGACACTAACCACCCTTTAACCACCGTTGGTGGTTATTTATTCATGTTGCATGGCTGTACTGGTGTCCTATGCAGCCCTGCAACATGGGGTGATTTCAGACGTGATGGGGGCCCTGTTGGCCCCATCACAGAATCACCCAAATGATTCCCCGGCAGAATCAAACCAGCCTGTCAACAGAGTAGCGGGCAGATTCCGCCGGGGAATCAGGGAGGCGGTGGGGCTGCGCGGTGCAACGTGCGGCTGCATAGCCCCGCCCCACCACGCTTCCGAGGCCGCCCGCCCTCAGGGAGACGGGCAGGCGCAGAGGCCAATGCGGCTGCGGCGCCTGCCCGCCCCCCATGGTCAGGGGCCAGACGAGACGTTACTATACTCAACCACGATGAATCCCACCATGGTTGAGCGTGGTAACGTCATGGCTGTTGGGGGCAGAAAGTGATTCCTGTCAGGTGTTCACCCCCATGTGGGAATCACTTTGACCACGCTTTTGGAGATGGGCCTCAGACCATCCTTGGGTGTTTTCAGACATTACGAGATCACAGTGAACCACGGTGAATACCCACCTGTGGTCACTGTGTCTCAAACATCTGTTTGGCGGCCGTCAGATGTTCGCCACGGCCAATACCCACATGGGGTCAATTTGAACCACGCTTCCCGGGCTAGCCGGGGGAATGTCCCGGGAAGCGTGGTCAAAGAGATCCCCAGTGGGGACCCAAAAAAAAAAAAGTCTGGCCGGGCGCCACGGCCTGGGATCACTGGCGGGATCCCGGGCCGTGGCGAATTTGGCCGGACGCTGCGGCTGCATTGGCCCTGCCACCCACCTGTCTCCCCAGAGGGCGGGCGGCGGGGAGCATGGAGAGGATGGGGCCGTGCGGCCGCACGTTGCGCCACGCGGCCTCGCCCCCTCCCAGATTCCCCGCCGGGATCCCCAAGCACATCTGATATGGTGTGACAGGGTCACCCCGGCGGGGGATGACTGGGTTGTTTTCTGTACGGGGCCAAGCGGCCCCGTAACATCTGAAAACATCCCTTGAAAGCGTGGTTATTTTGATCCCCGCTGGTGGTTCACTGTGGTGAACATCTGGCGGGGATCAAACAGATGTTATGGGACCATTCCCCAACACAGGGAATTGTCTGTGGTTGAGCGTGATCTCATAACGTCTGAAAATACCCATGCATAAATGACCACCAAGGGTGGTTAAAGGGTGGTTAGTATCATGTCTGTTTTCACCCACAAAATAAATGGACCCACCCGGTGTGAGCTAATGTCCCATTTGTTAACACCCTTAAGTGGGGGAATACGAGTGAGTTAGGGGGTTGGGGAGTTGGAATGAAGAGGGGTTGGGGGGTGTAGGGTTGGGGGTATCTTAGGTTTTTGTATTTATGGATTATTTTATATTTTCATTATGTATTTTCATATAAGCAGCTTCCCTGAGCTTCCTTTGGTGGGAAGGGTGGGGGAAAAGATTATAATAATAATAATAATAATTATAATAATTAATAAATGTCTAGGACAAATCTTCAAATTTTGGATCTGCAGTATACGTATGATGTTTTCCCTCACCCTGCAAGTAAGAAATGTATTTGTTCTTAAACTAATTTAGACACTAATTAGTTAAGGGATGCTATAGCTAGGTTAAGTGCTTAGTATTATTGTTTACTTTTATTATGGTGCTATTAGCAATAACGAAATCAGAGGTCAATTTTCCAATGGCATTAAGGGAAATAGAGTCCGGTGATTTCAGTAATTTCAAGCTAATTGAACGTATGTGTCTGCTCTCAGGGATAGAGACAGGGTGACCTCAAATCTCTGATGCCAATGAAATAGCATGAAGGCCTCCCTCACTCCACTGGCTGAAGGTTAGCTTGTTGCCTGTTTGTTTTATTTACCGTCCTACCTGGTTGCAATGTCTTGAGTCACTTTACGTACATCACAGGGTTGTGCAGAGAGAAGCAAGTCTCCGAGAGAACATTGCGGTCCTGTAGAAAAAAAAGGTTCCTTGTGACAAGGGTTGAATATGCATTAATTCCCCTTTGGGGTTTTTAGTCTTCCATAATCTATGCTGAGACAACATGTATTAGGCTGATCGTTCTTCCTCCAGGGTTCTCTCTCTATTAGTTACTCCCTCCTTTGGAGTTAAAGACAATTGTGTAACACCCTCTCTGTAAATGGTGCTGGTAGATGTACAATTCCCAGGTGACCCGGGTTCAATTTCATAATGATTACTTGAAAATCAAAGAGCCTTTAGAAAACGAAACACAAGATGGAAAATGGGATCAAAAAGCAACAATGCAACGTCCCTTTTTAAAGAGGCTGAGGGGGGATGGGCACGTGGGTGGGACGCACACCCATCTACACCCACCTCCATGCACAGAGCAACCGCCGTTTTTGGCCAATTTCTTCATGTGTGGATGATGGGTGGAAATGGGTGGGTCATGGGAATGCGCACAGACACCCACCCGGCATTTACATGGGAGGCATCCATGCATGCCCATGCAGCCAACCTGCGTGGGCATGCGTGGGCGGGTCTCGTCTAAAAAGGGCCAATGTATTGAAAACATGGTAATATTTGCCAGGCTTGCCTACAATGATTGCTTTCAAGGCATTTTTAATTTCAAATTCTCCTGATTTTTTATATATTTAAATTTATATTCTGCCCTTCCCCTAAGCCTCAGGGTGGGTAACAACATAATAAAAACACACAACAATAAAAATACATAAAAACATATTAAAATCTCCTACCAGCTTCGACTACAATCTCTATCCCTGCCTGCCAAACACTTGGCCACAAAGAAAAATCTTAGGTCATTTTTAAATAAGCATAGCTGGGGGTGAGGGAGTTCTGTGTCTGCTGAGTCAAACGGACACATAGTGCCCACTCAGGTGGAGTGTGTTGGGAGGAATTTGAACAGGCAGCCTCCTGGGTGGACATTGTGCCCACCCAGGAAGCCCCCCATGCACTCCCACCACCATGGACCAGCCATGCAAACAATTTGTATGGACGGCCATTTCCCCTCTCCCACACATGAAACCACCCCCCGCCCAACTGTTCGTCCTCTTCCATGACCCGCAGCTGCGGATACCATAGAAACGTGAAGCAGTAAACCCTTCCTGCCCAGTCCTGGACAACAGCAGAGGTGCGTATTGGGTGGGATATGCAGGAAGCTGCTGTGAGAGCACCTCTCCTCCATAGTGTTGGCTCCTCTCTCATGCATCGCGAGGGGGGCTTGTTGTGCTTTGAGTCAACAGGATGTTGCATTTTGCACGCTTCCTTTAAGAGCTCCCCAGAGAGCTACCAGCAGGGCTGTGGGTGGGACCAGAAAGGAGGCCAGCCAGAGATCTGTCCGCTGGTGTAGGTGGGCAGTGGGCACCCCAGTTCACATGAGATGGGGACATGCGTGGCACCCCTCTCCATGCGCTTTCTTGCCTTCCCCAACACAGAGAAGTCTGGCTTTTTCTCAGGTGCCCTGTGTGTGGCCATGAGTGGGTGCAGCATGGGTCACTGGAACACGCCCCCACCCCCTGGCATCGCCTTCAGACAGGTGTTTGACTGCATGATTCATGGGTGGGCCTGCATGCTTGAAATTTTCCTAAAAACAGCCTCACGTTGCCTCTGGAAAACGCACAAGTTCAGACAGATGGATCTCGCTCCCTCCAGATGTTCGCCTCCCTCCGTACCTTTAAAAAAAGCACCTGAAAAAATTTTTGCTTTCTATGGGCTTTTAGGGTCCACTGGTGCTGCCCTTATTGTACTTTGCCCTCCCCTTTTGCCTGCCCCATTTTTAATTTTTTAATGATTTTTACCTTTTTTGTGCAATGCTCTGAGTGCCATGTAAGGCAGAGCAGTGCTATAAAAATCACAAGTATTAATATTATTTATTTATTTCCAGTGGAAGGGAGATACACAATATTCGGGCATCAACTGAGACTACCTCTCTGCATGTCTTGCTGTACAGACCTGATGGGCAGAATGTGCCAACAAGAGGGTGGGAGTACAAAAGTCGAACAAGAACCAACTAGATAGTCAGAATTTTTTTCAAACTCTGCGGATTAGGGCTGAGACGAGAGTGTTCCTTTTCTGAAGGGAAATAATGGCCTTTCAAGAGCAATTACAAGGTTAATTTTCAGACAATTTCAGTTCTGTCTGAAACAGAAATTCCCATCCAAACTGTTTGGTATTTGATGGGCTACTCTATTACCTGGATACACGCAAAATTTGTGATTTCTGCTACATTTTTTAAATTTTTCAGTTACTGATTGGTAAATTGGGGGGTGGGGGGGACCAAAAAAATCAGGACCAGAAGTTGACAATCCAGGCCATTCTGAGACATCGGGTACTCAAACTGGGTCGAAATTGGGTACTGATTAGTACCTAAAAATTTTAAGTGTATTAGGGTACAAAAGCTTGGGTATATCATTTTTGTGGGTACTCATTTCAACTCCAGGAGAAAGGTTGTTCCTCTGCTGCTCGGATATTCTCAGATACCAGAGTTTTATTTACATTAGCCTTGTTAGAGGTGTTCGGGAGAGGGGTAGAGGTGTCACTCAGTCCAACATTGGGTGATTTCAGATGTTACGCAGTCCCAGTTCACCATAGTGGATTCCCGGTGGGGGTGAACCAAACAACCACCCCCTGTGGTCAATAAAAGTCCTGAACAGACAGGACGGGACTGGGACCATGGCAGGGAATCAGGCCGCCAGATCACGGCCCGTGGCAGCACAACAGACATTACGCTGATCCCTGGCCGTGGTCAAAGCACCCGGAAGGCGCTGAGGCGGCTCGTCCAGGCTGCTGCTGTGTGCCCTTTAAATATCTCTCCCCGGCCTGTGTTGTTGCTGGTTGCCTGGCAGCGATGCTGAGTGCTTTGTCCCCGGATGGGAATCATTTCCTTTGATTCTGGCCGGTGGTTGCCGGCCAGACGTTACTTTTTGTTGGTTCCCATCGGGAATCTCTTTGACCACGCTTTCGGAGATGGTCCGGGGGGGAGCTCCAGAATCATGGTTGATTTTGACCCCATGTAGCTATTGATCGTGGTGAACATCTGGCGCACATGAAACACGTTCAGGGCGCTTTGGCCCCATCGCGGGATTGAACGTGGTTCATTGTGGTTGAGCGTGATCTCGTAACGTCTGAAAATACCCATTATTATCAGGAAGAATTGAACAGATCGTTCCCTCAAGATGTCTGTCTGAGCTCCTCCCCCCTCACCTTTAAAAAGCACCTGAAGATGTATATATTCTCTAGGTGCTTTTATGATACATTGATGGTTTCCTTTTTACCTTCCCCTGTTAAATTGTTTTCAATTGGATTTTATATTGTTTTATTGTATTTTTTTGTGAAGCTCTCCAACCGCCATTTGTTGGGGATGGGAGGCATAATAAAAACAAATGTATTATTGTTGTTGTTATTGTTATTATTATTTATTCCTTCTTCAAGGAAGATAGATACATATATATCTGGCCAGAAATTATATTTCTTTATGTAGCAGAATTCAAAAGTCATGTTAGGCTCTGGCCGTAACCGCAAATATTCTTCAAACACATGGGGAGGGAAGATTAAATTTCATATTCCAGTGTAAATTAATTTCTAAACATACATGCTTCCAGAAATTCCATCCCAAAATGCAGCTCAGAATGTCTCTTTCAGAAGAGCGTGGTTTATTTTTTTATGTTGTTCAGAATTAGCTACTTAATGCTCAAGGTTTTGCTGCACATTTTTTCTGTCAATGGGCATCACACTGAGACAATCCATTTCCTAGTATAAATGGATTAAAGGCTTGGGACTTTATCCTCAAACAGTTCATGAAATCATCCGCCTTTTCACCCTCGCCCCCTCCCCCCATTTGACAGTGAAGAATCCACACTAACAAACAAAATTCCATGTCCTCCTTTTGAGTAAATCATCAAAATCCTGAGAAGCTTACTGCACCATGTAGATATCTGTAAGCCTTTCCAAGTTAATATTCCAAAACTGTTGGTAGGGGGCTGTAATAGACAGACTGTTAAGTCCCTCTTAAGGAGGGGGTCCGGCAAAGCACAGAAGCTTCCCGGGCTCATAAGTTTAAAACTAAAAAATAAATTGGGCATGCTCAGAACGGTCTAAATCACCCCTTCTGGGAAGTCAGCATGCTGTGGGCACCATCTTGGATCTGAGCAGCTGGTTCTGAGCATGTCCAGAAGTTCTGGTGATGCTCAGAACGAGCTGCCCTTTTCAAAAATGGTCCCCGCAGCATGCTGACTCTGCCAGCATCATCTTTGAAAAGGGCTAACCATACACAGAAAGGATGATTCAGGCCCTTCTGAGCAGGTCAAGTTTTTTTAAAAATTATTTATTTTGAAACATACAAGCCCAGGAAGAGGCTGAGCTTCACAAGACCCCCTCCAGAGGGTAAGCACTCCACCCTGACCCCCTGCTAGGCCCCCCACTAGGTCCCCACCGCCTCTCAAGACCCAGACTCCTGCCTAGAATTTCCGTTCCCAGGCAGGGGGGGTGGCAGGCAGGGGCTGTGGTGGACAGAGAGAAAGTTTTTGCTCCCTGCTCACCTCTGTCACCCTGTCCAGAACTCTTCCCTGTTCCCTGCCTTTCCCCTAAGGCCCTGCCTAGCGTTGTCATTCTTGCCGGTCCTCGGTGAGAATAGGGGATCATCTCATCTCGTCTTCTTTAGGGAGCGAGATGGGGAAAAAAAAACAACCATTCTCATTGAGAACCAGGAAGATCTGAGAAGCAAATTTCAGTCCTACTATAGATAAGCACTGGGGTTGAAACAAGCAGCCAAATTCCTACTTGTGAATAATTTTGTGAACTTGGGAAATGTGTTTGATTTCCTAGTCATTTACAAATACCAATATGATTTCTTGATTCTCAAGATACCATAGCAATTTACCGACTTGTCGTTTACAGTTTTCTATGTCCTGTTACAATTCATTTACTACTTATTGCATTTCTGAGGGTACTGTTTTCTTCTGGATTTCAGTCTGTTTTGAACCAATCCCTTTGTGAATAGCCCACTCCTTAAACTTCCCCCTGCCTGCCCAAACACAGGGAGTCTTTAGACATAAGGTCAATGGGTGCCCAAAAGTGTGTTTTGACCTTGATATAAATACCGGTTCAGCCCTGTGTTCACCATGTGGTGCTGCTTTAGACACACAGACCATCTTGGGGCAAATCGGTGTTTTGCTCGCCACCTGATCTCAGCACACAAGTGCTGCTGCCTCGTTCCCTGTGTTGTACCTGCTAACACACCATGTGATATCATTTGACACAATGTTGGCCACGTTATCAGCCAGAACACGCAATTTGTCCTTGTGATGTAATGGTGTTCATATTACGTGTTCAACGGGTGGCCAAATTGGTGTTGGGATTGTTGTGGTGCTTACACGCAACAGTCAAAGACATGCTTAGGGGTTTTGACACCTGATCTTTGTTATGTTTAAAGACACCCATTGTTTAAAAAAAAAACAGGGACTCCATTCCAGTGCTTCCAAGCAGAATTGTTGTACTCTTTGTTTTTACTAATCTGCAACTGGATTGGAGTTTTGTAAAGAAATCTGCGTACAAGCCCATGAATGACAAGGAAGTACAAGGGAGAACAGAGTGCAGAGAGAGAGAAGAAATATGGTATTGTGTTGATATTTCCTGTTGGGATTTGAAACTGGTGGTAAACAACAAAGCAGTAAGCGAGATTCCAGTAAGCTCATTATTGGTAAACCAGGAAACAAGATGTCAATCGAGACTTTGATGAGTACTGATATTTTCTCAACTCGATCAAGATGGTATCAATAACCATGATTTCGACAGGAATTCCTGTTTGGGGAAATCTCGTTTAAATGCCTAATGAGCATTTAATATATGTGTATGTTCCTTTTGCACAACCTACAACAGAGAAATCAATGTAGTTGTATCAGTGCAACTATCTTTATCTGTACCATTAAAAAAAAAATAAAGACACCAGGCTAAAATATGTAGCTAGCATATTTGGAGGGTCTGCTGAAATACCAAATGTATATTGAAATTGAATTGCATATTTCTGTTCAGATATTTGGTATTTCACTTCAAGTTCAAGTTTCAAGTTTCAGGTTTATTACGACGTGACCGTAGGTCATTGTCATGGTATTTCACTTTGATTTTTCTGTTCACTTTATTTCATGCTATTTTTCACTATTATGTAACACACTTATTGTGCAAAAGTGTGATTGTGCAAGTAGCAATAGCAAGATGTGTAAAGATTGGGTACTTTCACATGAACCCGGAGGTGCGCAACCCCGGAGCAAGTCCTGGGTTGCAGCCTGTGTCTTTCCACTTGCAGCTGCTCCTGGATCCATTTTTAGTATTTATTTATTGATTGATAAAACCATAGGTTCTAACAACATACAACAAGAAAACAAACCCATTAATCATGCAAACACGTATCGTAAAAATAATACATACATATTCTAATCAAGCCAACTGCTAATAAACTATAAACTCCAAATCAACTAAACACATTATGGCAAAAAAATAAAACAAACAGGCTTTCCCAGAGCCTATAATAAAGACTGAAATTTCCTGGGCCCCCTCTACTCCTTCTAATCGCCAGGGCATGGACCAAATTTGCAGCTTTAGGCATGGAAATGTTGCAGGGATTGGTCAACACATAAGCTATTTTGAAAAGCAAGTTCCAATGTCTTTTGTCCTCCAGCAGTGGATATAAATATTTTTCATGGATCTACGGAAGCATCCATTTTTAATGGACCTGGTGGCTGATGGACCTCACGGTCCGTGCAGCCCTCTCCCCCCACACCATAGCGTTGTGGACTGTTTGTCCGCAACACTATGGCATGAGTCAGGGCTGGGCTGTCTGCTCTGCTGGTGGTGAACCGGAATGAGATTGGAGCTGGCCTTCCTCCTTCAGTCCCCCTTCTGCTGTCATAACACCTGGACATCTCCATCTCCCCTCCCCCACCATTCCAGTAGGAACTCCCCAACCTCTGTCTGGAGCCTCTGGACTTTGAAAGGGGCCCTCTTAACCTCTCCCAGGTATTTATTTTTATGCACTGTATAATTTGGGGTGAAATTTATTTATGATTTATTTGAATTATTTTATTTCATTTGAGTATTACTCAAAGTATCAAATAACCTACTCATTTCAGCTCTGATATCTGTGGGAATGGCAAACAGCTAAAGTTAGTTACCTGATAGAAATGGCACCTTCAATAACTGTGGATGATGTAAGTATTGGAGACTATAATGGTATTTAGACCATTGGAGCCTTATTATTATCATCCTTTTAAAATTATTATTCCTATACAGCCTTTTTCCAGAAAGGACTTTGGGTATCTTAAAAAGGACAATGAGTCTCAATGCTACTGAAACGCTCACCAGCGTTCAAAGGACATCACAATTAAAAATTACCAATTTTAAACCCTTAGCCATACATAATGTTTTATTTGACTGCAGCATACAAATGATGACTGTTGTTGTGGGTTTTTTTTAAAAAAAAATATCTCTTCCTTTTTGACACCCTCTCAGACCACAGTGTTTTGTGTAACAGAAAGCAGCAAAATAATATTTGCCATATATTTTTATATCACATACTTTCCCAGGGGTGAGCTAGTGTCCACCTAGACCTGAAGGGAATTCTGAAAGAATCATTAAGTTCTTAATTTCTGTGTTTCCTTTCTGTGTCAAGGAGGAGATTTATCCTTTGGAATAAAACATGGTAACTTACATTCCTGTAAAAGGCTTAGTTGATTGGTCAGAAGTTATTTACTGTCTCATGAGTCGCATTAAACATCTTGAAATATGTTCGCCTTGGCTGCTTCTTGGAATATTTCTTGCATTTTCTATTCCAAGGCAAGAAAGTAAGAAAGAAGGGAAGGGAGAAGATGGTTTTCCTTTCCTGCCTCACGCTCTGGATTCTAGATCAACCTCTGGAGTCGACTGGGGGTCCCCTTCTTGAGATCCCCTGGGTTTCCTGGGTGAAGACCATGAGGACTACACAGCAGCTGTAGGACTCACTCCTATTGGAGGTCCACCTGACCGATGACTGGGAAAAATGTAAGACCTGGCTGTTCTGCTGGGCCTTTGCCGAGGGAGGTGAGTTGGGTTAGGGTGGGATTTTATTGGGTTTTTTTTGGGGGGGGAGTAATTTTGGAAATGCTGTTTTTTAATGAATTTTATTATATGTTTTTAAATGTTGTTAGCCGTCCCGAGATGTTTTTGCAGGAGGGGACGGCATACAAATATTATTATAGATTTCTCTATCTCTCTATTCCCTCTCTCTGTCCCTCTGTTCAAGCTCGTCTCATCAACTGTGTCTCTGACATCCTACCTGGATGTTTCAACATCAACTCAAACTCAACATGGCTAAAACTGAACTCCTTATCTTTCCCCCTCATCCCTCACCGCTGTAAATAATTATTGATGGGGTCACCATCCTGCCTGTCCCCCAAGCCCGTAGCCTAGGCTTGATCTTTGACTCACCCATTTCTTTTAAACCCTACATTGACTCTGTTGCTAAATCCTGTCGCTTCTCCCTCCATAACATTGCTAAGATTCGCCCTTTTCTCTCTGTCTCGTCTGCCAAAACTCTTGTTCATGCTCTGGTCATCTCTCGCCTCGATTACTGTAACCTCCTTCTCACTGGCCTTCCCCGGTCTCACCTTTCTCCCCTCATCTCTGTCCAAAACTCTGCTGCCAGGGTCATCTACCTCGCCAGTCGCTTCGACCATGTGCAGCCCCTCCTCTCTTCGCTTCACTGGCTTCCCCTTCCTGAACGAATCCTGCACAAGCTCCTAGTCTTCACCTATAAAGCTCTTCACAACCTTGCTCCCCCCTACCTCTCTGCACTTATCGCCCTCCATACTCCAGCCCGTGCACTTCGCTCCTCCTCTGTCCCTTCTCTCACCCTTCCACGCCTTCCCTGCTCCCCTAAGCGCCTTCGTCCCTTCTCACTTGCTGCCCCCCATGCCTGGAACTCCCTCCCTGTCCACATCCGCCTTGCCCCCTCCCTTCATACCTTCAAATCTCTCCTTAAAACTCACCTCTTTCGCTCTGCTCTGTCTGACTCTTTATCCTGCTGAGCCACTATTCCTATACCTACGATCGGTTTACCCTTATCCTTGCAACATGGACCTGCCTGCTGTCATTCTCATCGTAACCAAGCCAAGTACGTGCACTTGAGACCTTGCATCTTCATGAATGTTAGACCCCGTGTCTCTCCTTCTGTTCCCCTTCCTAAGTTTCTCCCCAGCTCCCGTCTCTCAGATTGTAAGCCCTAGGACAGGGACCGTGTCTATTTTGTTACTTTGTAAAGTAAAGTGCCAGGTACACTGCTGGTGCTATATAAATGTTTGTTAAATAATAATAATAATAAATTAATTAATAAATATGATACTGTAACGCAAGTACTCTTTTTCACCCATTTAAATATTCAGCTCACTAGTTGGGGTGTGCAGAAGTCATCCCTATCATTTTTGTTTTAATTTTACTTTTCATTTACAAAAAACCCTTCATTTTGGAGAGTTTTTGTTAACAGCCCTACCATTTTTATTTTTTTGTTTGGTTTTT
This sequence comes from Sphenodon punctatus, assembly GCA_003113815.1. Taxonomy (NCBI): domain Eukaryota; kingdom Metazoa; phylum Chordata; class Lepidosauria; order Sphenodontia; family Sphenodontidae; genus Sphenodon; species Sphenodon punctatus. The sequence continues at coordinate 140,391 of QEPC01001757.1, forward strand.
TAAAAATTATTTTTAAAAATAAATAAATAAAATAAATCACTGCACATCTTGGTCGTTGTGTGCATACACAGCCCTTTTCCAAAATGGCGCTGATGCTGCTGGTGCTATTTTGGAAAATGATGTGTATGCACGAATGGTCTGGTGGCCATTTTGCACATGTGGAGGTATTTCCACCTCCGCCTTCTTCTTTTGTGGTTGTTGGTTGTTTATATAGCACCAGTGATGTACGTGGTTCTGTACAATCAGTAGTTACAGACATGTCCCTACCCCTAAGGAGCTTACAATCGAAGAGGCAAGGGAGGGGGAGACAAGGGAGAGGTGAACATTGGGAGAGAGAAGAGGACATTCATGAGGTGGAGAAATTGCAAGTTCACGTGCTTCACTTAGTTACAGGGAACTAGATTCTGAATGACTGGGATGAGAATGTAAAATTTAAAAATCACAGCACGCACGCAGAACGGCCCTGGTGGCCATTTTGTGTGTGCGCAGGTTTTTTTAAAACAAATTATTTTTATTTTTTATTTTTAAAAGAGAATGGATGAAAATAAACATTTCCTAATCCATTTTCATAACATTAGTTACAAACACAAATGATGCTCCATTTTCATAACTACTAGAAAACATTATAGATGCTGCACACCCCTACTCAAGAGAGGGAAGCAAAGGCCCTAGGTAGATCCGCAATGAGGATCTGCAAAAACAGGAATGTCTGTTGAATTTCTGATACCAAAATCAACCTGATGGTTTTGGGTACCGATTGTTACCTGATTGCAACCAGATTTGGATACCCCCCTGACAACTGGATATGCTGATTTCCAGTCTCAGAATGTTGACCTCCAATACCATTTTTGAAGAATACTTTTTTGTCAATATAGGCACTTTCAACATTGATTTATCAGTTTTCCATCAACTTCCACCAATGTATGGCAACCTCTGGTCCCTTTATTTAATTTTCCTGTCAGTTTTTTGGTTTTACGACCTGATATACCAGTTGGTATACTGGTATTCCAGTATACCGGTATACCGATTGGGAATCAGTTAATAAAAAAAATCAAGAGTGGAATTACCCAAATTAAATAAAATCATGTATTTGTATCAGCAAATTTGCTATAACAATTTTAAAAGAAACAATTTAACCCATATTAAAACAATACGGATGTGTGAACAGATCGCGGTTCGGGTTCAGTTGTTCGGTTCAGTCTGGTTCAGTCCTGTCATTTAGTTCAGTTGTTTGGTTCAGTCGCCGTGTTTGGGTTCGGTCATTCGGTTCGGTCGCGTTTGGTTCGGTTTGGCCGTTCGGAAAAAGGTATCGCGAGATCCCGTGATCGTGCAGCAGACCGGAAATTCGAGTGCGTGCGGAGCTTGTGAGGGGAGAGAGCATGTGTGTGTGGCTGTCTGGCTGTTCAGTTTGTGTGTTTTGGCTGTTTGTGTGTTTGGTCTGGCTGTGTTGTTTTGGCTGGTTGGTGAGTGTTGGTGGGTGACTGTTGGAGTTTCTGTTTTTTTTTAAAAAATGAAGAAGACTGTTCTCCTAATTAAATGCCGGGGGGCCAAGGTGGTGCTCCTGGAGCCGGTGGTGAAGGAGGAGGAGGAGGTTGTTGCCCCAGCCCCTGGACCTTCACTGGTGGTGGTCCCAGAGCCGGTGGTGGAGGAGCAAGCAGGCATAAGTGGTGCTGCCAGGTTTGTAAACTTTTTTTTTACTTTGAGGACAAGAAAGGCTCGATCCATTAGAGCGAACTCACTGGCATGCGGGTGGGTGCGTGGGTGGTGGGCTTCAGTCAGGCACAAACAGTGAGCATCAGCGGGTGGCAGCGGATGTCTGCCACAGACACAGAGAGGGTACTGTAGTGTGTGTGGCTCTTCCAGCAGTCAGGCACAATCACGAGCAGCACCCCCACCCAAACATGTGCCTGCCAGCCATCCCTAGCAAGGGTCTCCACTCTCTAGTTGCTATCCCAACCCAGCACCCCCAAATAAGGGCAGGATTTGCCTGTGCCAGCCAGGGTCTCTCCATTTGCCATCCCTAGCATCCCCTAGCACCCTTAGGAGGGCAGGATTTGCACGTGCCAGCAAGGGTCTTTCTAGTTGCCATCCCTAGCGCCCCAAGGAGGGCAGGATTTGCATGTGCCAGCCAGGGTCTTTCCAGTTGCCATCCCTAGCACCCCAGGGAGGGAGGACTAGAGGCATCATCATAAATGCATGATATTACTTAGGTGTTATTATTGTGTTCCTGTTTCAGAGAGGAATCGAATGCTGGTGCTGGTGTCATGCCATGAAGGACAACGAGGCGGAGGTTGCTAGTGCCGCCCCCAGACAGTGGGCAGACAAGGTCCAATGTCTGGAGGTGGTTTGAGAAGCACGAAAAACATGCCATCTGCAAGGTAAGGCACAGAGACTGGAACAACAGGGAATGGATTGCCCTATGACCTGTTAGGAATGGAAGTCCCACAGAGAGAGATTGGCCACCAACCAATTGTGGAGACAGAATGCAGGCAGGCAGGGCTTGACACAGACCATTGGTCTGACTCAGTATGGCACTTCTTATGTTCCTATCTTTTTATGCTCTTTAGATCTGCCAGAAAAGATTCAGGAGGTAGAGAGAGGGGACCGCATTGGGGCTAATCACCCATATTGAGAAGCTCCACGGCCAGAAGGTGACTAGGCTTTAGGACTCTGGCATGGCCATAGAGCACCAGCACCAGAAGAAGGGGGGGAAGGCATGCCAGAAGCGATGCCATGTAATCCCTTCCCACTCCTCCAGTTCCAATGTGGAGTCCCCCCAGGTGTCTTCAGTGGCAATGGCCTTTTGGGCAGAGGTGGAGAGGCCCACCTGGGACTTTGTGGCTGCCCTACAGCAGCAAGCAGCCACCATGGAGAATCGTCTGGTGGAACGGTTCCAGGAGGTCAAGGTCCGGAAACAGAAGGTGGAGGGGTACTCGTAGTATGTCTCAAAGTACGTCTCCACTGAGATGGTTGACCTGGAACTCTTCCACCAGTTGGCCTCCAAGTGGCAGGTGGCCGTGCCAGGGGCCGTTGAATATGCTGTGCAACATGGCTATCAAATGCCAGCGGGTGTGATGCCCCCTGCCCCTAGCTCATGTGCACCCCTTCTGTCTTTCTCCAAAGCCTCTCCACCCCTGGTGCCTTGAAGTCTGCTCCTCAGCTGACTACCCATCCCTGTCACATTTGATCTTACAGTGACCCTTTTTATGCCACCCGAACTCACCCGAACGTGATCCAAACTGACCAAACAGTTACATTTGAGAAAATCCCAGTTCTCGACACTTTCTTGGTCGAGAATTTTCCTCGCTATACTCTTTACCATTTACCATTATCACTTACCAAGTACTGCATTTATTCCACTAATGTACATGCACAATATGTCTACCTTTTTCCAAAATGGCAGCGACACTGCTGGCACCATCTTGGAAGATGGCTGTGCATGCACAGAACAGCTGTGGTGACCATTTTGTGCATGCGCAATACCAGGGAGAACACAGTACACAGTAGTAATGGTAAATGGTATACCAAAAAAAAAAATCTCGACCAAGATCTTGAACCATTATTAAGATTGTCCTGAGATCACAATTCTCACCAGATTTTAATAAGAAAGAAATTTATTCCCATTTCAACCCTACCCCAAACAAACAAAAACACCATCCACCTTTGTGCTTGCGCCCACCTTGAATGTATTCCCCAAAGTGGCTTTATTTACACAGGGAGAAAAGGAAACCAACAGAAGCCAAGGCAAGTTGAAATGAATGAAACCCACATCACACCAGGCTTTTCAGGAAGATCCCTGCCTACCGTTTCCCCCAAAAAGGAGAACTTGGCATTCAAACGTGATCCGCCTTCCCAACCTCTACATTACTTCCTGTGGAAGAGCTTCTCCATCCCCCACTCTGCTATAGAAGATTGCTTCTATACAATTTTCTTATATTATTGAGCCTATCAGGTGAACAACATTGGTAACGCACCCTTGGTCAACACTTGGTTCCAGCACACTCAGGCCCTTTTAAAACAGGCTGCGGCTGAAGGTGTGGTCCATGGGCACACTGCTGCAGGGGTGGTGTGCAGGGGGGATGGCCACGGGCGCACCCCTTCCACACATCAGCAACCTGCATCATCACCGATTCCTCCGTACATAGGGATGCATGTGGATGTACAGGTCACGGGAGTGTACCCCCGGACATTCACAAGGGATGCTCCCCCATGTGGACGATAGGTGTCCATGCAGGTGAGTGTCTCATTTCAAAAATGCCTCTGTCTGCTTCCTGCTCAGTTTTGAAACTTCCTGCGCTTTACCAGAGAAATGTTATTCTTTCAATGGGAGCCCATCAAACATGCTATATATCAAGTCCCCGACCCCCACCCCTGTTTTTTTGGTGGTTTTTTATAATTTGAAATTCTAAACAGTTGGGAAGCTCTGTGAATAATTTATGTCCTTTTATTAATCATTGTTAGCTCCCCTTGCATAAAAAAGAAACATTTATCTTTTATAGTTTACTCTCCTGTGGACTGAGACAGAGCTGGCTTTAGGCAAAAGCAAATTAACAATGATGGGGACTGCCATTTTGAAAAAGACTGATACACCTGCATTTTTAATTAAGGGGATGTTAAACATTATCGCCATCATGACATAAAACTGATGGGCTAATTCCGTCCCTGAGGTAAACCCATAGTGTGTCATGAGGGACTTACCTGGTTCTGATATTTCTCTAGAGGCAAAGATAAATAATATTGCTTTTCAGTTCCACTGGGAAGCTTTGACTGTGTTCTCGCCTTCCTTGCTTTAAGGGATTATTCTGGTCAGGTATCACAAACACTCGCATTTGGGACTGGTGAATATTTCAGATACATCTGCTATATAAGTGCTCAAAGATGGAATGTAAAACAGGACATTATAAGGTGTTTTTTAATAACCTATATTAGATGTAGGTCTGATTCCAGAGTTATGGATTATGGATGAGAATTTTGATTTTGGATAGAACTGAAAATGCCCCCAAATGGCTGTTTTGGATGAATCTGAAATTTGAAGGGTTTTTTTTTTTTTTCAGTTCCAGGGTTTTGGTTCATTTCTATTGATTTTGTTTTGGGTTATTGTTGTTATTTGGCATTGTGCTGGTTTTGATTATTTTTTTTTCCATTGAGGCTTGTTCCCAATAGTAGAAAAAGATCCAAAATGAGATCTGAAATTCATAAAGAACCGAAACATCTGAAACTGAAATTCCCCCTGGAGTCCCATCCCTAGTATGGATAATATCAAAGAAGCAGATTGTGAGGGTAACAGAGAATGCTGTCCAAGGTAGATCTTGTCAGGATCCACACCTCACTGAGGCCAGCACTCATGGGATCTTCATTAAAGTCCTCTTTATCATAGTCCCAAGTATAGGGTTCAGGGGTGCCTCCTCCTTAGGCTCACCTGTTCCAGGCCCAAACCCTCCCAACCAGATATCTTCAAACGTAGTTTCCTGGATACCTCTGCTACTTGGGCCTCCCCTACCAGGCACAGTGACAGTGCATCCAGGTAGGCAGCTATGATTCCCTGAATCCTGCCACAGCCATAATTCTACTGAGCCGAGGCTCAGCTTTCCAGCTTCTGAGCTGGCTCGACCATGCACAGTTCAACTGGCTCTAACTCAGGCACGACCACCTCTTGAAAGGCCAGGCTCAGGAATCCAGCCTGGCTGGACCCCTCTCCCCTTGAGGAGACATGGTCAGATTAAGTGAACCCAGCTAACATTCCCACAGCAGGGTGTTGTGGGTAAGGCTGAATTGAAAAGCGTTCTGATTCTCATGAGGGCCAAGAAGTGCTGCTGAGAACTCAACAAGATTTTGGTAACGTTCCGAGGACTCGCAAGAATCTCAAGAAAATTTTTTAAACTCTCTGCACATGCCTAAAATGGCCCCGCAGATGTTCTGCACATGTGTGGCTCTTTTACAAATGGCACCGACTGCCCCTTTCCAAAATGCTGTCATGCTGCCGGTGCCATTTTGGAAAATGGCTGCAAATGTGCAGAACAGCCATGGTGACCATTTTGCGCATTTGCAGTAGCTTGTTGTTTTTTAAAATGTATTTGCGGGGTGTCTGCCTCCACAGTGAATTTGCCTTCTCTCCTGCCCCAACAGAGAAGTGGAGAGGATGCCCAAAGCAACCCTGGACTCTGAAAGAGGCAGCTGTGTGGTGGAGGGCAAGATTTGGGCTTTTCTCAGTGAGAATCAGAGCTATTCTTGGTTTATTCTTATTTGCAAGAATGAGCCAAGAAAGCTGATTCTTGCCTAGAAAAGCAAGAATCCAACAAGCAAGTTTCAGCCCTAGTGTGGGACTCTAAGCTACTCAAGGTACCAGCTCCATTGCTCCCCTGTAGCCTTGGGATCTTAATTAGGTTACCGGTTCCATCACCCCCCTGTAATCTTAGCTGGGTTACCTGGAGTAGCCCCTACATCTGGCACTCCTTTCTCTGTGACCCCTCCACCTGACAAAGGGTGTCTTTACACCCACATTTCTCCTGGATGATTGCTCTTACATCCTGAACTTTCTGTGTGTCTAAATCACTCACCCAGATCTTAAACATCTGGCTCTTTGAACTTCTGTGTAGAACTTCTCCCAGAACTTGTGTGTGTGTAAAATGTTCTCCTGGTAAACTGCTTTGTTCCAGGCAGCTGCCTGTGGTCACTTGGGTTTCCATGGCAACCCCTCACGTCTACAGCTGCAGCTACTTTAGGGTGCCTCAGGGCACTGTTTGTGTGAAGAATTTATTTATTTATTTATTTATTTATTTATTATAAAATTTGTATGCTGTCCCCTCCTGCTCAAAGCAACTCGGGGCGACTAACAACATTTACAAATGATTTTAAACAATAAAACAACAGTAATATAGTTAAACCCCTCCAATAAAACAAATTACTCCCCACCCACCGCATCTCCCTCGGGAAAGGCATGGAACAGCCAGGTCTTACATTGTCTACAGAAAGAGGGGAGGTCAGTGGTCAGGCAGACCTCCGGTGGGAGGGAGTTCCACAGCTGCGGTGCAGTCACAGAGAACGCCCTCTGCAACGTCAACACCAGAGAAACCATGGGGACCTTGAGGAGGGTGCCCCCAGCTGACCACAAGGGCCAATCCAGGATCTGGCGGGTAAGGCGGTCCTGCAGATAGGCTGGGCCCATTCCATTTAGGGCTTTAAAGGTCAACACCAACACCTTGAATTGGGCCCGGAAGATTATCAGCAGCCAGTGCAGAGAACGAAGCAGAGGTGTAATGTGCTCGCGACAGCTCGTCCCCGATAGGAAGTGGGCCAACGCGTTTTTCACAAGCTGCAGTCTCCTAACCAGAACCAAGGGTAGCCCCACATAGATTGCGTTACAGTAGTCCAGTCTCAAGGTAATGAAAGCATGGACGATCATGGCCAGATCCAAGTCCAAGATGTATGGCCGAAGCCAATGCACCAGATTAAACTGGCGAATTGTCCCCTTCACCACAGCTGTGACCTAGACATCCAGGTGGAGCTGCAGGTCCAGGAGCAGCCCCAGACTTTGAACCTGAGATACCAGGGCAGGATGGACCCTATCAATGATGGGGGCCACCACTCCCCCGGCTTTCCCCACAACCATCACCTCTGTCTCATCGGAATTCAACTTCAGGCATCTCCCCCTCATCCAATCCCCCACAGCCATCAAACACAGGGTAAGCACCGAGACTGCCGGGCCTGAGTTGGATGAAAAGGAGAGATATAACTGGGTGTCATCACTGTACACCAAATTCCCTCACAACCTCCCCCAAAGGCTGCTTGTACACATTGAACAAGAGAGGGGACAAGATAGAATCCTGCAGAACTCCACACATGAGGCCCCGGGGAGAAGATGAAGAATCACCCAAGACCACACATTGGGTTTTCCCAGTCAGGAAAGAGCGGAACCACTCAAAAAAGGTCCCACTGATCCCTGCCTGGTTCCACAGTCAAGTCACCAACAACTCATGATCAACGGTATCAAATGCAGCTGAGAGATCTAACAGGATCAACGGGATTGAACAACCCTGGTCCAATTCATGGGAGAAGTCATCGATGAAGGCCACAAGTGCAGCCTCCGTGCCATATCCTGGACGAAAGCCAGACTGCGAGGGATCGAGAAAATTAATCTGGTCCAGAATGCATCCAGGAACTGCCTCAGGGAAGTGTGTGTGAGAAAAATGCATCTGGAACTTACTTGTGGACTTGTAAACCCTGAAGATTGAAAAATCCGGAACTTTAAGCTATGTGTAAAAATGCCCATTGTTGCCCTCAGGGGACGCTAACCCTGTTGAGCGGATTTTAACGCCAGATCTCAGAGTGGCTGGCTCAATCACCTCCCTGTCACCTACACATATTCAGTGGACTCTAACCCCATTCCCATGGGACTCTAACCTCAACATATGGGACATCTCAAGGACTCTAACCCCAAATAAAACCCTTTCAGGGGACTCTAACCCCAATTTAAAAAAAACATTAGGGGGCTCTAACCCCTGTAAAACATTTTGGGAGGGGAGTCTAACGCATCACATAGGGTGAGACCCCAGCCCCTGAATAAAGCTTGAGGTGGGGACCAGGCCCTCTTAGCCCTCCTGGCCCCCATTCTGGGTGGGTATACTCTCCGCTCTTTAAAATTTGACTTATCAGGGTTCAGAATTCTACTTATCCTGATCAATAAACAATACCAACAAATTCATTCCACTTATCCAGAAATTCAAGTTATGCAATTTCTATGCAAGTGGATTTCACTGTACAAGGCAGGTTTCTTGGTCCTGACATCAGCCCTGGGGTGTATGAAGGGTACTCACTTGAACCCGGGCCCCAGACTCTGAGAGAGCCCTTTGCAAGCACCCTGAGCACTGTTTGGAAATTTTCAGCACTGGTGAGGGTGGGGCGCTGGCCCCAATCCTGCCACCACTCACTCTGAAAATTGCTCCAAGTGCTCAGGCTGTTTGTATGTGTGTCAGCAGTTTTCTGTAGGGGTCCCTGCTTGGGCCCCCTTTGGAGTGGTGGCAACTTGAAGTGGGGCTTTTTCCCCCAAGGTAAGTGTCACCACTCCCCCTTTCCATGGACCCCTCAAGCTTGCCCTTTCCGGGGCCCATGACTTGGATGTGAACCCAACCCACCAAGATCTTGCTACCCTACAGGCCGGTCCAGTTAGCAAAGTGCCATTTGCAGCTTCAATGTTATTGCTAATTAAAAAAAATAATGTGACCAATGGGTGGCCTAGGGGACAGACTAAGTAGTAGGGGTGTGCAGCAGGCACTTCTTTTGTTATTGTTTTTGTTTACAAACCCCCTTTCTTTGGGGGGGAGGGGCTGGTTAGTAAAGGAAAATGTTTGGTTTTTTTGTGTTAGGATTTTTTTACTGTCCATTTTTACTCAAAATAAAAATAATTTAAAAATCACTGCGCATGCACAAAATTTGACCATTCTGTGCATGCACAGCTCTTTCCCAAAATGACACCAGCAGCATCAGCACCATTTTGGACAAAGGAGCTGACCTACGCATTCACAAAATGGCCGCTGCACATGCACGGACTTGCTACTTTTTACCAAAGTGGCGCCACTGGCAGCATTGTTGGAAAGAGCATGTATGCGGAGAATGGCCCTGGTGGCCATTTTGTACATGCAGAGGTTTCTTTGTTTTTTAAATTTATATTTGTAACTGAAACAAACTTTTTCCCCTCCGTTTTTGTCCATCTTCGTTACCTTGACCTATTGCTTTTGTTTTGTAATTACTAAAATGAACAGGCCATTGTTTGTTTTAGTAATGAAAGAAGACAAAACCGAATTGCACACCCCTACTAAGTAGGTAGAAGAAAGTCAGATCTAGGGGCTGGGCTTGCTACTTTAGCATTGGTATTTCCCCTTTGCCGTTGTGTACCATGAAAATCATTATCTTTATTCTCTTGGATGAATGTGCTTTGACATCTTCTACACAGGAAAGTTGTATTCCCAATTGGATGGCTTGGGTACCTTTTGTGCTAGATAAACTAACCTGATTTCCTCGGCTTTGCGATTAAGCCCAATGAGCTGGTCATCTTACCATATTAAAACAGTGTCCCTGAAAACCTGTTTCTTTATTCTGGCACTGATGGCTGCAGAGGCATTTTTGCTTGTGGTGCAGAGCAAAGGATTTTAGAGCCCCGCATGTCTTAAAATGTTAATCTGTAAAGGAACAAAGCACAAGTTTTCAAAGCACGGTGTCACACTGTACTCCTTATCCTTCATCTGATGGACTCCTAAGTAGCTTTGTAATGGTTTCAGCAGCAGGGAAGGGTGCTTAATCAGGGACAGGAAATGGAATAGGATAGAACACATGCATGAAAAGGGAAAAAATGAGAACTAATGCTTTGTTTCCTTGGATTCATCTCCTCGCTAATGTTTCTCCTGCTGCTGCCCTAATTTGGGTATGAAGATCCTATAGCATAAGGTAGTACCTTAGGTGACTAAAGCGATGTCACAGGTAGATCTTTTTATTGTATTAAAATACTTTAAATAGCCATTACGTGTACTAAAGGCAGAACAGAAGTGCCAGTGGTGGATGGCTGCAGAGCAACTAGCATGGACGTGCCACTTTCTGAACCGAATTGGGAACAGTATGGACAGTAAATGGGAAAACACTAAACACATCCACCTGTCGGTCAGTCTAATCGGTAGGGGTGGGAATTCCGGATTTTCCGGTATCCGATACTGCCGGTATTTGGTGTACCGGCAGTATCGGATTAAAGCCGGTAATCCGGTCCGTTTACTGGATTTCCCGTACTGGATTTTTTTACATTGCGGCCATTCAAATGAATGGCCGCAATGTAAAAAAAACCCCCACCCACCCCACTTTCCCTCCCCAGTCCAGGCTGCGTGGGTGGAAGGGGGGAC
>QEPC01001757.1:169312-206484 GCA_003113815.1 Sphenodon punctatus
GTGTGTGTGTGTGTGTGTGTGTGTGCGCGCGCGCCCGGGCGTGTGCTCATGCTGTGTGTTCTGCTGTGGCTCCGCTGCCTGTGTGCCTGCTGTGTGTGGTACTTGTCCAACTCTTCTCCCTCTCCCCCCTCCCTTCCCATTTCCCTGTGTGGGCATTCCCTTTTGTGCCTTTTGGCTTCATTTGCCCTCAGGCGGCCATGTCTGTGTCCCGCCCCTGCCTGGTGGATTCTGGGTGTTATGACCACGGCTGGGAATCAGCGTCACGTCTGTTGCTCTGCCCTGGGTCATGATCTGGCCGGCCGTGGTCCCGGTCCCGTCACGTCTGTTTGGGGTTCTAATTTGCCCTGGGGGGTGGTTGTTCTGTTCACCCCCACCAGGAATCCACTGTGGTGAACCGCCCGCCCGTAACGTCTGAAAACACCCCATCATGTCTGTTTTCACCCTAGGACACAAATTTTCTTATATTGCCATCTTTATGATAAATTAAGAGAGGCGTTTCTATTGCCCATACTTTTGAAGTTCCCAGGTAGATCTGATGTTACTCTTTTATGCTTAATGCTGGACAGTGCCGGTGCTCAAATTATTAAAAATGTTGTGGCTTTTTTGTCATGGGCATGCCATATCAGGAAGTCTTTCCTTGAATTTTGCCCCATCTCATATTAGATGGTTCTGTTTTTTCTTTTTTAAACCAACTCCCTAGTTATACTGTTGATTGTTTCAATTGCTGGAAGTTTTCCATAATAGAATTTATACTGAGATAAGCCAGTTTAAAGCCAGCCATTTTTGTGGTTAGAATCTACCTTAATTGCTTCTTTGTTTGTACTATTATGTTTTACATCCGTAAACTGTATTGGATGTTTTGCTAATTTTAAAATTAATTTGTATGTATCCCTTTCAGGGGACTGTGTATTTTATATGTTTTGCAATGGTCCATGACCACGCAATAAAACTTACTTACTTTATAACTCAGGTACACGTTCTTGGCTTGGTTACAGTAATTTGGGAGTTTACAGATAACAGGTGGGGGATAATACTGGGTGGGGATGATTAGCAGGAGTTAGGAAGGGCGGAGCGGAAGAGGTGGGTTTTGAGGAGGGACTTGAAGGTGTGAAGGGTGGGGGTAAGATGGACAAGGGCAGGGAGGGAGTTCCAGGCATGCAGGGCAGCAAGGGAGAAGGGACGAAGGCGGTTGGGGGAGCAGGGGAGGTGTGGGAGGGTGAAGGAGGAGATGGAAGAGAAGCGGAGTGCTTGAACAGGGGTTCGGAGGGAGATCAGGGCAGAGAGGTAGGGTTGAGCAAGATTGTGAAGGGTTTTGTAGGTGAAGACAAGGAGCTTGTTCAGAATATGCCCAGGAAGGGGGAGCCAGTGGAGGGAGGAGAGGAGAGGCCACAAATGTACCAGCACAGATTTTGAGGTCCACTTGGAGCACCCTCGGGGCAGATACCATGTGACAATCAAGTTTGCACAACAAGGACACACAGAGTTGTGATTAGGCCTGAAACAAAATGCGGCAGTGTTTGACAATTCTGTCAGAATACTCCTGTTTGTTGTCGTTTTCCTGAGACGGCATGGACATGACATTTCCCTACTTGTTCCAATGCTTGTTGCTGCTTTCCCGTATTGTCTGTTGCTATTTCTCGGCAGTGGAGAAATTGTTGGAAACTGTCGCATGTCCCACAAAGTGTTGGAAATTGCCACAAAGTGTCGGACTGTGTTGCTAAAGTTTCGGAAAAACTGTCGGAAATGTCGGAAAATGTCAGTATTATCTTAAGTACCGCAGAATATCTGGAACTGTCGCAACATTTTAGATAGTGCAGCAAATTGATGGCAAATGCCGTCGGAGTGGCAGCAAGACTGTCAAAACATTGACAGTAAACAGCAAAATTACAAACAACACTGCTGCTTCAAGCCTACCTGTGATCTCAATGGCTTCCTTAAAATGATGGAACTCTCTCTCTCGGAGGTTCATCTGAGCCGAAGCATGTTCATCTTTCAGAACCAATGTAAGACTTTTTTGACCAGGTGTTTGGTAGGCAGGAGTATGGTTTGCAAAGTTGTGGGTTAGGGGATTTTACTTGCCTTGATTTGTGTATGTTAATATATTTGGAGGTACAGTTTTACTGTGCCCACTATACAGTTTTACTGTGTATTTTAAAAACGTTCTTGTATATTGTAGCCTGCCCTGAGATTTAATGGGAAGGTTAGGGGGAAAAGGTGAGTGAGTGAGTGAGTGAGTGAGTGAGTGAACGAACATTTCAATGTCTATAAAGAAATCAATAAAAAAAAACACCCAAAAATATGAATGCCACATAAACTGGTGCAGTGTTGCTGCCTGCTAGAATCAGCAGGAAGCCTGACATGGGGTATTTTCAGACGTTACAAGATCATGCTCAAGCACAGTCAATTCCCTGTGGTGGATAATGCCCTTGTAACATCTGTTGAGGAACAGGAAGTTCCCCCACAGATGTTAACCACGCTCAATCCCTGCCGGGAATCTCATGCACCACGTGATTGGCTGAACCCACGGGGCCGGTGCCGATGGCGTGGTGATTGAGATTCCCAGCGGGGATGAAGGGGCCCATCAAGTCTGGACAGCGATCACGGCCCAGAATCCCTGCTGGGATTCCGGGTTGTGGTCATTTCGGGTGGGCGCTGCAGTTGCATTGGCTGCGGCGCCCACCCGTCTCCCCAGAGGGCAGGCATTGGGGGAGCATGGGGGGGCGCAGGTGCGTGTGACCTCATGTTGTGCCATGTGTCCCCTCCCCGATTCCCTGCCGGGATCCCCCGGCACGTCTGTTGGCCATGTCGGAGTGATCCCGGCAGGGAATCTATGGGTTGTTTCCGTGACTTGGCGAATGCCGCCCCGTCACGTCTGAAAATACCCGTGATAGCTAGGGGAGATGTGAATTACTCCATATCCAGCAAGGTATCACAAGATCTGATTCAAGAAGTGAAGGGAGGTCGAGAGGGAACTTGAAATAGAAAGAGAAGTCCTGAAAAAAGACAGAGCAACTAGGGCTGAAACAAGAAGGCTAGAATCGAGAACAGACAGAGAGATCTGAAAAGGTGCTCATAAATGGTGTGATCTAACTTAAAAAGAAAAAGGTGTTTCTCACTCAAAAAGAACAATAAACAATTGTGCATGCGCAGAATGGCCCAGTGGCCATTTTGCACATGTGCAGTTCTGGAGTTGGTGTCTTCAGAAAAGGAGAGGGGGAGGGAGAGAGAGCACACATGTCTCCGGTAAGTAAATTGGGTGGGAGGGGGAATCTCGATCAAGAAATGGTTGAGAAATGGGGCTTTTCTCAATTCTTGGCTTCATGGGAATTGAGCTGAAAAGCTTAATTCTCGACAATAATCGAGAAAAAAAATCAAGATCGAGTTTCAAACCTAACAGAAACCATGGGCCAAAGTCTTATCTCCTGTACAATGGTTTTGGGATAGAAAAATCAGGCTGGATACATAGGGTGAAAACAGACATGACGCTAACCACACTTTAACCACCCTTGGTGGTCATGTATGCATGTTTCAGGGCTGCATAGGGCACCAATACAGCCCTGCAACATGCATAAATAACCACCAAGGGTGGTTAAAGAGTGCTTAGCGTCATGTCTGTTTTCACCCGTACTGTAGTGGGTAGTTCCTATCTGGTTTGCATTTGAGAGAGGAATGAGCAGCTCAATTCATTTCTTGTGAGTAAAACTTGCAAATCTGAGTACCAGTGAGATCTCGGTCCTAGTACAAGTTTGCGGGAAGAAAAAAAAAATCACTGTGTATGGCCTGGCACAAAATGGCCACTACCCTGAAACAACATGTTGGCAAGAGTATTGATGCCATTTTTGTAAGGGCAGAAGATTTCACACGCGCAAAATGAGCACCGTCCTTAACCAAAATGGTGGTGATGCTATTGTTGCCATTTTGATTAAGTGTGACATCTATTTTGTGTGTGCAAAGTGATTTCTTTTTCCTTTCCAAGAACTCGGAGTCAATCCTGTTTGGGATTTTGATGAGAATGCTTTCTTTTCTGAGCCTTCTTTTCAACCCTACTTTATACCCTTTGATTGTCTTCTATTTCACTTATTCATTTATTTATTGAATGTATATTCGGCCCTTTCCTGCAGACTCAGGGCAGCTTACAAACATATAAAAATATAAAACCCAGTAAAAATGAGCCGCAAAAAATTCGATTAAAAGCATTCCCATCCGCCTCCAAACCATATCTCCATCCAAGTAAATTGGTCGTAAATTGCCTTCTGAAGAAGCTCAGGTTTTGGGGCTTTGGCAAACCTCCAAGGGGAAGATGTGGAGTAGCCACCGAGAATGCATCTCTGTTAGGGATGTGCAAACACGGTTCGGAAGTTTGGAGTTCGGACCGAACTCGAATAGTTTGGTCGACCGAACCAAACTTTCGAACTGAACTCAAATTCGACCGAACTGTTCGGTTGAATCCGAACCAGTTCAGAAGGGGAAAAAACCCTGGTTTTGAATGTACTCGGTTTGGAAGTTCGGAATTCAACCGAACTCGAATAGCACGATCGTCCGAACCGAACTTTTGAACTGAACTCGATTTTCAAACCGAACTGAATTTCCGAACTCGGTTCTGTTCGCACATCCCTACTCTCTGTGTTTTGGTTTGACCTGGTACAGTGGTTAACTTGTCATCTGGGGATGTCCTCTTTCCTAAGGGAATACCTCATAACACCACCTGGTGTTTGGTGAGGGAGATGGGTAATTACTATTATTATTATTATTAACAAACATTTATATAGCGCCAGCAGTGTACCTGGCACTTTACAAAGTAATAAAATAGACACGGTCCCTGCCCCTAGGGATGGGGAGGGGGTGTTGTGGGTTAGGGAGGTTTTTTTTTGTTTTTGTATGCTGTATGCTCCAACATGGGATTTAATTTTATATTTATTATTGTCATATTATTGTATTTTTAATATATTTTTTATATATTTTAATGTGTGAATTGTTACCCACCCCAAGCTGCTTTAGCAGGAGGTGTGGGATAGAAATTATTAAATAAATGAATAAATAAATACAATAAAATAGGTAGGAATGCTGTATTTTAGATATGCAAGGCCTAAACCATTTATGACATTTTAGGCCAAAAACAGTACCTTGAATTGTATCTGGAACGCTATTGGTAGCTAGTGCAGACTTTGGGACACCAATGTAATGTGCTCCCAGAGACTCACCCCCTTCAGAAGGTGGGCTGCCATGTATAGTCCTATGGTCTAATGTTGAAGCCTGTGTAACTTGAGCTTGATTATGTAATGTACCAGATTTTGTGGGGGTGATGAGGTGGGCTGCTGTCCCTTTAAAAGGGCCACCTCATCAGTGAGGCCAGACTCTGCCCCACAAAGGGGGGAGTATAAGAGACTGTGAAGGCCAGAGAGGGCAGTTGGAGCCCCAAAGCCAGCCAGAGCAGGTTGCACTGTAAGCTCTCTGAGTATGATAGTAGCTGAGGTGCTGAAATCCTGCAACTGGCAGGAAGGACTGACAGTCTGGGTTTGGGGCCTCATCCTGTTTGAGGGAGCAGAGTGTCGAACACTGCCCAGAAGGGATGTGTGAACAGAACGCGGTTCGGATGTTTGGCCGTTCGGTTGTTCGGTTCGAAAACCGAGTTTGGGTTCGGTTGTTCGGTTCGGCGGAGGCCAATTGGGCTGAGCATTGCCGAACATTCGAAATAGTGCTATAGGCACCAATATCGATACTGAATTTGAAGATTTTTCGCTATAGGTATCATTTGGCCCTGTGACCACCCCTGGTGCCAGGAAGTCTGCTTCTCAGTTGCCTCCCCCTTCCAGTCACGTTTTTCCCACCCCGAACTCATACGAACATGACTGACCTGTTTGGTCGTTTTTGAGTTCGGTTCAGATGTTCGGTTTGGTCATCCGAACAGACTGAGTTTGGTCCGAACTCCGAACGTCTGAATCGCGTTCAGACATCCCTGCTGCCCAGGGCCAAGAGGGGAATCTGCACCCCAAACCTTCAACAAGCCTCAAGCAAGTGGGTGCAGAGAAGGAGGGACATGATCTATAACCAAATATGAGATAAGTAGGGATGTGCGAACAGATTGTGGTTCGAGTTTGGCCGTTCGTTTCGGCTGCGTTTGTTTCGGCCGTTTGGTTTGCCCGTTTGGTTCGTCGGTTCGAATGTTCGGCCGTTCGGTGGTTCGGGTCGATGGTTTAGTTCTGATTCGGTATTCTGTTCGGTCGGTATCGGTTTGCTATTTAGTTTGGTGAAATCGGGAACTGAAAATGACATATAGTTTTTGAAATAAAAGGAAAAAACTAAAAAACATATTTCCGGCCATAACATTTTTGTTTCTTAATACTTTTTGATGAAATTTAGGGAGATTATATACCCAATGGAGGGCACTAAGTCTACCAAAATTCGGAACGATTAGATAAAGGAAACCGATTTCAGAAGCAATTGGATGTTGTGATTTTAAGAAAATCTCTATACACATTCATGACTACAACTTCTTTATCTTGCATCTAATATTCATGAAACTTGTGAATATTACATCCCTACATATGATTAATATTTCTCCCAATTTTAGGAAGGATTGGATAAAGGGTCCCAAGGGTATAAGACATTAACCTGAAAATACATTTCCAGCTGTTACATTTTGATATTCCATTCTGTTTACAGGATATTTGACAGGAATGTATAAAATACCTTTCCTGACATTTTAGCAAATGTACAGGAGATTTTGATAAAGGGATCCACTTCTGTTGGCCAATTTGCATCACAAAACGATCTTATACCACAGTGACATAAGAGAATCCCAGGCATAGGCCCCTTCTCTACATTTGTTGTACAGGCATATAAAATTGAGACACTTTATAATATCTTTCTGATATTTGTCAGAAATGATCAGGAAAGTGAAATATATAGTCCTGCCAAATGTCATGTACACTGATTGGACTACAAAGATGTTATATTCAGACATACATTTATTTGTTAATTGCTTATACCACCAAGACCTTTTGTCCAATCCTTCTGAAATTTTGCAAAGATAGTTACTATGGGAAGGGATATAAACTGAACAAGTTTCACCTACATTAGATGTGAGGCAAAGAAGTTACAGCTAAGAATGTATATGTAGAATATTGCAAAATACAATAATTCAACTGCTTCTAAAATCGGATTCCTTTATCCAATTGTTTTGAAATTCGGTGCACCTAATGAGTTCTTTTGGAGGTAGAGGTATCCTAAATATCAGCCACATAGCTTAAAAAACAAAAAAGTCACAGCCAATAATGTGTTTTCCATTGAAACCAATGGAAATTCAATTTCGAACTCACCAAACACATCCGAACTGAACGTTCGAGTTCAAGTTTGGTTAGAACGTTCAGTTTGGTTGACTGAACTGTTTGAGTTCAGTTCAAACTCCGAACTTCCGAATTCGAGTTCGGTTCGAACGTTCGGTTTGGTCGACCGAACTATTCGAGTTCGGTCCGAACTCCGAACTTCCGAACCGCGTTCACCCGTCCCTAGAGATCAGGATGTCACAGAACAGCTGTGTGTTGATACGCTGTAAAAATGAAATAAACCAGTGGTGGGCATGCAAAACGAATGTTTCCCAGGTCTGACTAATAGAATGAGGTCCCAGATTCATAAAGATTGACCTAAGGGGCCCATCTTGGGTGCTACAGGGTTATACTGGGACTTGGGCATCTTCCTCAGCTGTCCTTCCTACCTTATTCTCCTCTTTTTGAAGTGTCAAATGGAAATCTTAACTCTTCAAGAGCTGCTCCAAGCATGCACAGTGAACTTTTTTTTCTCTCGCCAGGAACTTGTACTGGGACCATGATCTCAGCCCTGGTATTCAAATGTACACATTTTACTCACAAGTAACAAACTGGGCTGCTCATTCATCCCTAGTATAAACAAAGAAGAATTCAAAGCAGTCTATGTTTTCATGTCTGTTCTTTGGAGCACCTGGAGTTTGTTGGCCTACGGTAGTTTCAGACCTTCGAGAACTATCTTTTTTATTTTATTCTTTTAAGGAGAGAGCAGGGGGAAGCTTGGCAACTCCTTTTTTGAATGCAAACCATACAGGAACTAAAGAGAATAATTGCACAGCATAAAATATCTAAATTGCTGTGTTACAATTGCACGATGAGCATCTTTTGTGTCTCAGACATGAATAGTTACCGGTGCGCAGAAGGCAACCCGTACTGTTTTTGTTTTCATTTTCATTTACAAAACCAACTTCATTTTCTGAGGTTTTCATGAAGAACTCTATTTTTGTTTATTTTTATTTATTTTGATTTTTAAAAGTGATGATAATTTTAAAAACACAGTGCATGCACAAAATGGTCACTGGGCTGTTCTGAGCATGCGCAACCCTTTACCAAGATGGCGCAGGCAATGTATTCATTTTCTTATTCATCCCTTGTCATATTTTAATTGGTAAAATGAATGTGGCTTGATTCGTTTTAGTAATTTAAACAACAAAAATGAACTGCACAGCCTTATTGGAAGGTTACGATGGTGCGGGGGGGGGGGGCATTAGAGTTTCTTGTATTTTCATGTTTTTATTATTTGTAAGCCACCATGAGCCTGTAGGAAGGGTGGCATAGAAATTCAAATACATACAAATAAATAAATATCAATTGTTTGCTCTGGTTGTGGCGTGAATTTAATGCCGTTTGTCAGCATAGTGATCTGTGTTCTTTCCAGATTATTGTCAAATTCATTCTTTGTTTAGATATTTGGAAGCAGGAATTGAGGAGTGCCCTTTTATTAGACATTCTAACCACTGCAGTGGAGGCAAAGGGGTCCGCTATAGAGCTAAAATGAGTACATGCAAAAACTGCTATATCTGCTGAATTTCCAGCACCTGAATTGAACTGGGTATTGTGGGTACTTTTCAATACCCAAACGGTTTTTGATCGGGTACATGAAAGACCAAAATACTGACAACCAGTATACCAAAATTCCAATTTCAGCCCAGATTTGGGGAATTGGGGGGGGATTTGGTATTTCGTTATACCAATTATCGGTATTTCGATTACTCGGATGATATTCCGGTACCAATTCAGATAACTAAAACAGTACCTGAAAAACAGTACCTGCAGTTCAGGTACCCATTTCGGTGCTAGTCACCTGTACTTGCAGAAATAGGTATGCCTGCCAAATTTCAGGTGCTGAAATTGATTTGCAAATTTTGGGTATGAAATTGTACCCAGTTTGGTTGCCCAATGAGTGCAGCCACACAAGACACCCATGGATGCAGTAGATCCTGTTCCCAGTGGCTGCCAGATGTTTACCTCGCCCTGGGATGGGGCAAATTTCTGCTTGCTCAACAATGTGTCCTTGGACAAATAACGAGGTTGCGCCGCAGAGCAACCTTACCCCACGTGGGGTAAGACTGCCCAGAGCGGAGCAAGCCCATATGGCCACGGTTGGGGCAACCCTGTGAGCTGTGCATGATGGATGCTAGCGCCTGTAACCCACAGCCACATCACAGCCAGGGTGGGATTCTTGTCCATCTGGCCTGATGGGGGAGAAAGGGGGAAGGACGTGATTCTCTTCCTGCCCCTCCCCCAACAAGGGAGGACGGCCTAGAGGAGTGTCTGTGCTCATGCCTCTGGGCTCCCGTCCTTCTCAGAGTGGGCAGGGGTGGAGGGGGATAGGGGAGCATGCACTTTTCACAGGCTCCCCTCTCCCCCAATCCACCTGACTGACAGCTGATGGGGGTAGGGGGGGCTTGGAAAGAGGGTGTGTGGTCTTCCCAGTCTCCCCTTCCCCATCAGCTTTCAGGTGTGGGGGGGGAAAGCACACCCTCCTCTGTTCCCCTCCCCAGCAGCTCCATATGGACAGCGAACCTAATCCTGTACTGCAGGGGTGAGAGCCTCCAGCCTCTGGTCCTGGAGGTAGCTCCGCAATGGGCCTGGTGTCCTGCCTTACCCCTGCTCGTGTGCTTGGCTCCCTGCACTGGCCCCACAGTGTGGTGGGGCCAATTGCCGGCCATGGGGCATCATTGGGATCAGGCCTGGGCAGCTTGTGTGGTTGCACCCATGGTTCTGGGATGTTCACTTCCAGTCTCAAAATATCGATTTCTGGTCCTTCGGGTTTTTTTTTTTTATTGTTTTGTTCTGATTTAACAATTTAGCAGTTAAAAAACCTGGTACCAGAAATTACTATCCCCCCCCCCCCCGGTATCTGGGTACCTGATTGGTACTCAGATAGCCTGTCAAATACCTGCTTAGGTACATACCCATGGCAGCTCTAGTCTCCTTCTAACTCTTGTTTATCAGTTACAGCTGTTATTTAGACTCTGGCTGCAATTGCATATGCAAAGCGGAATACTAATTCACTTCGGTAATTTTCTAAGACAAGGTAGTATTTTTTTGGCATAGCCATTTAGCTGCCTGAAGTACCGTTTTATTAACCAAGATAACCAGCTCATACTAATGTGAGGTTGATGAATCTCTGAGAGGAGATATTAATTAAAATACTTTTGGGGAAAGCGCACTAAAAATATATCATTTATTGTGGTTAATTAAAAGATGCATGCAAATGATTTTTCTGTATAGCGCTGTGTCTGTCTGTTGTTATTGGTGGTGATTACCTGTGGTGAACTTCCTACGGGTGAGCTACTCGCTTTTTGTCATATATCTATCTTCTCAAATGCTGTTTAATGTTGCGAGGAATTTTTGTTGTTGTGTTTTGTTTTCTTTTTTGAAGAAGTTTCCAGTCGCAGCCTTTATTGTTCCACTTTCTCCTACACTTGGAGATATAGTTCCGTGCAAGGTCTCCTACAATAATAGACTAGAACTGAAATCCTGTAGTTCATCCAAGCCGGTTCCTCTCCTCTTGACTTTCCTTATGAAGAATTTGGCTGTCACTGTATATCTGACAGTGCAGAGATTCAATACCCTGCTCACGTACAAGGTTTTTTACATCCTTTTTACAAAAAAGCATTCTGAGCAGCACGAAAACAGAGCAAGAGACTTAATTATCCAATCAATGCATGTTTATTAAAAAGAACCTAGGAGTATATTTAAATACCTTCATGACACCCAGCTGAGAGCTCACTTCCTACCTTCTTGCAACTTTGCTGCACAAAGCCCTAGGTGAGCAATACAAACTTACTGATACCCGAGGCTTTGTTTGGTAGATGCAGTTGACATCAGATGATTAATGTAATTGTATAATCAGATGTTATCACTTTAGGGGGCAGGATTGAGGAAAGCTGTGACCACAGGGAATTATTTTTGCCCTCTGTAGACAAAAAAATCCCTCTATGCTCATAACAATTCTGTTTATCCCTTTCTTGATGATAATGGGTAAAAGAAATCCATCAGATGGCTCTTTCTCCCATAGCTAACCAGGTGCTGATGGTAAAGGGAAATGCAAACTCAGCTTCCCACGCACACTTCTATCTACAAATCTTGTTTTAACCTGCTATTGTTCACCCTGTTTTTAAACTACAATGTATTCATGACCTGTTATCAGTAAAAGGGGATGTGAAATGCAGCTTGTAGTTTGCTTAGTAGGGTTGGGACTATCAGTATCGAATTAATCCAATATTGCTGATAATTGGCGATATCGGATTAATCCGATAATACCGATAATACCATTTTAACAATAGCCGCAATGTTAAAGATCCAAAAAAATGGCAATGTTAAAAAACCAATACCGATAAATCTGATATCAGATTAATCCAATACCGATAAAACCGTTAACCGATAATTCACCGAAGTCCCATCCCTATTGCTTAGTGATTTTAACAAGATGGAAGAAGAGGCATCGGTGATGAGTCTGTGGAGAGGAGGAACTAGGGACAGCTTGATGAAAGACGTAGGTTTTCAGGAGAGATTTAAAGGTTGGGGTAGAGCTGCAATGAATAGCATATTTGCTACGCACTGGTAATAGCTGAATTTTGGGGGACCCAGCCTGCCATCAGGTGCACAATACCTGAAAATGCAGGTATTACTGTGGCAGTCAGAGATGATCCAGGTTGCCAGTCCCACACTCCTCATGCTCACTCGCCTCGCTGCTGGGCTGCTGTTCTGGTCGGACTTTTCTTTTGGAGTTGGATCTGGCCACTGTTGTCCATGCTTTCATCACCTCAAGGCTAGACTACTTCAATGCACTTTACATGGGGCTGCAGTTGGTGCAGAATGTGGCATCTCACCTCCTTATGGGGTGCGTTGCCACGAGCACATAACACAGGTGCTCCATTCACCGCACTGGCTGCTAATAGTCTTCCGGGCCTAATTCAAGGAACTGATGTTGACCCTTAAATCCCTAGATGGCCTAGGCTCCATCTACCTGAAGGATCACCTGGCTCCCCATGTTCTATTGCAGCCTCTGCAATTGGCTGGGAGAGCTTTCCTGGAGACTTCGTTTTTTTGCCAAGGCTCAACTATAATGAGGGAATTCTTGGCCATGTCACCTTTGCTATGGAACTCCCTCCCCCAGCCTGTTTTCAAGCCTGGTGGCCTTCCGGAGGCAATGTAAGACCATTTTGTTCCGTTGGGCTTTTGGTAGCGGGGATTGAATGGGGAGGGTTATTTATTTATTTATTATTTATTATAACATTTTCTTATCCTGCCCCCTCCTGCCAAAGGCAGCTTGGGGGGGGGGGGCGGGACATATAATATAAAAGCATAAAATATACACATAACTTAAAACAAATAACAATAAAGCCATCAATACCCCTCTCCCAACCCTATCCCATCCCTCACCAAATGCCTGGCGGAACAGCCAGATTTTACACTGACGCCTGAAGGAGAGAAGGTCCCAGGCCAAATGAACCTTTGCTGGGAGGGAGCTCCACAACTGAGGTGCGGCGACTGAGAAAGCCCTCTCCAAACACGGGGAACCTCCAAAAGGGCACCCCTGGCCGACCACAATGGTCATTCCAGAACCTAGGGAGTGAGCCGGTCCTGCAGGTAGGCAGGGCCCGGGCCGTTCAGGACTTTAAAGGTCAACACCAACACCTTGAATCGGGGCTGGTAGGTGACAGGCAGCCAGTGCAGAGAATGGAGCACCAGTGTTCTGTGCTCTTGGCAGCCCGTGTCCATCAGGAGACAGGCCGCCACATTCTGCACCAGCTGCAGCCTCCGGAACGTCACCACGGGTAGCCCCACATAGAGTGTGTTACAGTAATCAAGGGGGAGGATGGGCTGGGGTTGCATTGGGTAGGGGGTGGGGTTTGCCAGGTATTTGATAGGTAGGGACCGGGTGCGATGGGATGGGTGGGAGGTGTAGGGGTGGATTGGGTGGGGTGGTATTGGGTTTTTAAAAATGTATTTGAATGGGTTTTATTCTGTTTTTATTATTGTAAGTCGCCCTGAGTCTTTGCAGGAAGGGCAGCATAAAAGAATGAACAAACGAATGACACGGGGATGGAGAACTCAGGCCCAGGAGCCAGATGCATCCCAGGGCTAGTTTTTATGTCGACCCTTTCCAGTTCTTGGATGCGGCTTTTGGGTTACAGCTAAAACGAGTGCCCTACAAAAAATGGGTATAATACTCAATAGGGATGGGACTTTCTGAAAGCGGCCGAAAATTGGACTACCGGATCTATACACGAGACCTGAAAGTAACCGGTATATCGGATCTTTTTGCTGTACCGTTTTAAAAAAAATGCTTTTGGTTGTCTGCCTGGCTGTGCTCACTGCAGTGCTCAGTGCTGTGTTTTGTGCCAGTGTGTTCTGCTCTCTCATTGGTTGCATTTAAAGAATGCATTACCAATCCAGGGCTGAACTACCCTCTGATTTTGGAGGGTGGGATAGAGCGGGACTCAAGTGACTGTGCTGGCCAATTGCCATGAAGATTCTCCTGGCAATCATTCAGCAGAGCTCAGGGATTGGTGTAGGTTTCCCCCCCTCCCGTAGAACCTTCTCTGATCTTCTCAGAAGAAGCCATTCTGATTGGTTCTTCAGAGGCGTCAGTGCTTGTTCGTCTGTACCGTGGTGAGTGCAGTGATGGGGTCCTGGGTTTTGGGGGGGAAGGGGGCTTCTTGGCTTAGAGTACCCTTAGTCTTGTGCCAGGTCCAGGTATGGGGTAAGACCCCATGAATGGGGTCCCCTGTGTCTTGTGACCCGGGCCATGAGGCCCAGGCCACGAGGACAGCTATGTGCCATTGCCAAGGGGGGAGGGGTATGTTGAAATTTTAGTACTGCTGTGTGGCTTGAGGCTTTTCTTCAGAAAGCCAAGGTTGTTTTGTGTGTGTGTGTGTGGGGGGGGGGGGGGGTTCCAAAGACTGGGGTATATTTGGGGGGGGGTAATGATGACTTTTTCTGGAGGCCTTTTGCAAATTTTGTGGTAATGTGGGGCTTGCTATAGTCCGGGGCTCTGGATGTGCTGTTGGGTGCTCCAAGGTTGTGGTTTGGGGTGGGGGGGGGGCTGATGAAATAAATTGTTTGTTTTCTCTTTTCTGGTGGTGGCCTTGAAGAGTTTGGGTTTTTTGCCTGAGTTGTGCTGTGATTGATCTGTGGCTGTGGGGCCCCAGGGTGAATTTTTTCTGGAGGTGGTCTTTTTTGCTGTAATGTGGGAATTTCTGTGGGGTTTTTTTTGTGGGGGGCTCCAATGTTTGTGTGTGTGTGTGTGGGGGGGTTCCCTGCCATCAGATGTCTTGTAGGGTGACTGAAAGACTGGGGTTCTGGCTGGGGACCCCCCCTTTCTGTGGTGTTTGTTTCTCTGGGGGTCACACTATTATTTCAAATTTTCTCTGTCTGTTCTTTGCAGTCAACTCACAGCGTGATTTTCTTGAGCCTAGTGCATGGTTTTGCATAATGTGTATTTGGTCACTGGTTGTTCATTTTTTTGTGAATGTTGGGTAAGTAACACCCCTGTCCCACATCACCACCCCACAAGCCTCCACTCCTACTAGCCTTGAGCAGCCCATCCCCTCCCATCCCCTCGCATCCCCTCTCCTCCCTTCCACTCCACTTCCCAACCACACTCCTCTACCCACCCCCACAGCACCCGCAACACCCCACAACACGCATACCCTAAAGCACCCCTTCTCCTCTACTCCCCACTTCAGTCAGCACTACTCCCACACAGCACCCCCAACCCCACACAGCACCCGAGTCTGTCAGTCAGTCAGTCACCTACTCTAGAGCACCCCTTTCCTCTACTCCCCTCCTGTTCCTCACTCTCCTACCCACACCCACTCCAGACACAGCACCCCAACCCCACACAACCCCCTCACTCACAGCACCCCCACCGTCACACAGCTTCCCACACTGCCCCACCCCACCCCACCCCACACAACACAACCAACCCCACACAGCACCCTCACCCACAACACCGCCACACACCAACCCCCCCACAGTACACCAACCCAACACACAGCACAGAGCCACAACAACCTCACCCCACAGCACACCCACACAACCCCCTCAACAACAGCACCACAACCCCCTTCACAGCACCCCCAC
Source organism: Sphenodon punctatus (assembly GCA_003113815.1). NCBI lineage: Eukaryota > Metazoa > Chordata > Lepidosauria > Sphenodontia > Sphenodontidae > Sphenodon > Sphenodon punctatus. The sequence continues at coordinate 184,735 of QEPC01001757.1, forward strand.
AGTACACAGCACTACAAACAAAGCCTCTGTTGCCAGTGGTCCTCTCTTTTTCCTACTGTTGTTTTTAACTTAAGTCATAGAAACATGAGTGGCAGTGGAAAGGAGAGAGTGACCATGAGTGGGAGTGGCGGAAGAGGGAACACACTTCCTCGGCAGCCCACTCTGTCTGGCAGAGAGAGAGACCTGAGGTCAGGCCACCTGCGGCCTCCACCTCCCGTACACCAGGCTCATCCGTGCCAGAGTCTACCAGATCTGAATGTGTGGTGAAGGCCAAGAAGAGGCTGGGAGAGAATCCTCCACTGTTCTGACTTTGAAGAGGAAGAAGGGGGCTCCTTCTTCCACTGTCAGAGCAGTGCCTCTGATGGCTACCTCCTCTGCTGCTTCTGCTTCTGCAAGCGCGAAGCTCACCTGTGCTCATGCTCTCTCACTCACGCAGTCTAGCATGCCTGCTTCCCCTGCCCCTTCCTGTACCAGCACGCATGACTCAGCGCCTGCTTCCCCTGCCCCTTCCTGTACCAGCACGCAGGACTCAGCGCCTGCTTCCCCTGCCCCTTCCTGTACCCGCACGCAGGACTCAGCGCCTGCTTCCCCTGCCCCTTCCTGTACCAGCACGCATGACTCAGCGCCTGCTTCCCCACTCTCTCCCCCTGCTGACACGGATCCGAGTGCACCTGCTCGGTCCCCCATCTCCACCCCCATGCACCTTGCTGTGCCAGCTACTACACTGCCCACCACCAGTGTCACAACTACTGCCATTGTGACGTTGCTTTCCAGTTCTCATGCTTCTTCGCCCTCCCTGGAGCAAGCACGAAGAAGATCACATCCTGGATGCAGACACATTTTGATCTTCTGGAGGGGGATCGATCAAAGGCAATGTGTGTGTGTGCACTGTAAGGCCAAGATCAGTCGTGGGAAAGATCCCAGGAAATTTTCCACCAGTGGTCAAACCTTCCACTTGGAACGGCACCACGGAAACATTATGGATCCTACGGTGTGCCGTGACAAGAGGCAGAGTGCAGTGACACCAGTTGCAGAGGTTATGGAAGAGGATTTGGAGGAGCAACCCCCTTCCTCTCCTGCTGCAACTGACACCTTGGGGCTGTCTCATGATGGCTCTACCCCACCACCCAGCCCCAGCAGGGGAGCGCTGGCCTCCCGTCGCCCTGCTCCACCATGAACCTGGCCACTTTCCTTGTCCCAGCCCACTGTAACTGAGCTGTGGCAAAAGAAGCAATCATTTGCACCCAGCCATCCCCATGCTGTGGCCATCACCCGGGCAATTGGGGAGCTGATTGCCCTGGATGAGAGGCCATTCAGCATTGTTGAGGATGCTGGGTTCAAACGGCTGATTTTCTTGCTAGAACCCAGATACAAGACCCCCTCCTGCAAAACCTTCCACTCGAAGGTTATCCCGACACTGTTCAGGAGGGTGCAGTTCCGACTCCTTGTGGAGTTTTCCCGGGAGGAGGGGTCCATGGTACACTTTACCACAGACCTGTGGACCATCACGAGTGCGGTCCATGCCTATCTGGCATTGACTTCGTACTGGTGGCACTTGCCACCAGTTCCAGTCACCTGCGCAGCGGCAGGCAGCAGCAGCAGAATTGGGGGGGGGCAGTGTTTCGCAGCAAACATCGATGGGCATTGTTGCATGCCCAGGTGCTTTATGACAGACACATAGCTGTACATATCCTCCACGCAATCAATGGAATGCTGGATGGGTGGGTCTAGCAGCCAGGGTCAAGAATGTAGATCGTTTACTTTGTAACTGATAACAGTCCAAATGTGACTGGAGCCATCAATCGTGGTGGTTACGTCAATGTTCTCTGCAGCACGCGCACCCTGAATCTTGTGTTCCAGGGTGCTTTGGATAGAGCTGAGGGCTTGGTGGGCCTCCTTGAAGTGGCCAGGAAGATCACTGGATACTTCCATCGGTCCGTGATTGCCAGCCGGGCTCTGAGAGACAAGCAGAAGGAGTTTGGCTCACCAGTTAACGGGCTGATACAGGATGTGCCCACAAGGTGGAACTCCACCTTTCTGATGCTGCAACGGCTCCTGGAGCAGAAGGAGGTGCTGCATGCTCTTTGCCCGTCCATTGGCATTGGAGCAACACCACTGTCTACGGAGGACTGGACAGTCATGGAGCAGCTCACACAGGTCTTGCAGCCTTTTCACATGGCCACCATCGATCTGAGTGGAGACCGTTCCACTCTGAGCCAGGTGATTCTACTGTACAATATTCTGCTGCAATGTCTGCGAAGGATGTCCTGTTATGACCCAGTGGGGAGCGTGCAGGTGGTGGTGAGGACTTTGGAGGACAATCTTCAACAGCAGTTTGGCTGCCTTGGGGAGAGTCACCATTTTGCCACGCTGCTAGATCCACACATCAAGAGCACCATCTCTCCAGACGGCGTATCCTTTGATGGCTTCAGGTCCTGCCTCGTTGAAGAGGTGCGACAGAAGTGTCCAGAGCAGCTGCCCGCACTGCCCGTGGCAACTTCTGTTTCTACAGGGGATGCAAGGGAGCCCTCCTGTAGCCTTTGGTCTTCTCCTGAGCTAGTTGACTTGGTGGAGGAGTCAGCAGCGGGTAGGTCCCAGGTTCCAGATCACCATGATGTGGCCAACACTTACGTGTTGCACTATCTGGTGGAGCCTCCTTATCCTGCTGACTCTAACCCCTGGGACTACTGGACCCAGAAGATGCAGGTGTGGCCTCAACTTGCAAAGTTGGCCAAGCGGTACGTCGCCTGCCCTCCCATTAGCATACCGTCAGAGCTTATATTCAGTGTGGCTGGTGACATTGTCAGCCCCCATCACTCGTGCATGGACCCGCAGACAGTTGAGCAGTTGGTCTTCTTGAAGAACAACTTGCCACTCCTGGGGTTCATGGAGGATGAGACCATTGATTTGTGGGGAGACTGACAATGAAAACCCACCCCTGAATAGCATCTCTGGTTGGCTGCCTTATGTCCTCTGCACCTCTGTCCATCCTGACGTGATGCAGGCAATTGCAACTGCTAGCTATGCCAGCTTGGAGCTAGCCATGCAACTCTTCCAGCAGTGGAGGGTAATGAGGCTTGGCTTGTGGTACAACTGCAGCTGGAAACATTTTTCCCAGTCGAACCACTCCACCAGGGAAAAGTAGTACATGATAGTACTACTTTCTTCCCCTTTAAGATTTCCCCCATAACTTTTAAAACTATCCTCCTCCCCACCCCGAGAAGACGTGTCCCCTCAACAACAACCCCACCTCCATGGTTTTCTTTTCAGTGTGCGCACTGTGGTTTCTGGAATATCAGCCTCCAGTTTGGTGCTGGGGAGAGGATGGATTCCCTCCTTTAGGGTAAGGACTTTGAAGTCTTTTTAGGAGCTCTTTTAGCAGCTCTTTTAGTGGGGGAACCGTACACAGCTCCACTTTTGGGGGTTACTGTGTTGGGACCCCGGTGGGTTCCTCTGGAACCTCTTATTGGACCCCTCTGGGCCCTCTTGGGGTTCCTATAGAACCCCAAGGTTGTCTTGGTGGCCCACCTGGGCACCCACCACCACCTCCCCATTCTTCTTGGCCACTGCCGTGCCATCCCCCGTTCTCTTCGGGCACCCTCCTTCTTCCTCACAAGGAGCAAGGCTGCTCCTTCAGCCCATGCATGCTAGATCTGGGCCAAAATGGGCCCGCCCCTTCCCCCAAGAATTGGTACAGAGGGCATTGGGAGAGTGGAACCTCTTCTTGGGGAAGGGGCGGGCCCAAAGCCTCACATTCCCTCACCCACCCCTAAACCCAAAGAAGCCCTGTGATGTCAGGGGACAACCCACTCACTTTCTAAAATGTCCTCCTGCCCACCCCAAGAAGGCATGTTCTCCCTAAACCCCAGCCCAGACCACCTCAGCCATCTGATGGGTCATGTTGGACCCTAACCACTGCCAGTGAAAACCTGTTGGCACCTCTAATTAACCCCCAGATCCCCATGATTTTATTCCCAGTTCTTCTGTTAAAGGAGTCCACCCCTGCCCCCAAGAAGAGGTTCCACCCTCCCAGTGCCTGATGTACCAGGTGTGGACCCATAGGCTCACTCTTCCTGTCCCCCTAAACTCCAACCCGGCCTCCCTCAGCCTTCTAATGGGTCATGTTGGATGGACAGTCTAACCATCTGCCTTGAATCCTCCCCCCGACCTCACCAGCAACAGCAGAATGCAATGTCCTTCCCCACCAGCCACTGCACCTCCAGACATGGTGGGTCTGCAGGCTCCAGTGGCATTTGGGAAAAAAAATAATGCCACAGCCTGCAGTCTTTCTGTGTCTGTCTAGAGGCTTCCAGAACCACAGCTGTGGAACCTCATCTGCAACAGACTTCAATATCCCACCCCGGACACTGCACCTCCAGACGCAGTGGGACTTCAGTCTACAGTGGGGTTGTAGAGGCCGGCCTACTGTGGTTTGACATCCCAATGTGTTTGGAGGCCACCAGTACCACAGCCATAAGACCTCAACAACAGCGCCTGACCTCTACAGCAACAGAAAAGAAAGCAATATCCCCACCACCACTTTGTCTCCAGAAGCAGTGGAATTTCAGATTTACACAGTGAAATGTTGTTCCAGCAACAACAGAATAGAATGCACAATATCCCCCACAACCCAATGCACTTCCAGAACCCCAGCAGTGGGACCTCAACAGCGATGGACCTCAACACTACAGCAACAGAAGAATGCAATATTACCCCACCTCACCCCCAACAATGCACTTCAAGATGCATTAGTGATTTCTGGCTTTAGTGGGTTGCTTATTCCGCACCTCTGAAGTCAGTAGTCTCTGGAGCCTAGACCCTGGAAATCTACATGCAGTCTAAGAAATCATGAAAAAAAGAGTATTCCGTTCAGATAACGGTAAGTGATGGTGTAGCCCCAGTCTCTTAAAGAGACACTCTCAAAGCACACGGGTTACAATGGCATGGGGATTGGAAGGGTCTGGAACCTCCTCTTTGGAGACAGATCCACAAAGGGGCAAAATCATATCATCTCTGTTTCCAGAATAAATCTCAATAACTTGTTTTGTGTTTTTCCTCCCTCCAATTTGTCTGAGATCTGGCAAGATTCCGCATCTCACCTTCTGAACTGTGGAGAAAGTAAGAGCCTGGCAGAGGAGATGCCTGGAAACAACAACGGAGTCCCCTTTTCCCTGTTCCCCACTGAAACCCATCTTTCCCTTTCCCTCTTCTCATGCACCAAAGCAAAACCGTTCCCCTCCAGTTTCTCCTCTGTCCTATCCTCTTCCCTTTAATTTCTTCTGATTCAGCTTGTCTCAGGACAGGGAGATAACTCAGTCCTCCTATTTGTCCAAGCTCGTCCCAAAGCCTACATCTTCAGAAGACAACAGGTGGCCAAGGAGGGCACGGAAATCGAGGATTCAAGGGTACAGGATAAAGGTAGGTGATGGTGACATGTATTTTTTTTTTTTTTTGGCTGCACAGGAAAGAACCAGTGCGGGAAAGGCAGTGACAATGCATTAACCCAACAGCTATGAGAATTGGACTTGGACCATTTGGTCCAACAGAATTGGACCAACTGGCAAGGAGTTCCCTGGGTTAACAACAGGATGGGAAACACCGAGGCTGGCTGGCCAGGGCTTAACCCAAATGATAGCTATGCGCTCCCAGGGTATACAACAGGATCGGACCAAGTGGTCAGGAGTTCCCTGGGTTAATAACAGGATTTAACACAATGGGAGGGGGAGAGAGAGATAGTGAGTGAGTGAGGGCTTAAACTGGCTGGCAGCAAAGAATTCCGATCCTTAGGACCCCACTAAGTGGGGTCAGTATCACCCCAGTGGCCCACTAGGTCAACTCAAGGAACTCCTTCCTGTGTTTGTTTGTTTATTTATTTATTTAATAAATGTATACCCCGCCCCTCCTGCCATGCAGCCCGGGGCAGGTCAAGCTCTACCAATGCCTCACTCCCACTGGGTTCTACTGGGTCCGATCATGTTACCCTAGACCAGGGGTGGGGAACCTCAGGCCCGGGGGCAAAATGTGGCCCTTGGCAAGTTTTTATGGGGCCCCTTTCCAGTGCCTGGATCTGGCCCCTGGATCCAATCTCTTTCCCCAAGCATAATGGAGCAGAGAGGAGGGCATGCACACAAGGCTAGGAGATAGATCCATGGCCCAGATTCATGATCTGAGCCCTCCTTTTTTTAATACACCTGTTAAGCACCCCTGCCCCCAACATCCATGTGGCCCTCGGAGCTTGTACTAATATTCAGTGTGACCCCCAGGACAAAAAAGCTTCCCCACCCCTGCCCTATACCCTGGGAGCTGCTTGTTGCCCAGAGAGCCCTTTTATTGGGGTCCCATGCACTGCCTATCCCCACAGCTGGGGTTCTGGAGGCAGAGTGGGGGGAAGTGGGGTGATATGGTTTGTTTCTTTGAAAGTCTTGGCATGACACCTAATTAGCACCGTGGATTTGGGATTGGCACTGTCTTGGTATTTGCAAAAATATGGCTTAGGTGTCATTTGTGGTGGTGGGCACATTGGATTTGGCATCAACAGTCTTGGCATTGCAATATGGGGGACATTTGGGGGGTCACACTGGATTTGGCATCGACACTGTTGTTGGCACAGACATTGGCAATGTGGGGCTATGATGTATGGTGGGTTTCCCCTGGCAGTAGTCTCTTTAAATTGTAATGTGTGCTATGATTATGTGGCTCTAGCTTGTTGTAATGTCAATGAAATGTTTGCACTCTTGACAATATAGGGGTTGTTTGGGTGGGGGGTGACACTGGATTTGGTATCAGTCACAGTGTTGGCACATTGGCAATGCGGGACTATGTCAGATGGTATGCTGGGTGTCCCCTGGCAGTAGTATATTGTAATGTAATTATGCAGTGCACTGTGCAGTATCTTGCTGAAATGCACATTCTTGTCATGGTGGCATGGGGGTCATTTTGGGGGTCACACTGGAACTGGCATTGATGACACTGTGTTGTGGACACTCTGGGGCTGACATATGATATGGTATGTTGGGGTGGGTATCCCCTGGCAGTTTTTGTCTGTGTATGGGGTGTGGGTGCGTATTATAGTTTTTTAAAAAATGAGAACACTACAGAAAAGTAACTGAACTAGTTTAGTTTAGTTTAGTTTATTAAGCACTAGCTTTTGCCATGACCAAAACATACAAAAAAACACATACACTTAAACAGAAAACGCAATTAAGACTATGTAAGCATTTACAGACAATAAGTTGCAGCATAGCATCATCCAACTGAAAAGGTCTATAAGAGAAATGCCTCCGGGATAAAATGTATCGGGCAGCAATACGTCATGGGAGAATATATCAAGGCAACGAGTCCAGATATAAACAAGGGCAGCATACAAAATAAAGACAATATAACAATAAAAAGTCCAATGGGGAAAAAAAAATCCCAATATCTCTGATCGCTATATCTAACTAGGTTCCTTGATCGTCCGAGGAAAGTATAAATCAAAGTGCAGAAATATTAAATTGGAGAGTTTATAAACTCCCACAGGGTTTATAAGTTTGTTATATAACAAAAAAAAATAGATTATAATGAGTTGGTTTGTTTTTCCCTAAAAAGTCTTAAACCCGCCTCAATCTTTGTTCTTTTTTTTTTGCGAGGCAGACATAGGTTCGGTTGCCACGTGTTGGACATCCTCTTTAGATGCGAGGGTAATAAAGAATTCTGGGGAGACTTCCCAGAGACCTTACTATCCAAGAGAGATCTCTGCTCGATTTCTCGAAGGTTGTAATAAAAGGGACATCTCACCAGGAAGTGGTCCACTGACTCCACCTCTTCTAAACTGCACTTACAAAGATGGGCCTCAAAAGGGGTTTGATTGCATATTCCTACACAGACTGCGGTTTTAATTTGTTGGAACCTCAAGAGTGTGTAGTTTCTTCTTAGCGTTATATTCGTTAGTTTATCCAAGTAGGGTTCTAATGAAACGTTGGTCTTTACTTTTCCCAACCATGGAGCCACCTTCCATTTCCCCAAAGATGCTAAGTCATCTTGCCAAGCTATATCCTTTGCCATCCTGGTAAGTTCAGACTTCATAACCCTTAAAGATTTTCCCCAAAGTGAGGTAAAAGTAAACACCAAATCTCTGAAGACATTAGCTAAATAGCTCAGCCAAGGATATGACCTAGCGCCAGTGTATTCTAGCTGCTCTTTCAAACATAATACTGAGATGACATCATCTTGCTGGGCCAATAATCTTATCCAAAACCTTAAAAGAGATATTTTCCCCAAACACTCTGTTGCTGTAGATCACGTCTCAGCTCGAACAATTGCACCAGGCACACTATTACTGACTTTCAGGAGCCTTCTCAAGAACTGATTTTGGACTCTCTCTATGTCAATAGTAACTGGGGAAGGAGTTGTTTCCAGAACAAAAGTTAACATTGGTAGTATCTTTCGTCAAAAGGCCTGCAAAGTTAAGGAAATCTGAGAGTCTGTTGAAATATGAGCGGCTCTCAAGATAGAACATGCAATCCTAGAGGCTTTCATTGCTCTAGTTTTAACATGCTCATGCCATGTGCCTCTATTCGAAAAGATGACCCCCAGATAAGTGAAAGAATTAACAACAGAAAAACTTTGCCCTTTTATGTTTCAGAAGGTGGACCTTACTGGTAGGTTTCTAGAAGACCTTACTGGTGGGCCTTAATGGTAGGTCTCTAGAAGACTCTGATGGAGATTTTACTAACGTAACCCCCTGGGTAGAAGTACAGTAGATTATATTCTAGTAGAATCTTGTTTGGGGGATAGATTTAGTAAGTTTTCAATCCTGGTGAGGCCAGAAAGTGACCATTTGGTTTTGACCATTCATTTTGGGGAGGTTTTTCACCTCCCAGGGATGTAAACGCCGATAAATACCTTAACGATGAGGAAAAGATGGAATAACCAAGTGACTATTAAGGCACATGAATTTCTAAATGCAAAAGAAATAAAGGATGTGTATGTCTCCATAATGGTTGGCCAGAAATTCCCTAGAATGATAGAAGATTTTTTTTGACATTCTGAGGTACTTTAAGGAGAACCTACTTACATGCATATATCCTGAATCAAGACATTATCAATTAGGTCACTCTTGGTTTGGCAGAGATTGTAGGCTGGGAAAAAGGAGGTTGGTTGCAGCTAAAAAAAGATGGGTTATGAATCAGACCCCAGGGTTGCATAAGCAATATCTATGTGTCAGGACTCAATACAAGTGTTTGATGAAGGATAAAAAAAAGTCTACGTATTACAATAAGCTTTGGGCAGCAATGATAGTTGCTGCCCGGACAAGGAATGTAGACAAATTTTGGAACCTGATGAACCAGATAATTAGTCCAAGACACAATTATGCGATCTCCCCAATTGCAAAGTCGGTTTGGGAAAGTTTCTTTGGGACCTTATATGATGAACATCTCTCAGACAAAGCTAGAGATTCAACTATACTGCCACTAGAAGATAACCGTCCGCCTTTAAATCTCGTTATCTTCAAGGAAACAATAATTGATCTGATCATGTCCCTACGAAGGAATAAGGCCCCGGGTCCAGATTATATTGTTGTAGAACTACTTCAGGCAGCACCGAGTTGGTGGGCTTCTATCTCGTGTAAACTTTTCATTAACTGTAGTGATACATATACTCAATTTCTGGGGCTCCAGTTGGATCATCCCAATTTTTTAAAAAGGAAATATTAATGACCCAGCTTGTTATAGACCAATCAGTCTACTTCCTGTCATAAGTAAGTTATATACTGAGGTACTGCTGCAATATCTGGAAGCCTGTGTCAAAGAGAAATATGTTATTCCGAAGGAACAGTTTGGTTTTAAATGCAAGTATTCAACTATGGATAGCTGCTTTACTTTAGCCCATATCTCTGTGTAATTTGTTGATTTTTCTTCGGCTTTATTATTGTTGTTATTTTTTGTAAATTTAAAAATGTGGTTTTTTTATTATGGCTACAGCTAAACAAATAAATTATTTATTATTTAGCCCATATTATATCAAAATATACTAAGATTAGAACTGGGAAATTATTTGGGGGATTTATTAATTTCACAAAAGCTATAGATTCGGTCCCAAGGGTACTGCTTTGCAATAAATTGAAAAGCTTGGGGACAGTTTTACTGATACAGTTACATACTAATAACACCGCAAGAGTAAAGCTCGGGTCAGATGAAGAGTTGAGTGCACCAATCCCCGTTAGACGTGGGGTCCGTCAGGGCTGCATTTGGCCCCCCTACTATTTAATTTATTTGTTTTGGACCTAATTGTTAGCCTGAAACAGGAGAAACACTGTTTGCCAAAAAAGGAGCATATTCATTTCCCGCACTTCAGTATGCGGATGATGTTGTCCTGATATCGCAAACTGAAAATGGACTAAAAGGACTAGTGGCAGATCTGATGAGTTACTGTGAATCCAATCACTTGGAAATAAACATAAATAAATTTCATATTATGACAGTCGGAGCAAAAATGAAAATGTAACTGAACTAACTGGAGGAAAAAACAGAAAACAACTGTGTTGAATCTGTATCTGTTCTCTTCACGAAAAAACAGAAAGGAAATAAACACACACAACCTTAGTCTACCCACTCATCAGTCTTAGTCTGTTTTTTGCAGTGATTTTTGGTTTCTTCCCCTATGACTTAAATGGGAAAGCTTTCCCAATTATTCCAATAGAAAAAACCCAAAACCGATAGAACCGAAACCAATAGGAAAACCGATAGTAATGAGAACCAAAACCGAAAGAAACTGAAACTGAAATTTTCCTTGGAGTCCCATTCCTAATACCCAATGAATTTTCAGTACCTGAATCAACACAACAGCATCAGGTACCCATCAGTACCTGATTACAAACCAATTCAAGTAGCTGATGTGCCAGAATGTCAACTTCCAGTCCAAAATCTCAACGTTCAACAACAATCTGGGCCCAGTCTATCTGCGGGAACACCTTACGTCCTGGGTTCTGAATCGACTCCTGCGGACGGCTGGGGGCACTCTTCTTGAAGTCCCCCATGTACGCCAGGGGGCACTCTCACTCCTAGCATTGCATCTGTGGAACTCCCTTCCGGTGGATGTCCATTTGTCCCCGGTTCTTCCCGCCTTATTTCACCAGGCTTTTTGTAGGGGAGATGGGTAATGGGAGGGATTTTGGGTGGGTTATAAGATTTTTGATTTCTGTGACCTTTGTACATTTATTTTATATTTTATATTTATATTTATTGTTATTGTTATATATATTTATATTATTGCTTTTGAATTGCCAGAGGCAGGAGGGTGTGGGGTCCAAACTTTAGTATAAATAAAAAATAAATATAAATAAATATTTTTTGTCCTCAAAAGTCAACTTCCAGTCCCAGATTTTTTGTTTTCCATATGGATGTTTTGTTTTTCATCCCAACTAACCAATCAGTAATTGGAAGATTGAAAAATTGGTACCAGAAATTACCCGGGTTTTTTTGGTATCCGATCAGAACCTGGGTAATCGATCAAGATCTCAAGGCAGAAATGCAGGTTTTGCCCACAGGTATTAAATTAAATACTCGTTTAATCTCTACTCTGGATCTAGATCCTCATCCTACTCCCGATCACTGTAAACTGTGATCTTCAGGGTAAGAGGGCAGAGATGAGGGCACACACACACACACACACACACACACACACACACACACACACACACACACACACACCCCACACCCCGACAGGGGACAGACCCATGGCACAGATCCATAAGCTGGAATCTCTCTTTTCTTGAACACACACCTTAACCACCCATCTTCTGTGTGGCCCTCCGAGCTTCTACTAATTATCAAAGTGACTCTCAGGAGGAAAAATGGTTCCTCATCCCTGATCTAGTAAGCAAAATTCTTCCTATGGGCAATAGACGCAACAGGGCTTATGTTTTGAATGAGTGAATGTGATTTCCTGGCTGAGATCAAGTGCATCATCAGTGAAAGAGCTGATTAGACCCATCTCTTAACAGAAGAGGCTGTATCTTAAGGATGGATTCCAGACTCCATAATGGATCTTTCATTGAGAGAGACATTTTAGTCAGCCCAGCCAGACATTTTGGCTCCTGCCGTCTGGCTTCCTGCTCCTTGCTCTTTTGGTTTCAATCCAGTTTTCTTTCTGCCTGTGTTGTAGATGCTGATCTTCAGCACAACAGCTCCCTGATAGTTTTCCTTCTATCACAGCTGAGAAATATGTGGATGAGGGAGGAAGGACAGGCTGTAGACTTGATTTAGTCTTGAACTCAGTGGACCTTTTCTGCTATGCGTGCATACGGAATTCTAGGAGAAAGAGAAATGTGTGTCTCTAATACATATATAATAGGAAATACATCCCAAGCCCCTTTCAGAAATACTGTATTTTCAAACTGGAACTTAGGCTGTTTTTAAATAGGCAAGGACGATGTCCACCAAGTGGAGGAGTGCACACGCATTTCCGGGCGGTGAGTGCGGGTGGGTGGGTTTCAGATGAGACAGGACAGGTGTTCGCTGAGTGTGTGCCCTACCCTCTCATTCTCCGCCACGAAGCATTCCAGGCTTCCCCCAATGCTATGTGTGTGGGCATGAGTGGATGGTGCATGGGTCATGGGAGCGCGTGCCCACCAATACTGTCTTCAGACGGGCACTCTGGTAGGTGGGGGCTCGGTAGGGTGGGTAGGCGCTTCTCGTGTAAAAACGGCCTTTGTGCTGAAGCAATTCTTTGTGGTGGTTTCTGTTTCTGTTGGAGCTCACCACTCTGATCTACGCCTGGAATGCGGCCAGGCCACAATCCGGTCCCCCTGCTCTCCCTCTCCTTGTGCATTGCACTGTGCATGTGCAAAAAATGGCAAAAAAAAAAAAGAATAATCCTTTTTGGCCCATGCACAAAGTTGTGGGTTGTTGGGGTTTTTTTGGTCGTGCGCAGGTGGAAAATGGAGCATTTGAGACTGTCTGTGGAGATCCAGCATGGTTGATATTCTTTGCCAAATCACAACTTGCTGTTTTTAAAACAGAGATTTAAACTGCTATTCCACTGGACCTCTAGGATGTCACTATATCTCGATGAATGTTGCTTCCATCAGAAGAAGGGCATTCTCCAAGATTCGTGCAACATGGAAACTTAATGACTTTCCTGCTGTTTCTCCATTGTCTGATATTTTCACAAAAACAAAAACGAATGATGTGCCTGCTGCCCATCCCTAGTAAAGCTCATGCTGGTTCACCCTGTGTGCCTCCCGCTGTTTAGAGAACAAAAGAAGTGCCATTTACTGCATCAAACCAATGGATCATTCATCCCAGCATCCTCTCTCTGAAAGTGGCCAGTCTCGGTACACAACAGATTCCAATTGAGTAATCCATTTCCTTTCATCCTCCCCCAACTCCCGATAGTCAAGGATCTTGTACCCCTGACTAACTGAACGAGTAACCCTACCTGACTTCCAGAATTTCATCCAGTCCCCTTTTGAAGCTGGCTGTGCTACTGTTCTGGAAAACACCCTCTGGCAATGAGTTCTACAATTTTATTGTTCATTGGGTGGAAAAGTCCTTACTTTTATTTGTTTTAAAACTGTTCCCTGTTAACTTGATTGAGTGTCCACTGGTTCTATTGCTTTTAGAAAGGAAAAATAACTGCTCCTTATTTTCCTGTTCCACACCTTTCATGGACTTGTCCCCTCTCAGTTATCTCTTCTCCAATCTGAAGAACCATAATCTATCAAGTCTTTCCTCATCATACATAAGTCGCTCTATGCCTTCGAAACTGGACAATTGAGTTCAGAGATGTGTCCCCAGGAGTGAATATTCTGATCTTGTGGTACATTAGTTTCTCTACTCTCCTTCCTTCCCTATTTCTTTCTCCCCAGGTTGGTAATTTCTCAGTGTGTTGCTCTCCAAGCATTTGCCAGAAAGATCCTATCTGCTCCAAGGTGGTGTCCAGCTGTGCAGAGATAAGCATTACTGTTTGTTTTTGCTTGTTAATTTGGTTTTTCAGACTCTGCAGGGCACCATTTTGTAATAACTCACCTTGTGTGCAGATCAGTTTGTTTTGCTGAGATCAATTATAACACTGCATCTCTGTTTCTTAAGCAATTGTAGACTAAAACATCCTCGATAGCTTAACTCTCATAGCAGATATGTGGGATGTTTCATCCACCATAGTACCGCAAAGGAAGGACAGATGTAGGAATCCAGGGTGGGAAGAGACCAAAGTGGCTAGTTACTTTGCTGACTGTGTTACTTATATTGGAAGTGGGCAAACTGTGACTCAGGAGTCACATGCAATCAAGTACGGCTTCTGGCCTGGGCCCACCACTCTGAGTTAATGATCCTGTGTCTTACTTCATTGCAGCGGAGTCTCAGTAGTACAGTAAATGACTACAGACTGGTGCTGAAGTGAGATTTTCTACAGATTAAAAATATTAAAAGCACAAGCAAGCAATCAAACAATGCACAGATCAGGGCAGGGACAGATGGATCTACAGATAATCAGTGGCGACGATGAGGAGGGCATTCTCAGTGGTGGCACCGTGGCTGTGGATCTCTCTCTCATCAGAGGTCCACGTATCCCCAGACTGCCCCTCTTTCTGCAGATGATGTAAGACCTGGCAGTTCCACCAGACCTTTGGTGGGTGGAGATGGGTGGTGGTGGTGATGGTGGGTATTCCTTTTAAGCTCTGCCTTGGATTTTATTGTTTTTAATGTTGTTTTTAGTGTTTATATGTATTGTTTTTTATGATGCTGTAAGCCTTCCCGAGCTGCTGTGCAGGATGGGGCGGCATAACAATTGAATAAATGAAATGAAATGAAGTTCTTAACTTATGCAGGAGGTAATTTTCTGCTTCAAATGGTTGAGAAACCAACTAGGGTGTCCCCTGTTTCAGAACTTGTGCTGTCTAACAGAGAAGAAGACGAGCCTACAAATATTTGAAAGGGCACCAAAAAGAAGATGGAGAACAATTGTTATTGTTTTCCTTTGCTACAGAGGGCAGCTAACCTGAAGGAAAGGTTTCATATAAGCATGTGTAATCATTTATTTTCATTTAACTGAAATACCGTCTTCTCTCCTATGCCCAAATGTGGACCCTGAGGTCATCTGGGAATGTCCTCTTGGAAGTATCATCTGCATGTCAAGTCTATAAATCAAGGGGGTACAGAGATGCATTCTTTGTGGCTACTCCACAGTTATACAACTTACTTCCCCTAAAGATTCACCAAAGCCTGAGTCTGAGCATGTTTTGGAATTAATGTAAGATCTTTTTGTTTTGTGGTCGAGCACTTGGCAAAAAGGGGAGAAAGGTGGGGAGGTTGGGGATTCTAATTGGTTTTATTTATGTATTTTAAAAAATGTGTTGTAACACATTTTGAGCCCTAGGGAATGGAGGGTTACAAACATTTGTTTATTTAAGTTTATATTTCCCAGCTGCTGCTTTCCCTATAATCCCTGGGATCTTCTTTGAAGGTCTGAAAAGGAAGTTCTGTTTGTGGTTGTTGGAAGGTTAGATGACATCTCCTATGGGTAGGGATGTCTGAAAGTGAAAAGAAATGAAAGGGGTTCAGCTGATTTTCTGCACCCTGGTGAAGCAGGTCCCTTTCAATTTCCGGGATCAAGTGGAAATACTACTATGTTTGAGAGAGTGGGGAATTACTCCTCTTTCTATTTCTAGTAATGACTCTTTTGTTCAATCAAATAGGCATTTATTCAATAATAGCAGCACAATTAACATACCAATTATAAAAGAAATACTTGCACTCAACATATGGCCTCTCATCTACTCTGACTACTTCAAATACATAAAAAGCATACATTCTCACGTGATCAGAGGTCAACGGTCTGGTTCCAGAAGAAGAGCGGGTAGGGGGCCCAATGAGCTGAGATAGAGAGCCTAGCTGTGGAGCAAGTTGCAGGACTTCCTAGGGAGAAATCCCAAAGGGGACCAATCATCGAGCCTGCCGGCGCCCTGATAAGGGCTAGCGGACAAGTACCATGAAAGGCAAAGAACTGATCCAGAGGCTGGCCTTATATACAGGTTTTCCTTATTACTTATCCATGTCAAGGGGCTGTTTGCCTCTTACTCCAGAATGTTCCCCTTATGGCTATCCATGACTGGAGTCCTTCTGCTTAGTCATTGGTGTGGGGGTTTGCCCTGACCGCTAGGGTCTGGTCCACCCCTCCCTCTGGAGGGCAGGGGGCCTGACTCTTTGGTCCTGGGTTACCCACATCCTTCTTAGAGACATCTGGTTGTCTGATAAGGCCACCTTTCTCTTGCTCATACAGTTTAATTCTGTTATCAGTTTCTGACCTTCCTTTTGTCCCTCAATGTTCCTGTGAGTTATTCAGTTTGTTTGGGAACACGGGGTTTCTGTTCTCTCAGGAATCATTTACTTCCTCTGACCAATTTGACCATCTTACTCCTAACACTTTCTGTTCTTTTGAATCAATTAATTAATACATGTACTAAATAATGTCTTACCTAATTTCTAGCAGTCTGCATAGCCCTAAATAACAGCTACAATGGCCTACACAAAAGTTACATTCAAAGTGTTACATACTTATAAATCCAGTGTATACTTTTGGTTACATTTCAACAAAGAGTGAGTTACAGTAACATGCAATGTTTGTTCTGTCACATTTGTGTCAGAAGAAGCACTTCTGATTCAGTTACATTGTAGCAAGGAGATTAGCATCTTTGTTAGGCCCATGCCATATCATAACAAAAGGAATAAGGAGGTTCACCAACTTTCCTATTGTGTATGTAGTCTCAGCCTGTTTCATCACCTAATGAACGAACATTGTAGCAAGCTATCACATACAATATTAAAAGTAGCATAATTTCTTGGTGTCCTTGGAATTTTCACATTGGTTTCCTTGAGCATTTGGCAGTCTCTATTGTTCCAAGAAGGTTGTAGCAGGAACCTAAGACATAGTCAGGAGGTAGAAGCCATGCCAAGGGCCCACAGGAGAAGTCAAGCTCAGGAAGCACATTGGGTTGGATACCAGGATCCAGAAACTGGGGGAAATGAGAGCATGTCCAGATAACAAGAAAACAAGTTGGGAACAAGGTTGTCATACAGAGCATGGTAGAAGCATGTCTGGAAAACAAAGGTAAGAACAAGGTTGGAGCAGTTAGCATATTCATGGTCCAAGTGCACAGTTCGAGTTGGCCGTGCATTGCATGGGCAGTTCCTGTTTTCCCAGTATATAAATCTGGGTTTCCAGTCCTGGTGCCATGGTTTCATCCATGCTCTTACTACAGAGTTGGGCATAAGGCTGAATGTGAAATCTTTGCTCAGTTCTCATTCCATTGGAACTGGGTTTTTTGTTCGGTCTGAACAGAAATCAGAAGAGTGCCAGGTACACCGCTGGCACTATATAAATAATAATCAATAATGAATAACAAACAGTCAGAAAATATTACAGTCATTTGCACAGGTGCAATAACGGTGCTGCCCAAAACCAAAATGGCTCTACTTCCATTTTGGTTAGGAGTGCTATTTTGTGCACGCTTGAAGGGCTAGGTTTTTGGCAGGGGCAGCCCCTCCCCCAGGGCATTGGGGCAGGCACCCCCAAGTCCCTCAGGGGTCCCCCCATGCTTGCTGGGAAGTCCCTAGAAAGCCAGAAGCTGCTCCTCAGCTGATCCAGCACAGCACGGTCAATTTCCCCGCTTGTCCCATGTTTTGATTACATTGTAACTCTCCAGCTAGCGAGCAGGATGGGTCCTATGCAAAAAAAAACTGCAGTGAGAACTCTGCAAGAGGAGGAGGGGGACGGGAGTCAATCCTCCTCCTCGTGCTGGGCTGCTCCCCCCACCCCCTCGCTTTCCACTCACTGGCCAGAGAGCTAAAGGGAGGCAGGGACTTAGAGAATGTCTCCCAAGCCCTCAGAAAGCATGCGCTGGGCGTCAGCCCAGAAACATGCTGCCTTCTGGGGTATTGGGGAGGGAGTGGGGGAGGTGCCATGTGTTCCTTAACTGGGTTCCTATGGAGAAACCCAGCCAATCAGCAAGGTTTAGGGGGGTTGTCCTGGCACCCTTTAAAAATGTTCTGGCCACCTCATTTTCTCCCCCTGGTCCCTCCTCTACCAGAGTCAGAGGAGGGGGGGAAAGAGCTGACTCTTCCCTGCTCCTCCCTCTAGGTTCACTAGAGGGGAGGGGGGAGAGATCAGAGTCAGACTACAGAGTGATCAGGAGCCGGTCTCATCCTTTCAGAAACCTGGTAAGTTTTGAAAAAGCAAATCCCATGCCCTGATCTGTGCATTGTTTGCTTGCTTGCTTGTGCTTTTAATCTTTTGTCCTCTTCAATCCCTCCCCACCCTTGTGGGGCTTGTACGTGAATGTATGGTTTCTCTGCTTGAGTTTGGTGGGGGTGATGGATCGCAGAGGTTCTGAGTGACTGTTACGGGGGTCAGTGTTGAGGTGAGGGAATGCAGGAGGGTCTGTGTGGATGTTCCTGGGGTCAGTGTCAGGGTGATGGATAGCAGGGGGGGGTCTGTGTGACTGTTACTGGGGTCAGTGTCGGGGTGATGGATCGCAGGGGGGGGTTTGTGTGGCTGTTACTGGGGTCAGTGTTGGGGTGATGGATCGCAGGGGGGTCTGTGTGGCTGTTACTGGGGTCAGTGTTGGGGTGGTGGAACGCGGGGGGGTCTGTGTGGCTGTTACTGGGGTCAATGTTGGGGTGATGGATCGCAGGGGGGTCTGTGTGGCTGTTACTGGGGTCAGTGTTGGGGTGATGGATCGCAGGGGGGTCTGTGTGGCTGTTACTGGGGTCAGTGTTGGGGTGATGGATCGCAGGGGGGGCTGTGTGGCTGTTACTGGGGTCAGTGTTGGGGTGATGGATTGCAGGGGGTCTGTGTGGCTGTTACTGGGGTCAGTGTTGGGGTAATGTATTGCGGGGGGTGGCTGTTACTGGGGTTGGTGTTGGGGTGACGTATCGCAGGGGGTCTGTGTGGCTGTTTCTAGTGTCAGTTTTGGGGTTATGTATCGTGGGGTGTCTGTGTGACTGGTACTGGGGGTCAGTGTTGGGGTGGCGGATCGCTTGGGGTCTGTGCATCATGTGATATTGTGTCTGGACTCCTGTGGGGCAATGTTGGCCTTTTTGCTGTCTTGTGGCAGCAGAACTCTGGCAGCACAAGCCAAGAGGCTGGGGAGCTCACACGCTGGAAACGTAAGAGCGATAGCAATAGGCACGCAGGGGTTTATCTGCACAGGGAGAGCCACTCACCAGGCCATCCCCTCAGCACCCAGACCCGTGACTTTATAAGTCAGTCCCTAAACACTGCAATATCAGCCCTTGCCCCCATCTTCCCAGACTTCGTTCCAACTCTCCCCCTTTCTCCCACCCATGACCTTCAATCTCCATCCCTTCCCCTACCTGTCTCCAATGCCCACCTTGCTCTACCTCCAGAATCCATCCACCCCCCCCCCCAGCCTTTCCCTGCCTTGGGCTCCAGTCCCTCCCCACGTGGCTCCGGTCTCCAACCCCACCTGTACTTAGAACCACCAGACTCTACCCTCAAGTCTCTCCCTACTGATCCCAGGATTGCTGACCCAAATGCCCCAAATTGCGAGTCTGACTTAGAAATCAAGAGGGTTTTTTTTGTTTTGTTTTAAATAACCAATCTGGAGTTATTTTTATTTGCCTTCTGGCCTGAGTATTTAGTCACCTTTGCAAGCTCTTCTCTGCAACCTAAGGACAAGCAACTTGCCTTGTAACAATAAGAGCTGAGATTCTCATGATTTTATCTCTGGTCTTGAAATTTGATGCTTGAAGAAACTCTTAAAATCATGAGACTTGGAATCAAATCATATGAGCTGGCACCTCTGTGATCCCCACATCTCAGGCTTCCTCCTTCTAGCTCCATCTCTCCCATTACTGGGTCTCGGGATTCTGTACACAATGTTCACAGGTGTGACAAGTGGGGACACATTTTAACTTGTGAATATAACCTGCCTAAATTAAGGTGCCTCATTGTAACTTGGTTTCTGGTTTACATGTGGTTTTGGGGGAAATCTTTGTCTGTTCTGTGGATCTTTGCTAAAGATTCTTGTAAGTGAGGTTTAAGGTTGTGACTTGTCTGTCTGCTTTTAAACCAGGAGTTGAATAGCCTGCCTAAATGAAATTGCTGGAAACGCTGCCCTTGTAGTTCACAGGTGTGACAACAAGTTTGTAAAGATTCTTTGTTAATAAACAGGTCTGGAAAGAAGAGAGATACTAGTGGCTAGTCTGTGGTGAGGCTCCAAGGTTTGAATCAGACAGAGAATTGTTCCTTGCTGCTGGTTATGCCATGCCATTGGCCTACCGTTGCCCTGGCTCCGCCTACCATTGCCCTGGCTCCGCCTAACGTTGCCCTTGCTCCACCCCTATGCTCGCCGGCCTTACTTCCCCTCCAACCTCAAAACCCACCAGCCGCTCCTGGTTTTTGGTGTGCGTGTGTGTGTGTATTTAATTATTAAGTATTTAATTATTAATTATTAATTTTGACCGGAATACTGACTAGAATTCTGGTCAAAATACTGGACAACTGTTCCGTTTTCATGGAAATTTCTGCAAAAAAAAAAAAGGGAACAGTTGTTCCAGTCCTCCCTTAGATGGGTCTGTCCCCAGCTCAGGAGTTAAAATGAGTAGCTGCATAAACAGGTATACCCATCAAAATTATGGTACTTGACCCAACCTCTTGACATTGATTACTAATCAGTACCTGAGTAATGCTCAATGAGCTACCTGATGTACCGATTTTTGCCTCCCCACCCCCTTCCAATTTCTGGTACAGATGTTTTGACTTTCTGCCCCTATTCATGTACTGATTTACCATTTTACCAATCGGTTAAAATTTCAATTGTAAACTTGGCAATGGCAATACCCGGTACTTTCAAGTAACTGAATTGCTGATCTGTACTTGGGTAACTTTTCAAGCACCCAATATGGTACTCAAAATGGTGGGTTGGGGAGGGGCTTAGCCTGGGGGGAGCGTTGCTTGGGGTGGGTGTATGGGCATGCGGCTTTGGGGGTAGCAGTCTCAGGAGTGCCTAGGGCAGCAAAAATCCTACATCTGGGCCATGGCTATTGCAGTGGGTCACGGTTAAAGAGGTGGTCTATGGCCGTATTGAAGACATAATGAACTGAGAGAGCTGTGGAAGCAGATATGGGATGAACAGAATAATGCAGATCATACATGATGGCCTCTCAGTTGGAGATGAATTGAGCACCCACAAAATTAGTAAACCCATTGAAATTGCCATACCCAGCCAGATTAGCACCTGATGGGCTACCCTAAGTACCAAAATACTGTTAAGAACATAAGAAGTGCCATACTGGGTCAGACCAATGGTCCATCTAGCCCAGCATCCTGTCTCCGACAGTGGCCAATCACGGTGGCTTGGGAGAACCACCCAACGGGTCACAATGTCCAGCTCCCGTCATGTTCCCTGATCCTGTCTGCCTAATAGCTGCTAATGGACCGATCTTCCAGAAACTTGTCCAAACCTCTTTTAAACTCAGCTATAGTACCGGCCCTTACCACAGCCTCTGGCAGTAGATTCCACAACCCAATTATATGCTGAGTGAAAAAATATTTTCTTTTATTTATTTTAAACTTGCCACCCATGAGTTTCATGGAGTCTCCCCTAGTTCTAGTACTAGCCGAGAGGGTAAATAACTGCTCCTTGTTTATTAGTTCCACCCCACTCATGATTTTATAGACCTCTATCCTATCTCCTCTCAGTCGTCTCTTCTCCAAGCTGAAGAGCCCCAACCTACCAAGCCTCTCCTC
>QEPC01001757.1:207099-247631 GCA_003113815.1 Sphenodon punctatus
AACCAGTTTCTGATCCATAGTAAGACACTACCTCCTATCCCATGACTTTTTAATTTTCTCAAGAGTCTCTCATGAGGGACCTTATCAAATGCTTTCTGGAAATCCAGGTACACTATATCTACTGAGTCTCCCCTGTCCACATGCTTATTTACACCGTCAAAGAATTCCAACAGGTTAGTGAGGCATGACTTACCTTTACTAAATCCGTGTTGACTCTTCCCCATTAAGCCATGTTTGTCAACATGCCCAGCAATTCTGTCCTTAATGAGGGTTTCCACCATTTTGCCCTGCACAGACTTCAAGCTTACTGGTCTGTAGTTTCCAGGATAGCCTCTGGATCCCTTTTTAAATATCGGGGTTACATTTGCCACCCTCCAGTCCTCGGGTACAGTGGCAGATTTTAGTGACAGGTTACAAATTACTAACTATTGCTATTACTACTATTACTATTGTTGTTTTTTGTCTTGCTTTTTTGAGTTCCAGTGCAGTTTTAAAAAAATATTAGCATCCCCATTTCTTTACTGATCAGTAAAACATTAATTTGTTAATTTGGTAACCTTAATACCAGGTATTTTCAGGTCATTGGGTGACTGTTTGGTACTCATGCACCCGATATGGTACTTTAAAATGTAGGTTTTACCCATGGGTAGAAAGTGAGCTCTGTGTTTCAGGTCTACTGGGCATTTTTACACACATGGTAAAGTTCCAGATTTTTTAATCTTCTGGGTTTACAAGCCCACAAGTAAGTTCCGGATTCATTTTTCTCACACACACACTGCCCTGAGGCAGTTCCTGGATGCATTCTTCACATAAACACTGCCCTGAGGCAGCCTAAAGTAGCCGCAGCTATAGATGCGAGGGGCTGCCATGGAAACCAAGTGACCACAGTTGCCTGGAGCAAAGCAGTTTACCAGGAGAACCTTTTACACACAAAACGTCTGGGAGACGTTCTACGCAGAAGTTCAAAGATCTGGATGTTTAAGATCTGGGTGAGTGATTTAAGACACAGAATGTTCAGGATGTAACAGCAAACATGCAGGAGAAATGTGTGTGAAAAAACACCCACTGTTGATCCTCACCACATAAGCAAGGGTTGGAGCAGCATTGGCTGTTGACTCCAGAGAGAGGGGGGTTACTCTAACAGAGCCCTGAGATGACAGATATATATGCACAATACAATATATATATATGATGCACTGTGATGTCACTTGTGAATTTTCCTTTCTGTAGATTATAAAATATTTTTCTGACCATTCATTGAAGGAAAAAAAAACCAGCAGCATTTGCTGAGAAGTCATAATCTGCGTCTCTTGCCTTCAGGGAGGATTAGCCTTATCAAATTATTCCTTTGACTTAGTTACCCTGGCTTTTCTATCTGTTTCCTGGGAATCTTTTTTTTTTAAAAAAGGATAAAGTATTAACATTTTGATGTGACAGTTTCTCCTGAGTAAGAAGTCTCCTTTCAAATTGAGGTGAATTGTTGCATTTCCAAAGTAGGGAGTTAGGTTACCCTAATGTTTTTGTTTCTGTTATATTTCATGTTTTCTCTGGTGCTTGAAGTATCACGGTTTCCCAAAGACAGATTGAAATTGAGGGTAAAACTCTTTCCTGAGTCCTTTCTGGTGTTCAATGTGCAAGGGCGATAGTGCCCATGGCCTCAAAAACGAAAGAGAGAGGGAATGTACAAACTTTGCACCATTAAATGCAGGCTACAGTATGTTTATCGATGCAATGCAAAAGACTTCAGCATCAAATGCTAAAAATCAAAGCATCCCTGTCATAAAGGATGGTGGCGGAATGTTGACTTGGCCACGCAGCACAATAAGACACTCCAGTTGATAATTAAAAAGGCAGCAGTGAGCAGGATATGGGAGCTTGCATCATGGGAATGAGATTAGCACTGGGGATTAGCTGACAGCAAGGGCTTGGTATTTCAACCCCAGCCTTTCATTATTGCTTGGAGGGATATCTTTTTCACTTCCAATTTCTCAGGAAATTTGGCGTCCAAAGGCTCCTTGTCAGGCAGATTCATCCTCAGGAGTACTTACAGACACCACATGTTCCCAGCATTCCTTCGTCTGTCAGGGCTTGGTCCAAGACTCAGTGTAATTAGACATGATTTAACATGCTGGGCGGGCTCTGGAGGTGGCTGCAAGCTATAGCACTA
Organism: Sphenodon punctatus; assembly: GCA_003113815.1. Classification (NCBI taxonomy): domain Eukaryota; kingdom Metazoa; phylum Chordata; class Lepidosauria; order Sphenodontia; family Sphenodontidae; genus Sphenodon; species Sphenodon punctatus. The sequence goes on from QEPC01001757.1 coordinate 209,267, forward strand.
TCCTATCAGTCAGGGTTTTTAAAATTAGGATTACCACAAAACTGAGTGGCTGTGCAGAATGGAGGAAGGTTAATTTAGGCAGACGATCCCCAGAGCCACCTTCTGATTCTCGTTTTATTGATTAACTGGGTTTCTCTATTTCCTGCATTACTGCAGCAGGGTTGACAAACGCAAATGTATAGTAACTAGCAGTTGCCCTGAGCTTTAGGAACTGCCCTGAGGCTTGGGGGAAGGGCCAGGCATAAATTGAAAGAAAGAAAGAAAGAAAGAAAGAAAGAAAGAAAGAACTGCAGGCCCATTAGAGCACTGGCTCTCTAGAAACATGCTGGACTACGTTTCCCAGCATGCTTGGGCAAGGGCAAGGCATCCTCAGAAAAAGGATTTGCATGACGAGTTCCAGAGCTGGGCTTTGAGCAGTGGGCTTTGTCGTTCATGGCCAGAGGTGGGATTTTGGTTGGGCTTGTGGAGGGGTAGTGGGGCAGGGCTAGGCATCCACTTGTTTGTCTGGTATCTTGGCCGGACCTGGCCGTGGCGGGAGATCTGGCAGTGTCCGCCCGCCTGGCTGCCCTGTGGTGGGGCCTACGATTTGCCCAGCTTCCCACGCTAACCCTGCAGTGTGGCCACTGTGCTTGTCTGCCTCTGGGCCATGCAGGGATCAGCCCCCTCCCCCCCCGCTTATGTGGCTGCACCCTCGTGTTAAGGACAGCACCGGTGAGCATGCAGTTTCATCCCCTGATCATCTTGAAAAAAAGTCAATGATGGATCTGTCCTCCACGGAAAGCCTGATCTGAGAGGACTCAAAACAAGAATCTTGCAACTACTCCATCACACTCTCAGCAGAGACTAGTTATGGTAGGTTATTGCCCTCAACATGTATCCAAAGACAAAAAAGACGTTTCTCTGTAAGATCCTCTGTTTTTCTAATTATCAGTGTAGACACCAGATCTGGGCCCTTCTGTTTTCAATAACTTGAGCAGGAGCGAGGCGAATAGCTCTCCTCATCCCTGTGTATTATTACACCTCTTTGTAATGGCAGACCGAGTGCCGTGAGCTGTAAACGGGCATTTTTGGTGTGAGCTTCTCCTCTAGTTAGCAGAGAAATCCATTTAATAAGATTATTATCTAGACCGAATCTCTGAAACACTCCACTGTGAATCAAATTGAAAACTTTTGCTCTTCCAAGTCAAAGGCACTTTTTCAGTGTTGGTGATAACAAAGTCATGTTGTTTGGATGACTGGGTTAGAATGTGCCAGGTTCAATAATCTCACATTACTGAAGGGCCTACTGTTTTTTGATTAAGCACGTTTGGTCAAGGTTTATTAAATTTTAGTAAATACATTTTAAGCCTCTGGGCTAGAAGCTTTGATAATGTTTTACCGTTAAGGTTAATAAGTGAAATAGGGTGGCATGGTGCTGGGAACAGTGGCTCTTCAGCCTTTTATGAATAAGTAGGTTTTCTTGGAACAAGGTAACATACCTAGCACCAATTCTACACTTCACTTGCGGCATTTGGAGAATTCTTATGTGGATGCATTTTGGACAGACACTGCAATAAACAGGGGACATGAGGTGGCCTTTAAAACATACATGCAATTATTGTCAAACCACTTACCTTGGATAAACATGGAGGAATGGTGTGCATTTCATTTCCGTTATTAGGGACATCTTGTCATTTTCCTTTTCATTGTTGTAATAACAAAAATGTAAATAATAATGAAAATTGAATAAAAGTTTTCATTATTGTTTAAAATTTACATTATACTTCTGCAATTTCCTATATTACTGATAATACGGAAATTACTAAAAAATATTATTATTATTATTATTAACAAACATTTATATAGCGCAAGCAGTGTACCTGGCACTTTACAAAGTAATAAAATAGACAGGGTCCCTGCCCCTAGGGCTTACAATCTGAGAGACAGGAGCTGGGGGAGAGACTTAGGAAGGGGAACAGAGGGAGAGACAAGGGGTCTAACATTCATGAAGATGCGAGGTCTCAAGTGCACGTACTTGGCTTGGTTACGATGAGAATGACAGCAGGCAGGTCCATGTTGCAAGGATAAGGGTAAACCGATCGTAGGTATAGGAATAGTGGCTCAGCAGGATAAAGAGTCAGACAGAGCAGAGCGAAAGAGGTGAGTTTTAAGGAGAGATTTGAAGGTATGAAGGGAGGGGGCAAGGCGGATGTGGACAGGGAGGGAGTTCCAGGCATGGGGGGCAGCAAGTGAGAAGGGACGAAGGCGCTTAGGGGAGCAGGGAAGGCGTGGAAGGGTGAGAGAAGGGACAGAGGAGGAGCGAAGTGCACGGGCTGGAGTATGGAGGGCGATAAGTGCAGAGAGGTAGGGGGGAGCAAGGTTGTGAAGAGCTTTATAGGTGAAGACTAGGAGCTTGTGCAGGATTCGTTCAGGAAGGGGAAGCCAGTGAAGCGAAGAGAGGAGGGGCTGCACATGGTCGAAGCGACTGGCGAGGTAGATGACCCTGGCAGCAGAGTTTTGGACAGAGATGAGGGGAGAAAGGTGAGACCGGGGAAGGCCAGTGAGAAGGAGGTTACAGTAATCGAGGCGAGAGATGACCAGAGCATGAACAAGAGTTTTGGCAGACGAGACAGAGAGAAAAGGGCGAATCTTAGCAATGTTATGGAGGGAGAAGCGACAGGATTTAGCAACAGAGTCAATGTAGGGTTTAAAAGAAAGGGGTGAGTCAAAGATGAAGCCTAGGCTACGGGCTTGGGGGACAGGCAGGATGGTGACTCCATCAATAGTTATTGACAGTGAGGAAGGAGAGGAAGGATGAGGGGGGAAGATAAGGAGTTCAGTTTTAGCCATGTTGAGTTTGAGTTGACGTTGAGACATCCAGGTAGAGATGTCAGAGAGACAGTTGATGAGACGAGCTTGAACAGAGGGAGAGAGAGAGGGAGTAGAGAGATAGAGTTGAGTGTCATCAGCATAGAGGTGGTATTGGAAGCCATGGGAGGCAATGAGTTTGCCTAAGGATGAGGTATAGATCGAGAAGAGGAGAGGGCCAAGAACAGAGCCTTGAGGAACACCAACTGAGAGGGGGAAGGAGGAGGAGGCGGAGTTGGAGAGAGACACATTAAAGGAGCGGTCAGAGAGGTAGGAGGAGAACCAGTTATGGACAGAGCCACAAAAGCCAAGGGAGTGAAGGGAATCCAGCAAGAGTGAGTGGTCAACAGTATCGAAGGCAGCAGAGAGATCAAGGAGGACAAGAATGGAATAGAGACGTTTAGATTTAGCCACCAGAAGATCGTTGGTGATCTTAGCGAGAGCAGTTTCAGTAGAATGAAGGGGGCGGAAGCCAGATTGGAGGGGGTCAAGGGAGGAGTTGGAGGATAGGAAGTCAAGGCAGCGGGAGTAGACAACACGTTCAAGCAGCTTGGAAGCAAAAGGAAGGAGTGAGACAGGACGATAGCTAGAAGGGTCAGAGGGGTCAAGAGTGGACTTTTTGAGAATAGGAGAGACTGTGGCATGTTTGAAGGCAGAAGGGAAAGAGCCAGTAGAGAGGGAGAGGTTGATGATGTGCAGGAAGGAAGGGGCGACAGTGGGAGTAATGGAGGTGAGGAGGCGGGAAGGAATGGGATCAAGGGGGCAAGTGGAAGGGTTGGAGGAGGAGAGCAGAGAGGAGATTTCCTTAAGGGAGGCAGGGGAGAAGGAGGACATGAGAGAAGGAGGGGGAGGAGGGAGAGGGGTGGGAGTGGGAAGAGAGGAGTGGGAAGCGATGTCGAGGCGGATCTTGTCTATCTTGGAGGTGAAGAAGGAGGCAAGATCCTGAGCAGAAAGGGAAGAAGGAGGGGGAGGACAGGGAGGCTTGAGGAGGGAGTCAAAGGTAGAGAACAGGCGGCGAGGGTCCCGAGAACAGGACTCAATGCGGGAGGCATAGTAGTGTTGTCTAGCAAGGGAGATAGCAGAAGTAAGGGTGGAGAGACAGAATTTGAAGTGAAGGAAGTCAGCGTGAGAATGGGATTTGCGCCAGAGTCGTTCAGCAGCACGAGTGCAAGAACGGAGGTGGCGGATACTAGGGGTGAGCCAAGGACGGGGGTTGTGGGAGAAGGCAGGGCGGGAAGAGAGAGGGGCATGGGAGTCAAGTGTGGAGGAGAGAGAGGCGTTGAGAGCAGAGACAGCGGAGTCAGGGGAGGAGGAAGAGAAGACTGTAGGAAGAAGGGGAGAGAGAGAGGAGGCAAAGTCCAGGGGATCAATAGCTTGAAGGTCACGGAAGGGGCGTAGAGAAGGGGAAGAGGAGGGGGGACAGTGGGAAATGTTGAAAGAGGCAAGGAAGTGGTCTGATATAGGATGAGGATCGAAGGAGAGATCAGCGACAGAGCAGTTTCTAGAGAGGACAAGATCAAGAGAATGGCCATTAGTATGGGTGGGGGAGTTGGTCCAAAGGTGGAGGTTGAAGGAGGAGGCTAGGGAGAGGAAGCGAGAGACTGAGGGCTGAGATGGGTCATCAACATGAATGTTGAAGTCACCAAGGATGAGAGTGGGGATATCAACAGAGAGGAAGAAAGTGAGCCAGGACTCAAAGTCAGAAAGAAAGGAGGAGAGAGGACCAGGGGGACGGTAGATGACAGCAACACGTAGATGGAGGGGGGAGTAGAGGCGCACGGAGTGAGCCTCAAAGGTATGGAAGGAGAGAGAGGGGGGAGGAGAAATTGGTTGGAACTGACAGGATTTAGCAAGAAGGAGGCCCACCCCACCACCCCGTCCTTCAGGGCGGGGTTGGTGAGAGAAGGAGAGACCCCCACAGGAGAGGGTAGCAGGCGTGACAGAGTCCGAGGGAGTGATCCAAGTTTCAGTAAGGGCAAGGAGCTGGAGGGAGCGAGAGAGGAAAAGATCATGGATATAGGGAGCTTTACTGATAGATGAGCGACAGTTCCAGAGGGAGCAGAAAAATGGTAGTTGATGAGGGGGGAGGCAAGGAATAGGGATAAGATTGGGAGAAGGGGAGCGTCGTGGTAGGCTAGAGACAGGAGGAATAGGGATAAGATTGGGAGAAGGGGAGCATCGAGGAAGGCTAGAGACAGGAGTGGAAGGGGAGCAATGAGAGAAAGTAGCCAAGGGAGCAAAGGATGTATGGGGGAGGTTAGAGAGTGGTGATCGGTTGGGGGGAGGAAGAAGCTGGGAGGAGAAAAGTAGAGGAAGAAAAAGATGGACAGGAAGAGGAGAAGGAGAGGAGGGAAAGAAAAGGCGAGAAAATAGGGCAGACATGTTAGTGAGTAAGATAGGAGGGGGAAGTACAGTAGAAAAGAAATGGAGAAAAGTACCTGTTAGGCGCGCGCTTTTCGGCCCGCTGGTTGGTGGAGCTTGGGGCGGCAGGAAGACCAAGCCCCAGGAGAGTCGTGGTGTCCTCGAGCGATGACAGCCGAGGATGCTGGGAGCATATGCAGACGAGCTGCAACCAAAAATACCAATAATACTGAAAATAACTGGACATACCAAAAATGAAAATAAATAATAAAAGCCAAATGAATGCAATTTTAACAATGAAAATGAAACAAAAGTGGATTTTTTTCTCTGCACACTCCTACAAGGAATCCCTCTGAGGTTCAGTGGGGCAACTTGGGAGGAAGTGGTTTGTGGCGATGGAATGGCAGTCCGCACTGAGGAAGGAGGTGGGGAAAGTTTCTCTTTTTGGCCTGCCCACACCCTCCCACTGACCCTCACCTTCATGTGCCCAAATTAAATCAAATTCCTCCATACATGATCTTGCACTTAGACTCTCCTCTTCCATTCCTCTCCTCCCATGCCTCTCTCAGCTCCACAGAGCTCCATACAGCTGAGAGAGCTGTATGGAGCGGCGGCATCTCCATACAGATGCAGCCGCAGTTACCACTGTGGACGATAGAACCTTTGGGACCATTGCGGTCTGCCGATGAATTTGCCCAGCACTTGAGGAAAATGGCAGCAAACTCACAGAAAATTCAAAGCTGGCAGAGTGTAAATGGGTCTAGGGAATGATTCCCGTTACTTCACACATCCCTCCAAAGCAGTGGCTATTTTGGTAAAACAAAGAGGCTGCCATTCTCTGTTCTTGCGGGACAAAAGTTACCAACACTCAGTCCTTTCACTTGGCGGGAGTAGGGCCAAACAGTTGGTGCAGACAAAGGGGAACTTTTGTGAGCGTGTCACTTTTTTTCAGGGGATGAGAAGTGGCAAATAAAAGCCGATTATTTGCTTAAGGTTTCAGTCTTCTGATCTGAACATTAACTTTGAGTGCTCTCATACTTTTAAACCTGAACGATGTTGGGAGTCTGTTCCCAAGCAATTTAAATTAAGTTCTACAATTAAAAACAATTGCCCAAATGAGATGGTTGTGGTAGATAATTTATTGCAGAGTCTTGGATGGTTTTTTAGATAACATGTTTACTACAGAGAGAGCGATAGTGTTCCTAATACTTTCCAGTGCATCCCACTAACATCATAGTGGGTTAACAAACGAAACGGTGCCCCACATTTGCCTGCATTACCCCCGGAATCACTTGCTCATCTCTCCTGTGGTCACCAGATGTTCACCCTGGGGCTGCTCCACATAGCGTCAACCCAGGAAATGTGGAGCCTGCCACCTGGGCAAATTTGGCCCAAACCAGGGCAATGGGTACCCAAAGGACTGCTCGCTCTCTGTTGGGGTGAACACAGTCTTTGCATGCAATCCGCACCATCGCGGCACAGGTGCAGCTTGGAGCATCACTAGAGTGTCCACAACTCAGCGGCGGAGAGGCAGGGAAGCATGCCACTGACCTCAGCGGGGAGGACCACCTGCCCATTTGTTGAATTCCCCAGGTGGGACCTGTGAGAGGCAGCTGAATGGGATCTACACAGAGCTACTATGGGCGGGTGAGCTCCCAGTCCATGTATTAATACCCATAGTTTTCTCAGGCCTTGAAACTTTTCCATTTCCTTGGCTGTTAGGGGTAGCTTAAGTCCCATTTGGGTTTCCATTATGAGCGAATGGTTCTAAACGATGATTCACTCTTCATTATAAATGCATTGTGAGAGAATATACACAGCAAGGAAAACTTGCAGGAACAATTGGTGCATCTTTAATCTGACACTTACGCAAACAAAGGAAGGCGATAAACCAGCAGGAACAATCATGGCTTAGCCCATCCGGTTTAATGGCTTCTGAAATAGCGTCCTGCAAAGTAATGCTGATAATGAACCACTGATGATCTCACCCAGATGCCCCATTTTCAAGGCTCTGAATCAGAACCTCAAGCATCAACGTAAAAAGAAAGAAAAAAATTGATTAAGCACAAGGCTCCGCTGTGTCTGCTGCCTTGTAAAAATGAATGGTATTATCAGCTCTGAGGACCAGCTTGCATGAGGAAAAGGATTCCAGCAACGTTAAGGACCATCTATAAAAGCCAAACTGATCAAACAGCCACATGTAACATGTTAAGGAGACATTTTCCAGCATATGCCACCTAATTAGCATTCTCAATTGCCCCTGGCATTCTGATGGTCCGTACACAGAGAAATGACCCCGGAGAGTTGAGTTAGTTTAATATTTATGAGCATAATCTCGGTCTTATCATCATCCTCTAGGGTTCTGAAAGGCTTACATGTTGTATAAGAAATGGTAAGCTGTTTTTGAAAGGACAATGTTGTCATTGTTGTGTTCCAAACTGCTCGCTATAAAAAAGCATGTAGGCAGCACTTGAATCCCAGTCTCCGGTATATTGTTTGTTTCGATTTTTGATTTTTAATCATGAGAGGGAAATCATCTCAGAGGCCACAAAAATCTGCTAAATTACATATTTGTTTCATAGTAGCTTGTCCCAATAATTCCCTGATCTACCCCCTTCTTTATAAACCAGCAAACACAAGTTGGAGTACCTAATGGCACAACATGTGCAAATTATTAACATTTTATTGAAACACTTTACAGAATCTTCACGGCATTTTTGAATAGTAAAAAATCCAAACAAACAATATACCAGAGGCTGAGTTTCAAGTTGCTGAAATTCCCTTCTCCTGAGCCTTCGGGGAAGGGCAGGATATAAATATGAAAAATAAATAAATTGCGGGCCAACAGTGCAGGCTACTCTGGGCTAATGGATGCCCAGATGTTCATGGCCCAACTGTTGGATACACTGGCGCCATTTTGGAAAAGAGCTACATATGCACATAATGGTCCAGTGGCCATTTTATGCATGCACAGTGATTGATTAATTTTATTTTATTTTTAAAAACCCTGCTGGCAAATAAATGGGGGGGAAATGATGAAAAAACAAAACAACACAAAAATGACTGTTTTTGTTATGAAACCCCCCGAAAACAAAGGTGTTTTTGTAAATGAAAATTGAAACAAAACCAAATGATGTGCCTGCTGCACGCTCCTAATTTCAGGTTTGCTTATGATTAGTGTCTGCTGCACAGGACCAGGGCCTAATCCAGGACTCCAAGAAGTCTTCCTGGGAAGTTGGTCTGAATAAAATCTGTGTCCAAACAAAAAGAGAAAAAGTTGTCTTTGTAAATTGGATTAAGAGGTGTTTGGTCCAGATTAACTCTGGATTGTATGGACAAGGCCTCATGGTCATGAAAATTGTTTGGGGGGAAGATGATGGGTGTGTCTATACGTTATGTTAACCACTGAGGAAATCAACACTTAGGTACTTAATGTAACATCATCATATAGAGTTGGCCAGCATGAACAAATATTTCATGCATTGGCTCCCACCCCATTGATTCTGCTCACTAAGGAGAGCTCATTGGATGTAGCCTAATAGGGAGTGGATCTGGGGGATGAAACTGACATACCCCAGCAAGTTAGAGATGGGTAGCTCTCTAGCGAAATTGATATGCCCACTCATTGATAGCTTGGTGTCATCGATACGTAGGTTGGTGCCACAGGCAGGGACCGCATCTATTTCTATGTTCTGTACAGCGCCAGGTACATGACTGGCGCTATATAAATGTTTATAATAATAATAATAATAATAATAGACCAGACATATGCCTTTTTTACACGAGATGCATCCATGCATTAGGGATGTGCAAACACTGGGGTGTTCGGTTTTCGGCCTGTTTGGGCCGGGGGCGGTTCGGATTCGGGGTGTTCGCGAACGGGCCGAACACCCTGAGTTCAGGATGAACCCTGAACTTCAAAATCACATCCCTACCATGCATGCCAACGCAGGTCCACTGCATGGGCATGCATGGGTGTGTTTAATTTGTACAACATGCGTGTGCTCTCCCACGAAACACGCATACCCACCCACCGCCCATGCGTGGAGCAACCAACGAAAATGCTGGTTGCTCTATGCATGGGGGATAGGTGTGCATCAGTGTGTGCCCATGTAAACCCACCCATCGTGCTGCACTTTCAGTAGCATGCCCATGGACTGCCCACCCAGCAGTGGCCTGTTTAAAGAAGGCCTTAGACTTTGCATCATTTTTTGACTGCTCTGTGACTTTTCTTAGGAATTTCCCAGATCTGTTCCAAGTGAGAGATACCTACAAACCTGTGTCATTGAGTAGGTCCCGTGTTGGAGTGAACATACTGTCGACATCACTCTGTCTGTGAACTTGCTACTTCGAGGGTGTGCAGGGAAGCATTCTTGTTGGCTGCCTCACAATGATAGAACTCCCTCCCCTTGGAGGTCCACCTAAGCCAGAGCCTTGTCGTCTTCCAGAGGAGATGTAAGACCTTTTTGTTTGTCCAGGCATTTGACATTCAGGGATAGGGTGGAGAGGACGATTGATGGACGGTGGGTGGGGGTAAAGAGTGGGGTGGGTGGAATGATGAGATATTAAGGATTTTAGTACATTATTGTATTTTATATTTTGTTATTTAATTTAAATGTGGTGAGCCACCCTGAGTCTTCAGGGTGGGGTAAACAGAAATAAATAAATGATACACAATATTTGCCCCCATGTTAGGCAGCTGAAATGGTGGTGCGCATTCTGTGCAAAGACATCCTGTCTTTGTGATTTTTCTGTGTGTGTGTGCTGTGGGCCCTGGCCCAGTCCTGCACACGGCTCTTAGCCACTTTCAGAATATGCATACATAGGAACACTCTCTCCAGGCTTCTCACATTATAGTCAACTGTAATAACATGCATCACTTACTGTTGGCAGCTGGGAGTGAACAACAGGGGATGGATTTACCCCATTGTGATCGGTTGGATATTTCCAAGCGACTGAGATTCACCGCTGTCAGAGACAGGATGCTGGGTTCAATGGAGCATTGGTCTGACCGAGTATGGCACTTCTTATGTTCAATAATAATAGTCACTTAATAGTCTCACATAATAGCCAACAGAGACAAAATAATGTGGAGATACCTTGGATTGGACCAACTCCACTTTGTGGAGCTTTCAGAGCTCACAGGGTCCTTCATCAGACAGATCAGGAGTAGTTGGAACTGCAGATGGAGCAATGCAAAGCAAGGTATAGATAGTGACTTGGCAGGCAGAGGGGAGGGGAAGGTGAGACCAGGACTAGGATGGGAGGTCAATACATTTGAAAGGGGTGGAGTGATTTATTTATTCATTCATTTATTATACAGTTTTATACCCCACCCCTTCTGCAAAGCAGCTCGGGGCAACTTACAATTTTAAACAATTTTATACAATTTTATATTATAAAACTTATAAAATGTCTCTCTGACATCTCTACCTGGATGTCTCAACGTCAACTCAAACTCAACATGGCTAAAACTGAACTCCTTATCTTCCCCCCTCATCCTTCCTCTCCTTCCTCACTGTCAATAACTATTGATGGAGTCACCATCCTGCCTGTCCCCCAAGCCCGTAGCCTAGGCTTCATCTTTGACTCAGCCCTTTCTTTTAAACCCTACATTGACTCTGTTGCTAAATCCTGTCGCTTCTCCCTCCATAACATTGCTAAGATTCGCCCTTTTCTCTCTGTCTCGTCTGCCAAAACTCTTGTTCATGCTCTGGTCATCTCTCGCCTCGATTACTGTAACCTCCTTCTCACTGGCCTTCCCCGGTCTCACCTTTCTCCCCTCATCTCTGTCCAAAACTCTGCTGCCAGGGTCATCTACCTCGCCAGTCGCTTCGACCATGTGCAGCCCCTCCTCTCTTCGCTTCACTGGCTTCCCCTTCCTGAACGAATCCTGCACAAGCTCCTAGTCTTCACCTATAAAGCTCTTCACAACCTTGCTCCCCCCTACCTCTCTGCACTTATCGCCCTCCATACTCCAGCCCGTGCACTTCGCTCCTCCTCTGTCCCTTCTCTCACCCTTCCACGCCTTCCCTGCTCCCCTAAGCGCCTTCGTCCCTTCTCACTTGCTGCCCCCCATGCCTGGAACTCCCTCCCTGTCCACATCCGCCTTGCCCCCTCCCTTCATACCTTCAAATCTCTCCTTAAAACTCACCTCTTTCGCTCTGCTCTGTCTGACTCTTTATCCTGCTGAGCCACTATTCCTATACCTACGATCGGTTTACCCTTATCCTTGCAACATGGACCTGCCTGCTGTCATTCTCATCGTAACCAAGCCAAGTACGTGCACTTGAGACCTCGCATCTTCATGAATGTTAGACCCCTTGTCTCTCCCTCTGTTCCCCTTCCTATGTCTCTCCCCCAGCTCCTGTCTCTCAGATTGTAAGCCCTAGGGGCAGGGACCGTGTCTATTTTATTACTTTGTAAAGTGCCAGGTACACTGCTGGCGCTATATAAATGTTTGTTAATAATAATAATAATAAAATAAAATACAAATATAAAACCACTTTAGGGGGAAGCCATAAAAATATAAACATAAATCCCCCCCAACCTTCAACCCCCCCATCCCTCCCTCCCTCACCCGTCCCCTCCACCAAACGCCTGGTGGAACAGCCAGGTTTTACAAGCTCGATGAAAAGTCAGCAGGTCCGGGGCCAGGCGAGCCTCCTCCAGGAGGGAGTTCCACAGCCGAGGTGCGGCCACCGAGAACGTCCTCTCCATAGTGGCCCACCGGGGGGACCTCCAAGAAAGCACTCCCAGCAGACCGCAGGGGGTGATTGAGGACCCGGGGAGTGAGGCGGTCCCGCAGATAGGTTGGGCCAAGGCCGTGTAGAGTAGAGCTGAGTAGAACTGCTAAGTATCCACTTGGGGATTCCTATAACTGAGATTAACTTAGACATGCAAATATTTGTAAGGGTTTGGGAAACCCATGTTTAAATTGAGTCCAGCAGGGCTATGAATGTTTGTTCCAAGTATCGCCTTTTGAAGGTCTTTTATAGGTCCCCTTTTAAGACTGGGATGGAGGTGTCAGAGATAGAGTGCAAATTCCAGAAGAGCGGAATTTGTGCTCTTGTCTGTGATCTTTTTTTCTGTGCGAGTTCATGTGTTTGTGAAGGGGTTGGTGGGTTCTACCTCCATCGTTCCCTTGGGGCATTTGGGGCATTGAATGAGGTAGACTAGATTTTTAGCTTTACCATTGTAGCTCCCCTGTACTTGGAATGAATTTCTATGGGGTGTCGGGATGCTGTTTGCAGCAGAGATGCGTAGGCAGGTTGTGCATCTTAAAGTCAACAGTAATAATTTCATCCTATTCGGCATTTGTCGTCGGACCACTTACAGTCAACAGTAATAATTCCCCTCTATGCAGCACTCATCAGACCTCACCTGCAGTGCTTTGTCCAGTTTGGGACACTTCATCTTAAGAAGGACATTGATAAATTGGAGTGGGTATCAAAAAAAGGACAACAAAGAAGATAACGTGTCTGGAAAGCAACTCTTCTAGGGAAAGGTTGAAGGAACTGGGTATGTTTAGCCTAGCGAAGGGAAGACTAAGGGAACACATGACAGCAGTCTTTAAGTATTTAGAAGATGGCAAAGGAACCGTTCATGGCTACAAAGGGCAGGACTAAAAATAATGGGATTGACTATCACAATAAACTTCTTAAAATTAAGAGATGTGTGGTAATGGAACAAGTTGTTTAGGGAAGTTGTATGCTCTCCATCACTGGGGGTTTTCAAAAAGGGGATGGGTAGCCGTTTTTGGGGGATGTTGTAGATCTTGTCGTCATGTATTCAACCAGTAGGTTGGACTACGTGCGCCTGGAGGCATCTTCTAAATCTCTGATTCTAAATACACAAACAGTTCATTTCTCAGGTAACAAAAAACAGGAAAGCTCCAGATCAGGATTAATGCATTCAAGGAAACGGTACGCCAGTCGTTTCTTCAGATCATTGACATATGATGATGTCTGCTGCTTATTTTATACTGGTTGTCCCTTCTATGTGCTTTCACAGCTTTATTGCTCTCTGCCAGAGACCCTGGAAGAGCTGGATTTGGAGCCAAATTTGAAAAACCCCTGCTGCTCTGTCAGGTTGTGACAATACTGGACTAAGATGGACCATTGGCAGCTCCTTATTGTTGTTGTTATTATTTATTTTTAGCACCACCAATGTACCTGGCACTTTACAACTTATTGAAAACAGGCCGTTTTTACACGGATCCCCCCCCCAAGCTTGGTGTTCGGGCGGGTGTTCTGCCAGTGGGGGCATCCATGCAAATGCCCGACAGTGGATGAGGGCTTGGGTGTTCACTCAGTGTTTGTCTGTGTGAGCACCGTGGGTGATGGGTGTGGGTGCGTGGGTGCTCCCGCGCAACACCCACCTCCACCCATCCCCCATCCATCCCCACCTACAGAGCCCTCATAATACTGGAGGAGGCTCCGTGGGTGGGTGTCCGTGTAAAGGAACACACACACACGTCCACCCACTGTGCCAGAACACCCATCCCCCCCATCAGTGTGAAAACGGCCATAAACAGGATCCCTGCCCCAGGGTCTTTTACAATCTAAGAAAGACATGGGGGTGAGGGACAAGGGATGGGGGCAATAGAGGGTGGAGGGGAGGATAGAGTCATGAAGATGTGAGGTTACAGGTGCCTGTGCTCAGCTTGGTTACGTTGGGGAAGGAAGGGGGATTAAGGCAATGAGGAGCTAGGGAAGGCCTGACGAAAGAGGTAGGTTTTCAGGTGGGATTTGAAGGTTGGGAGGGAGAGGAGTGAATGTATTTATTTATTTATTTTATTTACATTTTTTAGTTGCTCCCTCATGCCATGGCATCTAGGGGTGACTTACAAAAACAAAATATCAACAATAAATTTTTTTTAAATAAAAACAATATCATTTAAAAATTCTATAAAACACTCTACCCCCTCCTCCCACTACCCCATCCTCCCATCATCCCCTCCAAAGGTCTGGGTGAACAGCCAGGTCTTACAGGCTCAGCAAAAAGCCAACAGACCTTGGGCCAGGTGAGCTTCCTACGGAAGGGAGTTCCAGAGTCGTGGCACGGCCACCAAGAACGCCCTCTCCATTGTGGCCCCCCGTTTTACACGGGGGACCTCCAGGAAGGTGCCCCCGGCAGACCGAAGGGGTCATCCTGGGGTGCAGAGGGCGAGGCGGTCCCTAAGATTTGAGGGGTCCAGACCGTGTAGGGCTTTATAGGCCAATACCAGCATCTTGAATCTGGCTCACTACGCTATAGGCAGTCAGTGCAGAGCGCAGAGCACGGGCGTAATGTGCTCCCATCGACCCGTGTCCGTGAGGAAATGGGCCTCCGCATTCTGCACTAGCTGCAGCCTCTGAACCAGCATCAAGGGAAGCCCCATGCAGAGTGCATTACAGTAATCTAGCCTCGAGGTGATGAAGGCATGAATGAGGGTGGCCAGGTCAGGCCTGGAAATGTATGGCTGCAGCCTCCACACCAGATACAACTGGCAGAAGGCAGCTTTAGCCACATCCTCCACCTGTCAGTCCAGGTGGAGGTCTGAGTCCAATAAAACTCCCAGACTCTGAACTTGCTGGGCTACAGGAGGGCATGCCCCCCCACTAGGGGGGTCAACACCTCCCTCGCCCTACCCACCACCATTACTTCCGTTTTGTCGGGTTTGAGCCTCAGTCTCCTCTGCCACATCCAATTTGCCACAGCCTCCAAACACTGGGAAAGTACTGAGATTGTAGTACCTGGGTCGGTTGAAAAGGAGAGGTACAGCTGTGTATCATCAACATATTGGTGACATTGCACCCGAGCCCTCTCACGATCTCCCCCAAGGGCTGCATATATACATTAAACAGTACCGGAGACGGAATTGAACCCTGCAGAACACCACAGTTTAAGGCCCCAAGGCTAGATGTTTCAGCCCCCAACACCACCCGTTGGATTCTCTCCGAGAGGAATGAATGCGGAACCACCCAAGGACAGTTCCGTCCAGACCCCCCAGAGCTTGCAGTTGTCTCAACAGCAGTCCATGATCCACAGTATCAAAAGTGGCCGAGAGATCTAGCAGGATCAGAAATGTTGAATGTCCTGCATCCATCTCCCAGCGGATATTGTCTACCAAGGCAACCAAAGCCGTCTCTGTACCATAGCTGGGGTAGAACCCAGACTGAAAAGGGTTGAGGAAACCGATGCTGTCCAGATGACCCTGGAGCTGCCGTGCCACCGCCCATTCAACAATCTTCCCTAAAAAGGGGAGATTAGAGACAGGTCGATAGCTGGCGAGTGCATCCACATCCAAAGATGACTTCTTCAACAGGGGGTGCACCACAGCCTCCTTGAGACTGGGTGACAATCTTCCCTGCCGAAGGAACTCATTGACTACCCTCACCACCAGCACTGTCCCCAAAGTCTCCCTGGAGGCTTTCACCAGCCAGGACGGGCATGGATCTAATTCGCAACTTGTGGCTCTGACCGACCCCAGGACATCCACAGCATCGGCTGGCATCACTTCCTGAAACTCATACCAAGAAAATGGACCAGACGGGGCCTCCATAGCCTCGCGCTTCTCACCTACTGTTCCTAATCTGGTGTCAAAGTCACTCTGGATCTGAGCAATCTCGTCTGCAAAGTAGGTGGCAAATGTATGGGGGGTGGGGGCAGCAAGGAAGATGCTGCTAGTGTAGTAAAGCATCCTGTTCTCTCTGTATTGGGGGTAATATTAATACATGGAAAAAGATGTCTACAACTGCTTTGCTAAATGCTCAAGAATGCTTTTGGCCACCAGTATGGCTTGAAAATCAAGGGTCTGTTGATTTTTATATGACTGTCGTGCAAACCTCTTCAACAAGGGTTTTGAGGGGGCGGGGGGAAATCTAGATCAAATATTAAAAATGTCCAGTAAGCTTGCAACTTCCATATCCAATTTCCCTCATTGGGGAGCTGGGTTTTGGGCAAAGGAACTCTTGGGCTGACCTTTCCATCTTTCCTGAAATATGCACAGACATGTAGATGAGATTTTAGCTTGTTATTTCCTATTGTGTCGAAGACAAACAACACAGTGATTCAGCTCCTGTGACTGTAATCCTGGGCTTCTGATGAAAGATTGTCTGTACCCAACAAAAGTTCTTGCATGGGACGCTGTACGCCATGAGTCTGACCCTGCATAATAAATAAAATGAACTCCTTTTGTAATGTATTACTTTTCTAATGCATGTCTGTCTAAGAATAAAAGCGGTTCTAAACGCTTCACAAATTAGTCATTGGGGTGGCAGACAGTCTTAGAGAGAAATCAGCAAACTTTAGAGATTTGGTCTATATTAAGGGTATTAACCCTTTTGGAATTTTTACCAAGGAGTCTTCCCTATTATTTCAACACTGGGTTTATTCAGTAAATGGCCTTATAGCTCAAACAGCAATGGCCCTTTTTACATGGATGGGTGTGGGGGATGGGTCTTCTGGCATGGTGAGTGGAGGTGGGTGGGTGTCCCTTTACATGGACAGACACCCTCCTCTACCCATCTCCAACCACGGGGCCTCCTCTAGTTTTCCGGAGGGCTCCGCTGGGGGAGGCGGGTGGGTGATGCGTGGAGGTGGGTGTTGCACGGGAGCGCACATGCACTCCCACCCATCCGACTCGGTGTTCACATGGATGAACACCGAGTGAACACCCATCCCACCCCACCTACCACAAGCTGTTTACACAGAAGCCCCCCCCCCTGCACACCCACCTGAAGACTGAGCGGAGGGGGTGGTGTCCGTGTAAAAACGGCCAATATTAAGCTACAACAGTTCTTCCTCCACTAGAGTCAATGACTTGGTCCCCATTGAGATTAATGTATGGCGGTTGTCCCATCAAACCCCTAAATTTAGCCTATATTAATTTAATATCTGGCTGCGGTACCAGATTTTTAACATTGTAGCCATTGAAGTCAATAGCCGCAATGTAAAAAATCCAGTACCGCAGCCAATGTTAAAAATCCGGTAAATCTGGTACCGGAGAGATCCGATACTTGTACATCCGGTATCCGGTATTCTCCCCAGTGTCCCACCCCTAGTTGCTGCTGAATAGTCTGGGAAGATCCTGATCAGATTATTGCGATATTACATTTTCTACTTGTTTCTTGCCATCCTCAATATTTTTTCTTTATCCTCGTAGTCTTGGAACTTTACAATGATTGTACGAGGGTTCTCTCCCTCCTTAGGCCGCTGCCTGGCTGTTCGATGATCTCTCTCTATCTTAGCAGAATGCAAAGCTGGTTCTTCAGGAAAGACAGCTGTCAGTATCTCGGTAATTAGTTCTCTTGGACCACCTCTCTCCAGACCCTCTTGCAGGCCTGTAAATCTTAAATTGGATCTCCTTGAATGGTTTCCCAAGTCTTCTGTTTTATCTAAAACATAGTCCAGGGAGTCCTTCATTTTTTTTATCTGGTCCTCATTCTCTAATGAGTGATCTTCCATGCTTGTAATCCTTGCCTCAGCGGTATCCATCCATTTTGAGAGGCCCTCTAATTTTTTGATATTAAGATCTGTGAGTGTTTTCCGTTTATTTATCTCGCCTGCCAGTTTCTCCCATGCTTGTCTGCTGCAGCTAAATCCTTTCGTAGTTCCAGGATTAATGTTAGCTCCCCACCTGAGCTGGCGTTCTTCACTTCCCCCCATTCCATCTGACATGTGCGTCCGCCATTTTGGGAGGCTCTGCTGTCGTTGCTGCCTTTAGGCCTGCTCTCACTTAGTTCTCACTTCTGCGCTGCCGTTAATTATCTTTTAAAGCGGGTTTGTCGGGACTCGGGGAGGGAGTGTCACTTCACCACAGCTGCTAGGTAGCATGCATGCCCTGCCCTCCATTTTTGTTTTCATTTTCATTTACACACACACACCCATTTTCAGGGCATTTCAAAAACAACCCTACCATTGATTTTTTAAAAAAATAAAAACTATTTAATAAATAAATAAATTGCCGTGCGTGTGCAATATGGACTTCAGGCTGTTCTATGCATGCGCAGCCCTTCTTCAAAATGGTGCCAGCAATGTTGGTGCTATTTTGGAAAAGTGCGCGCATGTGCAGAATGGTTCGGCAGCTGTTTTGTGCATGCACAGTGATTTTAATTTTTTTTTTTATTTTTAATTAAAACATTGAAGAAAAACACTCTCCATTCCCAGAATGGCTGCCAGGGCCAGTTCGGTGCATGCACCTTGTGGCGTGGCAGAGCCCATAAAGATCACGGGCCCTTTAAGAGGGACAGTTTAGCACCTGCATCCAAGGGGCCTAGACTGAGTATGAGTGGCCACAGCTGTGTTTGCGTGTGGCGGAGCCGAAAATCTGAGCAAGAGCTGGGAGCAGCTCAGATCAAGAGAAGACACAGAGGGAGCAGGACGTCAGAGACAACTATCACTAGAGAAGAGAGGGGGTTGGAGAAAGTGAGGGGGAGGGGCTTAACAGTGACCCCTGTTGCAAGAAGGGACAGCTGAGTTGCAGCCAGAGACTTGGAGACCAGGCTGGAATCAGAAGCCCTAAAAGCCTAAGGAAGTGGACCTGGCTCTGTCTTGAGACTGAGTCATACCCAGAGAAAGGACTTGTATTGAGACTGGGTATTGTGTTAACCAAAGGAACTGTATATGGTGAAGAAAGTACCTGTATGTGGATTGTATGGAGAGTAAAGAGAGAGATAAGTAATTCCCAGTGACTGAGACAAAGTGAAAGGTCTTTTGGGCTCCGATCCTGACAACACTTACCATGTAAGGCTCCAGTGGCCAAAACGGCAGCTTAGCTTCTCTTGCTCCTGAGGGAGCTGTATGTACACAACCCCAGGCAGCCTCTTCAGGCAAGAATTGCAGTGCAGGTGGATGAGAGCTGCCATTTGCCAGTCTGTGGTATAAGAGAACACATTTCAAATCACAAGATAATTTCAAAATTAAACATGAACACAATACATGGCTATAGACTGAACCTGATGGGAAACAATGTTGGCATTTTGCTTATATGGAAGGGTCCATGTGGGGGATCACAAAGGTCTTGAGCTGATTTCTGACAGGATCCCTGCCTCCCACAGCAACTGGTTTCTATTGTCACAAGTTTACTTCTTCTGGGTGATATTGTGTCCTAGCCCAGGGATAAAGTGTGTCATATCAGGGTCCTAGAGACTAAATACTTGTCAATTATTATTTGGTCTCTGAGGTGGAAGGAGGGTGGGGTGGGACAGGATGTGAACATCAAAGGAAGAAGGGAGGGAAATTATTTTGAATTTTGAGCCATTGGTGCCTATGTCTGTAACACAGCTAAATGCTTTTCAGAGAAGAGAAATGTGAGACTGGGGTTGTCTTTAGACATAACATCAATGGGTGTCTGAATGTGTGGTTTGACATTGATATGAGCACTGGTTGGGCCCTGTGTTCACCATATGGCGCTGCTTAGACACGCAGCCCATCTTGGGGCAAATCTCAGCACGCCAGCGCTGCCATCTTGTTCCCCGTGTTATATCTGCTAACATGCCATGCGATATCATTAGACACAACGTTGGCCACATGTTCAGCCAGAACACGCGAATTGTCCTTGTGATGCAATGCTGTTCACACCGCTGTTTAACCGGTGGCCAAATTGGTGTTGGAATAGTTATGGTGCTTACACATAATGGCCAAACATGGGCTTAGGGGGTTTGACACTTGTTCTTCGTTATGTCTAAAGACATCCTAAGACTCTTTATAAACCAGACACACCCATTCATACCCACCCAGTGGACATGGGTGGGTGTGTCTCCTGTGAAATCACCGGTGGGTGGGTGGGAATGCACGCGCACTCCTGTAAGACATGCACCTCCACCCAGCTTCACCCATTGCCCCCTCACAGAGCGACTGGCAGAAATGCAGGGGCGTGGGTGGAGATGGGTGTGTGCCCATCTGCACCCGCTCTCCACACTGCCCCCATACAGTGGTGTGACCAGGGACACACACCCCAGCGGTGGCTTGTTTAAAAAAGGCCTTTGACTTGTTTTGCAACAGAAAACTCCATATTGACAAGAGCTTAAACGAGTACCCGCAAAAATGGGTACACCCAACGAATTTCCGGTACTCGATTGGACTCAAACATTTCGGGTAGTTTTCAATACCTGAACCAGCATTTGAAATACGGACATACCAAAATATCGGTTTCATCCCAATTTTTTAACTCCGAGTCCTAGATTTTGGGACATTTGGGCGTGTTTGTTTGGGTTTTCAGGTAATTTGGGATACTTCAAAACAGGAGACCAACATTTTTATTTCTTGAGTCATTGAATGGGATTCAGGTACCAATTCAAATACCCAAAACTATGGGTATTGCCCAGAGGCACCGAAGCAGGTGGTACCAATTTTATCGCTAATCTTAACCACCTTCTAGGATTATGTTAATCCTTTTTCTCCATACATTTTGGACCCTCTTGCACTAGAATCAGATGTCCTTTTGTTTCTGGAACACATTTGTTCCAATAGCTTTCCCCAATAACATACTTCTTATGTTTATTGTCTTTCAGCATGGGGTTGTTTCACTCAAAGCCTTTAGTTCATCTTGCTTTTAGTTTCCCCAGTATGTAGATTATAAAGGGTTTACAATTTAATTTTACCAATGTGAAAATGTCTACCAGAGGTATCATTTCATAATTGTGAGATCTTCCCAAGGTCACTTTGAGGTCTTGTTTGTTTTACAATGAAGGAAATTGAGCTCCCTTCCTCTTCTCTGACAGCTTTGATTACGAGACCCCAGATTCTATTCTCTTGGAGGAAGTCTTGCAGAAATGCCCACTTCATTCCCTGTGGTGGCTCAGGATACCACTTGTAGTAATATTTACCAGTTCTTTGTCTTGCTTTTCATCCCTCTTGTGATATCATGTAACCTAATATCTTACCTTCACCTTATGCTTCAAAGACCGATTTTGGTATCCATGACCAACCATTTAGCTGGCTAATGTGATTGAAGCATCTGTTTCTTTTGTCCGAGCATAGTGGTGAAGAACCATGCCAGTAGTAATTTTTGTATACTCTTACAAAGAGCAAACACAAAATAAATAACCAAATAGGGATTAAGATAGGAGATTGTGGGTTTACAAATAGCATGCCTTTGTTTAAGGGAATGATTCAAAAAAATAGATCCAACACAAAGTTCTTATTTCCTATTCTACTATTTAAGTATAAATGGCTCAACAACCAAAGTAATTAAATATTTGCTATATTTAAAAATATATATATACATTGGGACATTTTGCATGTTAATTTGACTGGACTACTTCAAAATACCAAATTACAGTCGAAACTGAACCAAACCTGCAATCTAGACTCTAGGGCTGATGAGATGGAATGTGATGACTTCTCTGTCAGGTTTGCATTATATGTGCAAATGAAACCAGAAGAAAATTCTTTCTAAGAAAGGTGGTTTTTTTAAGGTGCTAATGGGAATAACATGTGATAGAAACATGGCATCTAAACTTGCTATGAAAGGAAATCGGAAGGAGAGGTTGGATCCATGAAAGTCGATGCTGTGAAGTTCATTTTCATAGTCACCCAGCTATAATAGAAGGAACGTAACTGGCAGTGACAAGGTAGCTAATTTTCTCCTTTTAATGAGGCATAATGTGTTACGATGGGTCAGTGCATTTCGTATGGTTAGAGAAGCGGAGTGGGCAATCAAGGGTTTATAGATAGCAGTCACACTCCTTCATTGAGAGGCATTCTGTGTTCAGCTTGTATAGCATTCTTGTCATCTTCACCTTCACGCTGCTCTGACTCTTTCCAGTCTTCCTGATAGGTCCTTTCTTCCATGTTGTGTTTTGTGTGTGTGTGTGTGTTTTCTCTTCATTTCCCCTTTCTTACAAACTTTGCCAGACTGGCTTCAAAATAAGAGAGAAACTGTGTTGCATCAAATGCTAGGGCTAGGAGAGAGGTAATCAAAACAAGCCCCCAAATTACGTGATGCTTGGATGGAGATGCTATAGTTGGCCTTAGCACAGGGTAGGACCTAAACTCAATTTTGAAATACTTGCTTTTCTCAACAAGAATCAGGGTTCTTGGCTCATTTTTTCAAATGAAAATGAGACGAGAATCGCCTGGATTCTCACCGAGAGAAAAGAATCTTTTGAACAGCCATCCCCTGCAAAAGACCCCAGCAGAGTCATATTGGAAAAGGGCCACACATGTGGAGAACAGCCATGGTGGCCATGTTGCACATGGATAGAACATTTTGCCAAGCTGCCGATGGCAGAATGGGGTGAAACCCCAAACACGGCCACCTATAGAGATCCATGGAGGGTACCTCTAATAGTGGCCATGTTTGGGGCCTCGCAGGGAGCGAGTAGGCTTTGGTGAAAATGGGGGCCATTGCAGGGAGACAGTCGCCCTGCGCTAGGGCTGAAACAAGACTCAAAATGTTCCTTTTGTGAGTATTGAAAAAATCGAGAACTGGCAAGGAGATCTCAAGAGCTTGCTAGTTGTTTGAAATCTTGTGAGATTCTCAAAAAAACTTTAAAAATTGTATTTTTTTCCCCCCAGTATTTAATACCCCACCCCATACTGCCATCAGCAACTCAGAAGAATGCTCTGTGTGCGTGCGTGCGTGCGTGCGTGTGCACAAAATGGCCACCATTATTATTATTATTTTATTATAAACATTTATATAGCGCCAATCGTGAGACCTGGTGCTGTACAGAACATAGAAATAGACATGGTCCCTGCCTGTGGCTTACAATCTAAATGACTCCTCATTTTCCTGCCTCCCCTTCCTCTCACTCTAACCTGCCCATCTGCATTGATGGAGTCACCATCCATCCTGTTCTCCAAGCCCGTAGCTTGGGCTTCATCTTTGATACGCACCTCTCTTTTAAACCTTACATTCACTCTGACTGTTGCCAAATCCTGCTGATTCACCCTCCATAACGTTGCTCGGATCCACCTCTTTCTCTCTGCCTCCTCGGTCAAAACCCTTGTTCATGCCATGGTTATCTCTCGCCTCGGTTACTGCAACCTCCTCCTTGCTGGCTTTCCTCGCTCTCACCTGTTCCCCCTTATCGCAATCCAAAACTCCGCCGCCAAGGTCATTCACTCTGCCCGTCGCTTCGACCACGTGCAGCCTCTCCTCTTCTCTCTTCACTGGCTCCCCCTTCCTGAACGTATCCTGTTTAAACTCCTGGTTTTCACATTCAAATCGGTACACGACCAAGCTCCCCCTTACCTCTCGGACCTAATCTCCCTGCGCACTCCTGCACACGCTCTCCGCTCTTCCTCTGTCCCCTCCCTCACTCTCCCTCGTTTCTCCTGCTCGCCTAACCGCCTTCGACCCTTCTCCCTCGCTGCCCCCATGCCTGGAACTCCCTCCCTACCCACATCTGCCTTGCCCCCTCCCTCCGCTCCTTCATATCCCTCCTCAAAACCTACTTTTTCCTCGTCGCCTTTCCCAATGCCTGGTAGTCGATTCCCATATACTTACTGTCTGCCCTCCTCTGCAGACTGCTGCAACCATCCTGATTGTAACCAAGCCAAGCACACGCACCTGAGATTTCGCATCCACTTGAATGTTTGTTTGTCTTCTCCCCTGTCTCTCCCACTGTCCCCTCTCCCTGTCTCGACCATGGTGGTTCTGCATATGCATGGTCCTTTTTCAATATGGCACGGGCCGCATCGGAGCCATTTTTCATGGTCCAGGGGCCCCCACATTTTATCTTTACCCTGGGCCCTGAGCATTCTAAGTCTGACCCCGAGTTGGGGAGCCACACATGCTGTCGGGAAGACCTAACATATATTTATCTGTATCGGGCTTTGTGCAAACCATCACCTAATTGTGCAAGTTGGAAGAACCTCCCTTTCTCATATGTTGTTCCTGGGATATTGTTCTTTGCTAGATTTAGTTTTCTAAAATTATGTTGTTGGCATGTCGTTTATCGTTTATTCATTTATTTAACTTTTTATTCTGCCCTTCCCTCAAAAAGGATCAGGGTGGCTTACAAAATTAAATATAAACATAATATATAAAAACATGTATAAAAACATACACAAGCGTGTCATGGGGGAAAAAATGTAGCCCTTTAAAGTTAATGAATGGCATTGGTGACGTCAACTTTTTTCTGGATATGTGGTGTGTGCCTGGCCGGGCGTCTGCTCTCAAGACTGATTTCAGCAATGCAATTAACTTTAGGGCATGATGAGAAGAAAAAATGTGAATGCCACATTTGAGTAACCTCTTATTTTGTCTTACTAATTCATGCTCTTTCTCTGTGTGCACATTCACTTGGAGAGCATCTGCTGAGCTCCCTTTTTTTTGGTTTGTTTTGTCTTCTGAATAATAAAGAAAAGGACAAAACCCAAATTCAGCAAAATGCAAATGAGATTTGGGATGAAAACAAAAGATTTTTATCTCTTCTGTTCAGTATGTCTCTGATCTTTCAGGCATGTTGCACTGCTCCGACTCTGCTCCGAGATGTGAAGAGCGAGCACAACACAGCAAAATCCCCAAAGGTAAACATCATCCCAAGACCCTGCTCTTTAGTTCTGGCTCACTATTACCCTTGGACAGCTCAGTTCTTGCCCCACTGGTGATGGTGCTATCAGCAACAACACGTGAAGAAAACCCAATCATAGGCGTGTAGGCGTGGAAAGGACCAACCAGTCTAACCCCCTACTCCAACTAGGCTCTCCTAAGCACACAGCAGTGGCAGATAACTTTTTCCATTTCGGGGCCATTTTGAATATGAGTACAAGCTCCAAGGCTGCATAAGAAGTGGGTGGTAGGGATGCTTACGGGGTGCTCTCAGGAAGGGGATGGTCCAGATTATTGGTCTGTGCCATAGATCTGACCACCATATTTTGGGCCAGTACTAAGCTCTGCAAACTGTGCACACGCCACACGCACAGCGCACGTGCACCTCGTGTGCCTCCTCCCCACAGACCGTGCATGCACTCCTGCTGTGGTGACTATGCATGCGTGCAAGAGGGGAATTTAGGATCGCTCGCCTTGTGGGCATGCCCTAAACTCTGATATTTTTTGCCTGAGCTCAGTTTTTCAGTGTTTTGGGGTAGGAGCTTGATCCATGGGCCAGATCCGGAAACTGGAGAGTAGGGCTGAGATGCATGCAATTGTTCCCCTTCTGGAGGGAAATACTGAAATTTCAGCAGTACTTGCGAGTGACCATTGGTACTTTCCGGTGATTCTGCGCTTCCACCATTTCCCCATCACTTTTATCACTTTCTGGGACTTCTTGTCACACACAGGGATTTTTTTTTGCCACTTTTGTCAATTTGTGGGAGTTTTTTGTCACTTTCCGGGACTTTTTTTGTCACTTTCCAGTAGGGCTGAAATGAGAAGCATTTTTTTTTCTTGCCAAAATATTGCTTAAAATGAGTTGAGAACCGTGATTCTGGACGATAAATGAGAAAAACCTCAAGATCAAGTTTTAGCTTTTCTTTCCAGGAATTTTACAGCAGTTTTACAGGACTTTTGGCAACATCTAGCAATGTCCAGAAATTTGGTAATTTCTATCTTCTGTAACATTGGAAAACACATGGTTACCCCATCCTTTTTGTGTCATCATTTGTTCAGTCAAAATGGAAATCGGACTGAACAATCAGTTCAACTATTTGGTCCTATTTCTGATCGGACTGAACGAAAGATTGTGGTAATTTGTACATGTGCAAAAAATGGTGCTGCCCGTAACTAAAACAACCCCATTTTGTGCATGTGCAAATGGCAGTGGCTTGTTTGTTTGTTTGTTTCAGTTGACCAGGATTCCAATCGGAGAAGGTTATGATCGGAATACCAACCGAAATTAAGTACAACTGTTTGGTTTTCATGGAAATGTCTGCAAAAACCAAACAGTTGTTCTGAAACACCCCTGTTACTGACTACAGAAAGAGTTATTATGACGACTGTACCACTCTGCCCATTTCACAGTTTCCGTGGTGCCCCCATGCAGCCACAAACCACGTGGA
Organism: Sphenodon punctatus; assembly: GCA_003113815.1. NCBI lineage: Eukaryota > Metazoa > Chordata > Lepidosauria > Sphenodontia > Sphenodontidae > Sphenodon > Sphenodon punctatus. The sequence continues at coordinate 235,409 of QEPC01001757.1, forward strand.
CAGTGTGGGGAGCATGACAAACAGGAAGCCCCCTGCCCACAGGTCAGGTGCTTGCAGAAGCTGCCAAAGAGGGTACCAGCACACTCGGGGACAGTGCAATTGCTCCCTTGCCTGTCCCTCCACCCGGCCAACTGCTAGCTTTGGATCCAATGGAATATTGGGTCATGGCCAGGGATGAAACCTTCCTTGGCTGTGACACCCCCCCCTTTCCATGCCCACTGTTCCCCATACCTGGCATGAAAGGAGAGGAGCGGGGATCAAAGGCAGTGTGTGGTGTTTAAACGAAGCCTTGTCAGCAGAAGAACATTCTTTAATTAAATCCTATGCAGTAGAAGTTATTCTTCAAAATCTCAGCTTTCTTTTGCAAATTACAGGAATGTTGACTTATCACTGATCTTCACTTGAAGCAGTTCATTGCATTAAGGATGCCTTTTTAACTGAAATGCAAGTTGCATACATGACATGTGCATCCAGCCTGTGGTCGCTTAACGGTAGTGAAACTAGGCCACTAATGAAGAAAACAGAAAATGTGTGTAATGTGTGATGCTGGGTGCAGCATTGCAGGAAAGTAAAAATATGCGGGGGAGGGGTGTCGAGAAAATGATTAAAAATAATGTAAGCTTAATGACTCCAAAGAAAGGGGGGGGGCTTAACCAGAAGCTGTGAAATGGGCAGAGGGATACTGTTGGTGTGTCTTCTAGGATGCTGATAACTGGGAATCTCTGTTTTAATGGAACAGAATTGTGTGAGTCAGTCTTCCTAATTTTTTTTTTATATAATGTAATTCTATTGAGATGCCTGTTTATTTGGATAAATGGAGATTTGTTTTTCAGAGTGACCACCTTAGCCAAAAAGGTGCCAATACGGAACCAGCTTCGACCATTTGTGCAGGGAAGCAGAATGCAAGCTCTATAGCCCCTTCTGTTTGCAAAGTTCATTCTAAAACAGCCCACTCATGAGCGAGGCATACAGCTCGTTCCTGTTTCTAATGATCTCATTCAGAACGGGATGGTATTTTATTATATTTTTTTGCATTTAAAAAAGAAGAAATAATTTTTAAAAATACTCTTTTGCATATCATAAATTATGAATACAATATAATGAGATGAAGGTCACGTCTCTTTTGATTGTAACAGGCACTTATTCTGGAGCTATTTTTACATATCCTCAGGGGTTCCAACAAAGAGGCTTGAACTGTATAACTAATCTTGCCACCTTGCAGGGGGTTGGATATAGTGACCAATGAGGTTCCTTCCAGCCATGTCGAGGATAGGTGGTCTGAGAAAGACCTTGAACTCTATGGTTCAAGGTCTCTATGAACTCTAAATGAAGCTTGGGGTGTGTGCAGAGTTGGGGGGGGGGGGATGAGTCAGACTGAGAGAAGCAGACATGTCAGGCTTGACATTATTATTATTATTATTATTATTATTATTATTATAAGCATTTGTATAGCGCCAGCTGCGTACCTGGCTGGCACTTTACAGAACAATGAGATGCACGCGGTCCCTGCCTACGGCTTACAATCTAAAAGACTCGGAGGGGGGAGACAAGGAGAGGGGACATAGGGAGAGGTGAACACCCAGAAATCTGGATGTTCATGAATGGGAGAGCCCCGTGTGAAGGACACAGCACTCGCGGTGAGTGGGAATGTGTACATGCTCCCACCTAACACACATCCCCATACATCCCCCGCTCATCAACATGCACAGAGCAACCAGGGGAAATGGAGGTTGCTTCATGTGTGTTGATGAGCGGGGTGTGTGTGTGGGGTGCATGTGCACCCGTATGCACGTCCCGACCATTCACTGGTGCGTGCACACTGACATGACCATAGACCCCCCCGCCCCACACACTCTGCCAAAGGCTCAGGGCACATTACAAAGTATGCAAATTCAAACATTCATAGGATAAAAACAATTTTAAAACCCAAACTGTATAAAATATATATTCCCGTTTAAAACAACATATCCCAGATCCTATCCTCACCTGCCAAATGTCTGCCCAAATCAATGAGTCTTGCCTTGCCTACGGCAAATGCTCAGGCTTGGGATGTGCTGGACTGAGGGGAAGGGTGTTCAAAAGCTTCAGGGAGAACACTTCTCTGCCTGCCCTCGCCCATATGGGTCTGGTACAACTATGTCACTTGCAAGAAGGTCCCCACTCCCCCCCCCCAGCTGAACTTTGGGATGAAGGGGAGAAGTTGCCCTTTAGATGTGTAGGGCCCAAGCTGTTTAGGGCTTTCTTTCTATGTCAAAACCAGGACCTTCAATTGTACCTGAATGCTCTTGGGAGCTGGCGAAGCTTCTAGAGCACCAGTGTAATGATCAGTGGTTCCGGTGGAGGAAAAAAAAATTAATCTTATGGAAGAGTCATCCAATAGTGTAAGTTTTGCTACATCAAGAAATGGAAGAACTTTGAAGTAATAGAAGCTCTTGTTTTTACCCAATGCTCAAGCTAAAGTAAGTAGAATCAAAATCCATAATATGATGTCTACTGGAATTGACTTCTAACAAGTCTAACGGTTACCGTAGAGTAGAAAATTGTGGTTGTACATAGAGTTTTCTGTGATTCTGAAAGAGCATGTTATACATTGTCAGACTGTCATTCTTTGTTTCACACCTGTCATCTCACTAGACGTCTTTGTAAGCGGAGAACAATTTCTTTCAGGCTGCACTCTTAACAGGCAACAAATGACGTTTCTAAAGCAATCATAGCCAGGATTGTAATTCATCAACTTTTGTGGCATTCAGGTGAAATCATTTATGATTTTTAAGGCCTCTGACAAAATGGGTACGTCACAACCTCTCAGCCTCAGTTCCCCATCTGGGAATGTGTGTGTGTCTGTCCTTGTGTTCCCCTCATCCTTGCCCATCATAAATTGTAAGTCCACTGGGCAAGGACTTCTCGTCTCCAAAAATCTGTGATTGTAAAGCATTGTGTGCCTAGTAGCACTATGGAAATGACAGTTATTAGTATTAGTAGTAATAAAATCATAGCTCCAGTGATAAGGCAGCCAAGAGATGTTTGGAAGAGACTGGTGCAGGAATGTAGCACGCCATGCTCAGCTGAGGAGACCTTCCATCAGCAGCGAACTGCAAATGTCTGTCTGGACAATTGAATTCTGAATCTAGTTTTCAGTAGTTTTGTTTTTGATAACGAGGCCCATATTGTGTGCATTATTCTGCTAGAATCTAATTATATTGTTCTCCCACAAACCGTATTCAGTCGATGTTGTTCAGCTTAGGCACAAAGCCCAGGACCGTTACCCGCATCATGAAACATCGATCGGACAAATCAATAGAACACAGAATATTATTATGGAATAAGATTTGTGAGACAGCAGGCATTATGTAGGATAGACTTTTCCAGTTTTAATAATTTTAATTTTCGCAGCATTTTTCTATAAGCAATTTCAGAATATCTTCCTGAGTGGGCCCCTCCCGCTGAGCAAACACTTTGGTTTGCTGAATTACTGCATTTTTCCCTGTTGGGGATGGGTTTTATGAAAGAGATGGCTGAAAATGGAGCATAGCCCCCCCCCTGCCCACTGCCCCATTATAGACAATGCCACCTCTCTAGCCAAGAAATGCCGTACAGTATTTACATCTTCACACTGTTTTTATACACTTCCTATCAGAGTGTTTCTGTTTCCACAGCTGCCTTTTTTTTAGAGAACTAAAAGGACAGACCTTGGCCCTTTCCAAATGGGCCATGATGGGTGTATGCCGGTGGCGGGTTGAGTTGGGCATGCGCCCATTCCCATATGTGCGGGGGAGGGAGCCCATTTGAAAAGGGCCCTTGTTGCAATACTTTCTAAACGTCTTTATATGCTTGTAAACACTGAGAGTAAACGGTATTTTGGCTCTGACAAAAAGGCCGCAAACTTCAAAAGTAAATACATAAAGAGCCATTTGGAGTTGCATTCACATCAATATTCAGAATGCCTGAAGAAATTTTCCTTCTTTGCTCTAAACGATCTGGCTGGATTACAACAAAATGCTCATTGGAGCAAACAACTAAGATTTGCTTAGTTCCTTTGTGAACCCTGTTGTAGGATGTACATCTTCTGATTCCCTCCCCCACTCCCGGAGGGGTTTCAGTTTCGTCAAGTTTCATTCTTAATGCATTGGCCATCATCAAAACATGAAAGGAATATAGGTATTTTCATGACGCCTTGAAAAGATTGTGAAAAGCAGAACACAGAGCTCTTCTCAGTGTTTGGAACAACAAATACTCATGGAAGCTTTGCTCAAAGTGTTTCTTTTACTGAGGAGAACTTTGACCCATTGTGGAGTCTTCTTGTAATGGACGTGTTTGGAACAGGTGTCTTTTGGAGACTAGCTGCGTGTTCTGTATTTCAAGGATGCTGATGTGTATTTCAAAGATGCCTCTTCAACTTGGAGAAGAGACGGCTGAGAGGAGATAAGATAGAGGTCTGTAAAATCATGAATGGCGTGGAACTAATAAACAAGGAACAGTAATTTACCCTCTCAGCTAGTATTAGAACTAGGGGACACTCCATGAAACTCATGGGTGGCAAGTTTAAAAGAAATTTAAAAAAATATTTTTTCACTCAGCATATAATTGGGTTGTGGAATCTAGTGCCAGAGGCTGTGGTAAGGGCCAGTACTCTAGCTGAGTTTAAAAGAGGTTTGGACAAGTTTCTGGAAGATAGATTCATTAGCGGCTATTAGCCAAACAGGATCAGGGAACATGACGGGAGCTGGGGGAAAACAACAGGAAATGGATCCGCCATTGTGACCTGCTGGGTGCTTCTCCCAAGCCACCGTGATTGGCCACTGTCGGAGACAGGATGCTGGGCTAGATGGACCATTGGTCTGACCCAGTATGGCACTTCTTATGTGTCTGTTGGGATACGTCCCCAACACCAGATAATACCAATAGGATGGACTCCTACGTGCCTGTTTTAAAGTGTTCCTGGTTGGCCTAACATCTGCTTGTTGTGTCTGTCTGAAACATATAACTTCTCTTGTAACACACCCAAACTATTTAGAAATGGTTGTGCTTGTTTTCTTAATTGGATTGATTGGTTGACGGACATTCAAGGCAAACGGGACCTTTTGCCTGACTTAACACACCCTGCTATCCCAGCACCTAAACCAGATTAGTACCACCATTAGCACCGACAACTAAAGGAGAAAATAAAGTGAACTCATATACTCACAACAACTCTAGCAGGACGATAACGAACACGGGCTGGGCAAGGTCAAAATGGTGCAGGTGGTTATGAAAACCATTTTTAAGAACTAACTAGAACCATAGCAATGTTATCATGAGTGGATGATATTGTTGTGAAGAGCTGCATGTCATCAATAATAATAATTATTATTATTAACAAACATTTATATAGCGCCAGCAGTGTACCTGGCACTTTACAAAGTAATAAAATAGACATGGTCCCTGCCTCTAGGGCTTACAATCTGAGAGACAGGAGCTGGGGGAGAGACTTAGGAAGGGAAACAGAGGGAGAGACAAGGGGTCTAACATTCATGAAGATGCGAGGTCTCAAGTGCACGTACTTGGCTTGGTTACGATGAGAATGACAGCAGGCAGGTCCATGTGGCAAGGATAAGGGTAAACAGACCGTAGGTATAGGAAATAGTGGCTCAGCAGGATAGAGTCAGACAGAGCAGAGCGAAAGAGGTGAGTTTTAAGGAGAGATTTGAAGGTATGAAGGGAGGGGGCAATGCGGATGTGGACAGGGAGGGAGTTCCAGGCATGGGGGGCAGCAAGTGAGAAGGGACGAAGGCGCTTAGGGGAGCAGGGAAGGCGTGGAAGGGTGAGAGAAGGGACAGAGGAGGAGCGAAGTGCACGGGCTGGAGTATGGAGGGCGATAAGTGCAGAGAGGTAGGGGGGAGCGAGGTTGTGAAGAGCTTTATAGGTGAAGACTAGGAGCTTGTGCAGGATTCGTTCAGGAAGGGGAAGCCAGTGAAGCGAAGAGAGGAGGGGCTGCACATGGTTGAAGTGACTGGCAAGGTAGATGACCCTGGCAGCAGAGTTTTGGACAGAGATGAGGGGAGAAAGGTGGGACCGGGGAAGGCCAGTGAGAAGGAGGTTACAGTAATTGAGGCGAGAGATGACCAGAGCATGAACAAGAGTTTTGGCAGAATAATATACGTAAGTTATTGATGATTGGTTGCTGGTTGGAAATTGGGATTTTGAGTGGCTTTGACCATTGGCAGCTAGTAAAATTTATTCAATGGAAATGAAGACCCCAAAACTCTGTTGGAACTTTCAAATACCACATTGGAATGAAAAGAATCATTTTTATTAAGTCTAAAATTTCAGCCGCTTGAAAAGCAAATAGGTATAGAGAGACAGAAAACTGCAATGACATAAGCACATTCCCCACAACCTAACAGCTTGATGTTTCTCAAAATAGGATTGTTTTCACTTTGCACTTAACCATCAAAAAAGTTCCACTGCAGGAGCAAACCACTGTTCCAGGGTCACAGTCTGGGTGAAAAAACCTCAAACCCAACAGAAGTTCAGATGTAAGTAACTTCAATTTCCACTTTTATATCTTAAAATAATTTGCACACTTGTTGTTCATCACGTACACCTTACCAGCTATTTCAAATAAATACCATCTTTGAACAAGCATTGTCCAACTAATGCTAAGCTAAAAGTTCCTTTTATTCAACACAACATATAGACTAGCCATACAAACTAGGTCATAGGTCACTAGTTGGAGAGTTCATTTATTCCTCTCACCCCTCCCCTGTTGCTGCAAAAGTTCTGTTGCTTACTAACAGAATCTCGTTACCAAAGTTCAATCAATAAAGCTTAAATTATAGAGGATTAAAATGGCTAACAAATGAACTATTGATTATTGATGTCTCTCTTCTGTGATCATGTAGATGGTCCTCTGGACACTGGTTTGCCTTTGGATTACCAAAGGGTAAAAGGTGCCAGAAATGGTTTCTTTGGCCTATGACCCAGGACTCCATCCGCTCCTGATAGATTATTTATGGACCTTGCTGTGATGATGGGGAAAGAGAGTGGAAGACCTTCACACCTCCACCAGAGATGTGCTCTCTTCAGTATCCTAGCAGCTTCTGCTTTCTCTCCTCCAGCTTCTCTCTTATATACAGCCAGAAATGGGTGGGGCTTCCACCAACTCTATAACTCTTAAAGGGCCCATATGCGACTCAGCTCTGCCCCAGGGAAGCAGGGACGTTTTAAAATGAATCAGGAAAGCTCAGAAAGAGGGATCCTAGAACAAGCAGAGCTGAAAAGGGAGATCACCCCTTATTCCCCTGGTATAGTAAATGGTCTCTATGAAGCAAGCTCATGGCTGAATTTAGTTGGTTTGGGCTGGAAATGCCCCCCCTATCAGACTTTCCAGGATGCACCTGCAGTTCTGGGCGCTTAGGCCAATGGTTAATTCCGTATAATTGGGTCTTACTTCTGTTTCATTCATGTGGGGTGTACATTTTTCAATTTTCTGGGGAGGGCTGGTCCACATTCATAGGGCAGAGCCAAACCCAACATCTATGTGATGGGGGAAGGAAGGAGAATGACAGAGTGCATCATGAGGAAAGCCAGCAAGGGCTGAGCCAATGACCCCCCTCGCCCCAGTATTCCTCAGGAGGGGCAAGAGCCCTTCAGCCTCCATGAAGTTTATACCTATTTGTGTGAACACTTATTGGTGTAAGGGAAGTGACTATTGTTCAATGCTCGTTGCATCTCAGCTAGGAGATGGAAACTGATCCCATTCTACTTCAGTTGACTCTGTTTGTCTGAATGCTATTGGAGTGGAGTAATTACTTGGTTGTAATGGAATTGAAGTAGTTACTTCAGTTTATCGCTGCTCGTTGGAAAGTGGTCTGTGTCGCAACTTTTTGTGGGTGGTGGGAGAGAGTAGCAGTTAGAAGAGTTGGAGATACTCATTTTGATGTAGACCGGCAGGTGCCCATAAAAGTGCTGAGTCATAAAAGTGCAGCATGGAACTGATGACGTTAAGGAGGAGTTCTATCTCTCCCAAAAAATTGTGCATCAGGTGTAAGGAGAGAGCGTGAAAACACCAAAGAGAAGGGGAACGCCATCAGGAGGCATCATCATCATCAAATTTATTGTTTAGCCATAGGCTTTAACACATGATAATACAATATATACACTGTTTAAAAATCGATATGGGAACATCCATAATCGTATACAAATTACAAATTTACAACGATTACAAAAGAAAAAGAAATACTCCTTATGAAGTGTGTATCGGGAGGCAAGTTCGAAGGCAAAGTCACCATGCTGTTTTAATTTCAGAGGGGACAAAAGGCAGACTCAATGTTGCAGCACAAGAGCTTAGGCGACTCCTTGTGAAAAGCAATTTATTTTAGATTACGGCACAGCAACTATCGTTTAGGCTGCTAGGGACTGTAATTGAGCTCAAAAACCAGACTCTTCCCCTTAATGCTGGCTGCAGGAATAAGTTTACCCGAACTTGTTCTAAGTAACAGCTTTGCCAAACCTTAAAGAGAAAACGGGGTGGGGGTAGGGGTGGGGAGTCTGTTGGCAAATCAACCTCCCTCCTGGAAGCCTTATAACTATCTTGTACAGGGGCAGAATGGAGTTAAAAGTAGGTGCATGTGTAGTTAAAAATCTCCGTGCTGTGGACTTGTGCTTGGCATTTAACAATAGCTGGAGTAGGAGGAAGGAACCGAGAGGAAATGAGAACAATCTACGGAGAGTCGGGATCATTTTTGCATATTGTGATCAATGGGGTTTAGCATTGGAAGCGTACTCCGCTCTGAAGTGGAAGCACTCTGCTACAGCCCAGGGCCTCCTGATTTTGGGACAATTAGTGTTAATTGATGGAAAGGGAAGCTATTGTACCTCCTGAACCTAGGAATATGCACTGCTACAGTTATGCCATAATGGAGCTTTTAATCGTTGCTTTGGATGAGTAATTTGTTGTGTTTTCGTGATCGTCCATTTCTTTCTATAAAGCAGGTCTTACTCTTCATCAAACTGTCCATTCTGTGATTGCAGCCTGGACTTTCAAACTGAAAGAGTCCCTTTTGAAATGTTTCCTGGTTTTGTTCTCAGTGAAAGGTTAGGGTTGTTTTTTGTTTTTTTTAAAAAGATCACTTGCTTGTTATGCCTTTTGTTGCAAGTCTCAGAAGTAGACCAAATCTATTGAGATGTCTCCTATGTATACACAGCCAATATACATCTATAGAAAAAATTCTAACTGTAAGGGCAGTCAGGAATGGAAAAGGCTACCAAGAGAAGTAGTGGATTCCCTCTTATTGGACTTTTCTAAGAAGAGGTTGGAGGAGCACATGTTTGGGTGGATTTAGGTCGAGTAGATCCTGCACTGAGAGGGGTTGGACCTGGTTGCCCTTGTCACCCTTTGCAGCTCTAGGTGGTGTTAGCACCTGAAGTATTTCTTGCCCTGGAGCAGAAGCAGCCGCTCTATTCAGGAAAGGAAGGGCGAGGCAGTGCAGTGTTCCTGCTCCAGCGGTTCACTCTCCAAAGCAGGAATTTTATACGCTTCACTTCCCGATCCTCATGAGGTGAACCCCAGGGCATTGGCTGTCACAGGACATTGTGTGCTGTGCTTTGGCTGGGTGATACCAGGTGGGAGCTGGCAGCAGGGAGGGGAGGGAGGATGGGAAACAGCTTGCACTGCATCTGCCTCGGTTTCCTTCTCCAAGCCTTGTCCTAGGTGGAGGACAACCATTCCCTGGAATTCAGCTGCCTCTGCAGGGAGAAGATCATTGGAGCCACATGGATACTCTGGCAGGGCCATGCACTGCCTTTAATTAATTAATTATACAATTTTATACCCCACACCTTCTGCAAGGCAGCTTGGGCTGGCTTACAATTTTAAACAAAAATATAAACATATAAAATACAAATATAAAACTACTTCAGTGGGAAGCCATAAAAATATAAATATAAAACAACCCCCCCTAGCCCTCAACCCCCCCCCATTCCCTACCTCCATCCCTCACCCATCCCCTCCACCAAATGCCTGGTGGAAGAGCCAGGTTTTACAATCCCAAGGAAAAGTTAGCAGTTCCAGGGCCAGGCGAGCCTCCCCTGGGAGGGAGTTTCACACCCGAGGTTCGACCATGGAGAACGACCTCTCCAATTAGGCGCCCCCAGCGGACCGCAGGAGCTGACGAGGAGTGAGGAGGTCCCACAGATAGATCGGGCCAAGGCCGTGTATGGCTTTAAAGGTGAGAACCAACACCTTGAATCTGGCCTGGAAGAAAATAGGAAGCCAGTGCAGAGAACGAAGCACTGATGTAATGTGCTCCCGGTGACCCAACCCTGTAAGGAGCCAGGCCGCCGCATTCTGCACCAGCTGCAGCTTCTGGACCATCACCGGGGTAGCCCCACGTAGAGCGTATTTCAGTAGTCCAGTCTCGAGGTAACAAAAGCATGAATGATGATGGTGGCCAGGTCGGAGTCTGAGACATAAGGCCAGAGCCGCCGAACTAGATGTAACTGGCGGAAAGCCCCCTTCACCACCGACTTCACCTGGATATCCAAGCGGAACCAGGAATCCAGGAGCACCTCTAGACTCCACACCTGGGAGACCAGTGCGGGACAACTCCTGTCAACGATGGGGGAAGTCACACTCGCCGCTCTCCCCACCAACATTACCTCCATCTTGTCAGGATTCAGCTTCAATCAGCTCTGCCTCATCCAGTCCCCCACGGCCATCAAAACATTGGGAAAGCATAGAGACTGCCGAAGCTGGGTCCAATGAAAATGAGAGGTACAGCTGAGTGTCATCAGCATATTGATGACAACTCACTCCGAACCGCCTCACGACCTCACCTAATGGCTGCATGTACACATTGAACAAGAGTGGAGACAGAATAGAACTTTGTGGGACACCACACAAGAGATCACGAGAGGGAAATGACTTTTCCCCCAGTACCACCTGTTGGGTCCTACCAGCTAGGTAGGAACGGAACCATTGTAGAATCATCCCACCCAATCCTGCCTGGTCCTGCAAGTGAGTCACCAACAGCCCATGATCAACCGCCTCACTCTCCATGTGCCTGTGCGACCCTTGAGATCATCCGTGGCAGCCTTTTTGGAGGTTCCCCGGGCAAGGCGGGTGGCTACCGATGTTAGATCTTTTTTGGTGGCCGCCCCTGTGCTGTGAAATTCGCTCCCGGAGGAGGCTCGGTTGGCTCCCACTCGCCTGCTGTTTCGGCATGTATGTAAGACCTGGCTGTTCCGTCAGGCTTTTGGCGAGGGGTAGGAGCGGGTGGGTGGGGTGTGTTTCCCCACATTGTATTGTATTTTTAAATTGTTTTTTAATTATTATTTTTTTACTGAGTGTTGTTTGCTGCCCCGGGCTGCCCTGTGGGCAGGAGGGGTGGGATATAAATTTTAAATATAAAAATAAAAATAAATAAATAAAAGCAGCCAAGAGATACAATAGGAGCAGTAAGATCAAATGTCCCTGGTCCATGTCCAAGCACAGGTCATTGACCAAGGCCACAAACGCAGTCTCAGTGCCATACCCTGGGCGAAAGTCAGACTGTGAGGGATCTAGGAAGCTGAAGCTATCTAGATGTTCCTGGAGCTGCTGAGTTACCACTCGTTCAATAACCTTCCAAAGACTGACCGATAACTGGTGAGCAAATCAATGTCAAGCGATGGTTTCTTGAGCAGAGGTTGGCCCACTGCCTCTTTCAAACATTCCGGCACTCTACCCTCTCAAAGGGAGGCGATAATCACCCCCACCATCAATGGCCCTAATATCTCCCTGCAGGTCTTAGCCAGCCAGGACGGGCACGGATCCAGTTCACAACAGGTGGCCCTAACCACCTCCAGGACATCCACAGCCCTCACTGGGATCACCTCCTGAAACAGATCCCATAAAACCAGTCCAGATGGGACTTCCACACCCTGTGACTCTCCTCCTTCTGCAGAAACTACAGCACCAAAGTTGTGGTGAATCCAAGTGATCTTATTTGCAAAGTAGATCATAAATGACCTCATCAACTGCTTGGGGGGTGGGGGTGTCCAGGACAGGCACCAAACACCTGTCCCATCTCACAGATCAACTAGCCCCCTGAAAGGGACCATATCCCCCCCTTCCTATCATGACCTCAATGGCTATACCCCCTCCGGCTGCCCCATCCAGGCAGCGGGGGAGACCCCCCCCATGCTGTTACTTCCCACTCACAGTGGATGGTAAACAAACACACACACCCATGGATCATTTACC
>QEPC01001757.1:278826-290387 GCA_003113815.1 Sphenodon punctatus
ATCCCCGCAGCAGGCTCCCTGCGGCTCCAGCCGCTGCCTCTGGGCTTTTAGCCCCTGCTACTTCCGGGTGGGGGGGGAGGGGACAGGACAGCCCACGTGGCTGCCCTCTGCGTTCCCCCCCCTGCCCCCAACTCACAGTTTTTTCGTTCTTCTTGTCCCCGCAGGTATCCTGCGGGGACGAAGCAGCAGCGGCGGCGGCCCCAGCAGCGGCAAGGAAGAAGGCGGCGGCGGCGGTGACAGCGCCGGCAACGGTGGCGAGGAGACCAGCCCCCCCCGGCACCACCCGCAAGCAGGTAAGTCCAGGTGGGGGGGAGATGGGAAGGAGAATCCCCGCAGCAGGCTCCCTCGTTGCCCCTTTTGCCCTATGTAGCAAAAGGGGCAACAGCAATAAAGACCCTAGGAGCTTCAAAAGCATAATGTCCTCCCACCCTTTCAGTGCAACTGGGGATCCTTCAAGGCCTATGAGTCCAACTTGGATTGCAACTTGAAATACTCGAAATCATGATGGGAGAGAATCAATCTGTAGGAATATGTAGTGGAGAGTCTTATTGAGTTGAAGTCAACATGGATTTACAAAATACAGATCATGCCCATGTAACCTGAAGAACCTTTTCCAATACAGTGACCGTGGGGGTAGAGAAGGCAAGTGTAGCAGACACAGTGTATCTGGGTTTTAGCAAGGCCTTTTGACATACAGCCACACAGGAAGCTAACAACAGCTTTGACAGCAAGTCACTGGCAGATAGACGGGAAACAATGAGTGGTTATTGATGATAATATCAAAGCATGGTACACAAATCTTATGACAAGGACCTATTGGAAGAGACTGAAAGAAAGGAAGTTGTACATTTATTGATCTCAGTAAGAGTGTGAGGGGTGAGTGGGGGGACAGAAGTTTGATTTGTTTATCAAATGAAAGGTGATGGCATCCTTTCAGAAATAGACGGAGAGAAAGTGATTCCAATGAGAACTTTTATTGAACGTACCAACTTCTGTCTGTGAGGGTGGGTGAGTTTTGGGACCCCGTGTGTCCCTGCTTCAGGCTGGCAACAAGAAGTAAGAACTGAAGACTGAACAATGCAAGACATTTCCACATCTTGGAAAACAACCCTAGGGAGAGGGCTGGCCTTTCCAGAAGAAATTACAAACAAATGTAAATAAGCCAGCATGAAGGACAAAGCTTCCGGGGAGGTTTTGGTGAGGTGGACTCGTTAGCATTTCAAAGCAAAGTATGGAACTGGCAAGCAGCAGATTTTAAATGGATACAAAATTATTTTTTCACTAGAAGGTGGTTAGAGACAGACCGATAGCTGGCAAAGGAGTCAATGTCAAGCGATGGTTTCTTGAGCAGAGGACGAACCACTGCCTCTTTGAGATAGCCCAGCACTCTGCCCTCCTGAAGGGAGGCATTGACCACCCCAGTCAGCAACGCTCCAATTGTCTCCCGGCAAGATTTAATCAGCCAGGACGGGCAAGGATCTAATTCACAAGGTGTGGCCCTAACATCCCCAAGAAGACCAACCGCATCTGTGGGTGTCACCGACTGAAATTGATCCCACAAAACCGGACAAGATGAGGCTTCAATAAGCCCCAGTTCCCCATATGTATTAATTGTAGCGTCGAAGTCGTGGTGAATCAGAGCGATTTTATCCACAAAATAATCCACAAACATGTCACCGTGAGCAGTAGATGACTCCACTTCAGGGTGGAGGGAGGCTGGACTGACCAGCCCCCGCATCACCTGGAAAAGCTCTGCTGGATGGGATTTAGCAGATGCTATAAGTGTAGCAAAAAACTCCTTTTTTGCTGCCCGCATAGCTAGGCATAGGCCTGTAAACTGGCTCTATGACGCAATCTGTCGGTTTCAGCACGTGAACGATGCCACCATCGCTCTAACCACCACCCTTCTCTCTTCAGCCTCCACAGTTCCTCAGAGAACCAAGGAGACCTGAAGGGCTGTAGCCTGGGCAGCAGACGCCTAGGAGCTGTCCAATCAATGGCCTCCATCAGCAAGGTATTCCATAACATGACGCGGTCACTGATGGAACAATTGTCAAGGTCAGAGGGAAACTCACCCAGAGCCTTCCGGAACCGATCAGGTTCCATCAGATTCCGGGGGCGAACCATCCGAATTGGTTCTGCACATCTCCAGGGGCAGACATGAGCCAGGATCGAGGTTTTCAGGAGGTAATTGTCCGTCCATGACAAGGGTACAGCTGATAACTCCCCCACTAACGGAGCACCCGCCTCAAGGCTGGTGCAAAACACAAGGTCTAAGGTATGTCCCCCCCGATGTGTCGGGCCGATAACTCTCTGGGACAGGTCCATGGTTGCCATGAACTCATGCTCTGCTCCCACAAGGTCAGTGTTGGTGTGAATGTTGAAGTCCCCCACAACTACTGACTTCGGGGACCACAACACCACTCCAGACACCACCTCTTCTAAAGCATGTAGGGAGGCTGCTACACAGGTAGGTGCACGGTATACAAGCAGCACTCCCAAACTTGATGTGGATTGCACAGGATACCTCCTCACAGTACAACCCTCCTTGTAAGTCATGGCTACACTGGCCCCCCTCCCTCTGAACGCGGCTGATGCTGCACGGAATACGCAGCTAGAACAAGGTCAGTCAGAATAGGACCCGATTCATTGTCCAGCCAGGTTTCTGTGATACATACGAGATTGGAAGCATAGTCCAGGATTACCTCCTGGACATTGTTGCCTTATTCACCACCGATCTCGCATTGTAACATACAATGTTACTGTAACATACGATGTTACAGTCAGACATACATTTATAGGTTAATTGCTTATACAACCAGGATCCTTTATCCAATCCTTCTGAAAGTTGGCAGAGATAGTAAATATCGGAAGGGGTAAAAACATGCTAAGTTTCATTTACATTAAATATGAGACAAAGAAGTTACACCTAAGAATGTATATGAAGATTTTTGCAAAATAAAATAATTCAACTGCTTCTAAAATTGGATCCCTTTTTCTAATCATTTTGAAATTTAGTGCACATAATTTCTTCCATTGGAGGTATTTGCACCCCAAGTTTCAGTCAAATATAATGAAAAACAAAAATGTTAGTCAAAAATGTGTTTTCCATTGAAATCAATGAAAAACTAAAGCAAAAATGAAAACGACAGCTTGATATTTGTGAAAATGAAAACAACAGATTTAAATAATGAAAATGAAAAATGAAATTGAAAACAACATGGGCCCCTGGTGCACACCTCTAAACAATAGCATAGATTTTATATGACTGTTGCCGTACCCTGAGCTGAGGTTTTCAATGAATCATCAACATGAATGCATTTTTAGTGTAACTGTGGGGCCAAATTCTTTACACTGGATATGATGCAGATATGTCAATAGGGACGATCCAAAATTCTTGCGTAGACAGGATATGCACACGCGGTGTGCATGCACATGGTTTGCACGCAGTCTAACATGACTGCACTCGCTTTCTGTGTGAGGGTTGCACAAGAGATGCCTACACACATCATTTTGTGCAGTGCATGGGGTTTGGGACTGAGCCCAGTGGCTTCAGACCAGCCAGTCTTGATTAGGGCTGAACCAAATAGTATTTCCACGTATTCGGACCAATTTTCTAAGTTCTGAATAGTCAGTCCGAGTACTCGGATGCAATTCAGTGTTCTTGCTGAAGCTTCGTACTTCAGAAACTGAAACACAGAACGTCAGAAAATTTCAGAAACCTTGGAAATTTGTCACAAAGTTCTTGAACCGACACCCAAAGCCCTACCCAGAAAAGCATTACTCAGAAAAGCAGGCTAGCAAGAGTAAGACAATCACTCCAGAAGACAACCCCCCAAAAGTGGAACTGCATGCAGAAATCCAACTCTCCCCCTCCCCAACAGTAGTATACCCCCAGCGTGGCCCACCGTCAGCAGTGAGTGCACCCACTTTATCATTATGCCAACCAAGCAGTGCACAAAAATGCAGGCTAGCAAGAATGGGACATTTGCTCAAGAATACAACCGCCCCCACAAAACAGTCTCTGAAAATGCCTGGAGAAATAAATTCCACCAAAAAAAGCCGGCAAGCACAGTCACCAGAAACGGTCACAAAATTAAGGAACCAGACATTCACAGCCTTCTCCGGGCAACCTCTTCCTTGGCATGGCATTGTGGCAATGGTAACTTGAAATGTCCAAGCAAACTTGGGAAGTGGAGCCGAGCCAGGCAGAGAGATTCCTCCTCCTGGTGCCAGGTGCCAACCAAGCAGCGGGCAGGAAGGTGGCACCCAACTGCATGGCAGGGTAAAGGGTAACATAACCCCCATCCCTCAGCATTGGCCCTATAGACAGGACAGATCATACCATACCAGTCCAGGCCAGGCACCTCCCTCCCGCCGATTACTTACACACCCAGCAGCACCGTAGCATGCAGCGCAGCCAAATTCACCAAAGAGAATGGACAAAATGGCTGCAGTGCAGACACTTTTTTTTATTTTTCCCTGCCGGCCAATTCAAAAGCTGACCATCTGACTTGGCCAGCCAATCAAAACTTGCCATCTGGCTTACCATCACTCAATTGCCCCCTCCTACTAAATATGGCACTATGTTTCGTTTCCAGAAGAAGCTCAACAATCCACCAGCCCCCCACGCACACAGCTGTTTCAGAAGTTTTCTGAAGTTTTTCGAATAATGGCCTTGGTCCTCAGAACTTTGGAATTCGGCCTTTCCGAACCGAATACCTTAATATTCGGCAAGTTCTGAAGTTTTCTGAAGACTTCGTTTCAGCCCTAGTCTTGATCTTCAAAGGTCACAATAAGAGCAGAATCTAGCTCTGAAATAATAATTATTTCAGTCTCAAAATCGCTTGCATCTCAGAAGGAGGTAGGGATTGATTCAACAAGCTGCTGAGAGAATGGTCCCAGGGCAGCCTAGCATTGACCCAAATATTTAATTGATGGGAGTAGCTCCACTGATGGCTCCTGGGATTAACCAAGTGTTTGATGTTAAATTTGTGGATAAATTCTTTTCTGGGTAGGAACTGGTCTGTTCAGCATCTTCCAGGACTGAACCCAAAGAGAACAAAAGAGAAACACCCTATTGGTTTTCATTTTAGTTTTTGTTTCCCATTTGTTTTCATTTTAGTTTTTGTTTTCATTTACAAACCTCCCATTGTTTTTTTGAAGGGACTATTCGTAAATGACCCGACTGTTTTCATTCCCCCTGCCCGTTTGTTTATTTATTTTATTTTATTTTATTTTATTTTTAAATAAATCACAGTACATGTGCAAATAGCCACAGGGCTGTTCTCTACATAGCTGGGGCTATTTTACAAATGGGTGCACAGTGGGCAGAATGGTCCAGTGGCCATTTTATGTGTGCGCAGTAATTTTAAAAATATTTTAAAATTAAAGATTTTTTTAAAAATTAAAAATCACTGCACAGGTTTATTTATTTATTTGTTTGTTTGTTTTAATTTTAAATGAAAACAGATTAAAGCAAATGACAATTGTTTGTTTATATTCACCCATGGAGCTCCATTTGTTTTCATAACTAATACAAAACATTACTGATACACACCTCTAGGTAGATTATTAATTTTTTTATTTTTATCTTTATCCCCTCCTTCCTGCACAGCAGCTCAGGACAGCTTACGAAAAAAATCATAACAACAACATAAAAACATCCCCTCCCCATCCCATCCAACTGTCAACCTCAATCCATCCTTTCCCTTAGTTAACCCCTCCAATTCAGTCCCCGCTGCCAAAAGTCTTATTTTGCCTTCAGGAGACCACCAGGTTTGAACAGAGGTGGGTGTCCTGGGGGAAGGAATTCCGCAGTGAAGGTGGGATGGCCAAGAACACCACCCCATAGTTGGGACCCAGCAAAAAAATGGTGACTCTAGGAAAGCGCCCCCAGCTGATTGCAGAGCCTGCGACAGGACATGGGGAACCAGACGATCCCTCAAATAAATGGGACCCAGGTCATTTAGGGCTTTAAAGGGCATCATGAGCACCTTGAATCAGGGCCGGAAGACTATCAGCAACCAGTGCAGTGAACAGAACACCGGTGTTACGTGCTCGCGGTGATCCATCCTTGTAAGGAGGTGAGCCGCCATGTTCTGCACCAGCTGAAGCCTCTGAACCATCACCAGAGGCAGTCCCACATAGAGCGCATTATAGGAATCTAAGCTCGAGGTGATGAAAGCATGGATGACAGTCGCCGGATCCGAGTCCGAGAGAAAAGGCCACAGCTTCTTCACCAGATGGAGTTGGTGAAAAGCAGTCCTGGCCACCGCTGCAACAATACAATTCAGGTGCAGCAAGAGGTCCAGAAGGACTTCAAGGCTGCAAACCCGATCAACCAGAGGGGCCAAACCCTATCAATAAGAGGAATCCCAATCTCTTCCAGGGCCACGTGCTCCATACTCACCAATCTCTTAGTCATGAATAAAACGCTAACAAAAAGTGCGGGGCAGACTTTTGTTGGCAGCATAAAAAAAAATACAGCCTAAACTAGGAGCATAGGCTAGGAAATGATTTTATTTATTTTAACTGAATCTTGGGGCCACATCTTAGCCAATTTTGCAAATGCTAATGGAGATCCTTTGGAGCCTAAAGAAGCATTTGAAAAGGAGATCCATCTGGAACTTTTCTATTTTTAAAAATAAAAGGCCTTTCCCACATTCATACTGGAGCTAAGATGCTGGATCCTGACTGCTCTGTCAAAATTAATCCTGACAACTTCATAAGAACTTAAAGAGAAAAGTGTTTACAAGAAGCGGTTTTTAACCTAATTAGAATGGAAAGCAGTTTCTAGGCCCAACATCGAGAAGTGGTTGGCTGAACTCAGTTTTTGTTTTGTTTCTTCTCTTTTTTTCCCCCTTTTACCATTTTTCAAAGAGATTTTTCATCATGTTGCACATCTGCTGCCTTCAGAACGAATTCTGGCAAGAGTGCTCAGTCTCACCATGAGAGACCGCCTTAGATGATTCCCCAGGAATTGGGGAGGGAGGGGAGGAAAGCCGACCCCTATCAATTCCCGTTTCACAGACAGAATGATGCTTTTAACAGTCGGTAATGAAAGTTTTTATATGTGAGAGGGATTACCAACATCAGCCTGTTGTTGTCCTTTGATGTGCCCCAGAAATATTACAGTTGGAGTTATTAAAGAATAAATTGTGGGAAGCAAAGTGCCCCTCTAGCTCCATTTGTCACTTTGCCCTTTAACCAGTTTCTGTTGGGGTGAATTCCTCTTTGTCAATGTGGCTTTTGAAAATTAGGCTAACTTAGTCACTATGTTGTTTACTTCCTTTGTTACAATCGGACAATGATGATGATTACAAAACCCCAGCATTCCCCAACGGAGATTGCTCCTGTGTGTCAAATAGCTCAGCGTCGGGAAAGCCAAACTGCTAAATCATCCACCCTTTTCAGCACAAAGAGATGGTTTGCACAAAGACGGTGCATTTCTCAGATTCCTAGTGAACTGGAAATTGTCTCAACACGACTGTGGAGCGAAACCTTTCACTAGCAGCTGTTGTTCCTTGCCAGAGAATAATTTGCTATGACTTGTGGTTAAACTGTATGTAAGAGAGTCTAGAAATGCATGAATTCTGACGTATGCCTTTCCCTTGCCTGCCTAAGTAAGTGAAAAACAAAAGTGTGTACTTATCCTT
This sequence comes from Sphenodon punctatus, assembly GCA_003113815.1. Classification (NCBI taxonomy): domain Eukaryota; kingdom Metazoa; phylum Chordata; class Lepidosauria; order Sphenodontia; family Sphenodontidae; genus Sphenodon; species Sphenodon punctatus. The sequence continues at coordinate 286,485 of QEPC01001757.1, forward strand.
TGAAGTTTTCTTAGGGGTCTAAGATTTATTATTATTATTATTATTATTATTATTAATAATAATAATAATAATAATAATAATAAGGGATGAAGGTGGTTAGGGGATCAGGGGAGGTGTGGGAGGGTGAGAGAAGGGACAGAGGAGGAGTATGGAGGGTGATAAGTGCAGAGAGGTAGGGGGGAGCGAGGTTATGAAGAGCTTTATAGGTGAAGACTAGGAGCTTGTGCCGAATTTGTTCAGGAAGGGGGAGCCAGTGAAGAGAGGAGAGGAGGGACTACATGTGGTCAAAGCAACGGGCAAGGTGGATGACTCTGGAAGCAGAGATTTGGACCAAGACAAGGGGAGAAAGGTGAGAGCGGGGGAGGCCAACAAGAAGGAGGTTACAGTAATCAAGGTGAGAGATGACCAGGGCGTGAACAAGGGTTTTGGCAGAGGAGAAAGATTGAAAAGGGCGAATCTTAACAGTGTTATGGAGGGAGAAGCAACAGGACTTGGTAACAGTTGATATAGGGTTCAAAAGAAATGGGTGAGTCAAAGATGAAGCCTAAGCTACGGACTTGGGGGATGGGAAGGATGGTGACCCTGTGGATAAGGATCGACAGGAAGGAGGGAGAGGAAGGATGAGATGGGATGATAAGGAGTTCAGTTTTAGCCATGTTGAGTTTGAACTGACATTGAGACATCCAGGTAGAGATATCAGAGAGAGAGCTGGTGAGGCGAGCTTGAACAGATGGAAAGAAAGAGGGAGTAGAGAAATAGAGTTGAGTGTCATCAGCCTAGAGGTGATATTGGAAGCCATGGGAGGCAATGAGTTTGCCTAGGGACTGGGTATAGATAGAGAAGAGGAGAGGGCCAAGGACAGAGCCTTGGGGGACATCAACTGAGAAGGGAAGGGAGGAAGTGGCGGAGTTGGCAAGAAACACATTGAAGAAGAAGCAGTCTCCTCCTCCTCCTCCGACGCATCATTTCTATAGCGCTACCAGACATATGAAGCACTTTACAGTCACAGATTTTGGAGACAGGTCCCTTCCCAATTGGTTTACAATCTAAGATTAACAAAAGTGAGGCAGACACACACACTCCCATTTTTACAGCTGGGGAACTGAGGCTGAGACTTGCCCAAGACCACCCAATGAATTCATGGTTTAGGCAGGATACAAATCCTGGCTTCCACAGTCCAAGTCCAGCACCTTATCGATTCCACCACACTGGCTCTCTAGGCTTAGAGGTTGTGACTTGCCCAAGGCCACCCAATTAATTCATGGCTAGGGCAGGATTTGAACCCTGGCTTCCCAAGTCCAAGCCCAGCACCTTATCCACTACACCACACTGGCTCTGATGGAAAATCCGTAATTTCCACTAACAATTTACCATTTGTTTCCCAGTTACGAATAGAAAAAATAGTATGGTAAGGCGAAAAAAATCAGTAAAGAAAACCGTAAACAAATCAGGACCAGAAGTCGACATTCCAGAACATCAGGTTCATGAATCTGGTCAAAACTGGGTACCCAATTTGTACCTGATATTTTTTAGTTGATTTGGGTACCAGAAATTGGACAGGTGTACCCATTTTTTCAGATATTCAGATTGAGGAATCCCATTATTTTCTATTTCTTGTTAGGCTATTGCGAGTCTTTGGCTTCCTAGTGCTTGTCGTTCCAGATCCTCACAGGAAGTGTGTGAAACTATCTTTGAATATTCCGATGCAAGGTTAGGCGATTTACCAATAATTGGGTAAATTAGGGATTGAGGTGTTGAGAGCGTGGGGTTTATGAAATGTATGGCTGATCCAGGCTAGGATTATTTGGGGGCTGTGTTGGGAAATATTTTGTTTAAGATGATCATATGTACCCTGTGCTGATAGCTTGGGGTCCGCTTTCAGTAGAATTATTGTGGTTTATTCTTTACAGACTGTTGGTGTAGACTCTGCTGTAAGGGAATTGTCCCCTTTAGTTTGTTAGTCTCTAACCTTACCCATTGGATATTAGGAGATGGTTGTATTTGTGTATCGTTTGATGTTGTTTGTAACTGCTATGGTCTATGACTACGCAATAAAGCATTGATTGATTGATTGATTGATATTCATTTCAGCACCAGTGCAGACAATAATATTTGCACCCACAGCAGACACCTGATGGGGTAACCTCCCTCCATGGGGTACCTGGTGCCAATAAATGTGGGTATTATCAGGGCATCCAGTAATACAGGGGGACCCATTGGGGTGGGAGGTGCAGGCAGATGAGAAGAGGCCTTCTCACTCCTTGACGCTCCTGCTCAGAAAAAGCTGAGCGGGGAAGTTCCTCACTCAGCTGAGTAGTGTGCAGGCCGAGGAGCAGTGACTGACCACAAGAACAACAGCCCAGCACTGAAGTGAGATGAGTGAGTCCAGAGACCAGGGAGTCGGGAAACCCATTGGTTGCATTCAGGTACCAGTTGGTGCCAGTATGCGACCAGGGCGAGACTGGCAGCCCAAATCGGATGTGGTGTCCGACTGGTCTGATACCCGGTAGCATTTCTAAGAATAGAAGAAGAACGTTAGCATCGAATTCACATGTTTTATAACTGATTGCATCTGATGCAGAATGTATTATGGCACTCATCTAGGAAATAAGCATTAGGCCCAATCCGATGTCTGCACTCACTAGAGGTGTGCACCAGGGGTCAATGGCATTTTTCAATTTCATTTTTTGTTTTCGTTATTTAAATCTGTCATTTTCCTTTTCATAAATATCCAATTGTCATTTTCATATTTGCTTTCATTTTCGATTGCTTTCAATGGAAAACACATCTTTGGTTGTAACATTTTGTTTTTTGTTATATTTGGCTGAAACATGGAGGGAATGCACCTCCAATGGATTGCATTGCGTGTACCAAACTCCAAAAAGGTTGGATATAGGGGTTCAATTTTAAAAGCAGTTGAATTATATTGTTTTTCAAAAATCTTCATCTAAATTCTTAGCTGTAACTTCTTTGCCTCACATTTAATGTAGATGGAACTTGGCATGTTTATACCCCTCCCCAGTTTTACTATCTCTGCCAACTTTCAGAAGGACTGGATAAAGGGTCCTGGTGGTATAAGCAGTTCACTTATAAATATATATCTGACTGTAACATTTTTGTAGTCCAACCAGTGTACATGAAATTTGGCAGGGCTGTATATCACATTTTCATGATCATCTCTGCCAAATATCAGAAATATGTGATAAGGGATCCAAATTGTATATGCCTGCACAGCATATGCAGAGAAGGAGCCTCTGCCATGGATTCACTTACATGTCAATGGGTGTTTTTACACACACGTTTCTCCTGGATGTTTTCTGTTACATCCTGAACTTTCTGTGTGTCTAAATCACTCACCCAGATCTTAAACATCCAGATCTTTGAACTTCTGCGTAAAACTTCTCCCAGAACTTTTGTGTGTAAAAGATTCTCCTGGTAAACTGCTTTGCTCAAGGCAGCTGTGGTCACTTGGTTTCCATGGCAGCCCCTCACGTCTACAGCTACGGCTAATTTAGGCTGCCTCAGGGCAGTGTTTGTATGAAGAATGCATCCAGGAACTGCTTCAGGGCAGTGTGTGTGTGAAAAATGCATCCGGAACTTACTTGTGGACTTGTAAACCCAGAAGATTGAAACATCAGGAACTTTAACGTGTGTTTAAAAATGCCCACTGTGGTATAAGATCGGTTTCTGATGCCAATTAGCCAGCAGAAATGTCAACCAAATAGCCTCATTCTGTGCTGTGACCATCCCAACTTCTTTCCCCCACTTGTTACTGGGAAGTCAGATGCATCTGTTTAGGAAAGAGCCAATAGAGATTCTCTTATGTTCTCTGTCACAGTGCTACAGGATGTGATTGTGATGATAATTGGCCAGCCTGGATGTGTAAACTATGTCTCCTGATTG